>SJYW01030849.1:674668-701436 GCA_006410735.1 Raphicerus campestris | reverse complement strand
AAAAAAAAAAAAAAAAAGCTTTGTTAGCCTAAACTTAGGAACCATAGTTCTAGCTATGTTCTTTAAATCATTCTATGAATTCTATGAATCATTCTATGAATCAGTGGAGGAGTGACATTATCAAGATGGTGACATAGATTATTCCTGACTTCAGTTCTACTCACAAAATCAACTAGCAACAACCACAGATAAGACAACACTGTGAAAATCTCAGAACCTGAGGATAAGTCTGAAGCACTACCCTTAACCACAAAGACTGAGAAGGACCTCAATAGAAGTACAAGAGGAAAATTTCTTCAATGATCTCATTACATCTCCCCCAGAATGGCATTGTGCTGTACCAAGCAGGCCCACCAGACCTACAGCTTCACCAATGGGGAAAAAAAAAAAAGAGAGAGAGAGAGAGAGAACCCAAGGTGGATATCTACTTCCTCAGCATAGGAGAACATTTCCCAAGAGGCCCACACAAGTCTTACGTCACAGGGATCACTGGGAGAAACTGAAAACACTGGGGGAGTGGAAAAGGACAGAGTTTACAGCAACCAGCCCTCATATTTCAGTGAATCCCATTCCTGCTTGCAGTGTCACCCTCACAGAGATTCCAGCTGTAGCTCTGACCATCTTCAGAGCTGATCCAGTGGCCCTATAAATCCAAGAAGATTGGTTGGTAGTTCTGTCTGATTTGATTTCCTAGTCAACAAGCCATACTGGGTACAGAGACTACTCTGTGGCCTTACTCAAGCAAGGAAGCAAATTAGCAGTCCCACCCAATTGCTAAGCACAGGCTCCAGTTCCACTGCAGATGGAAACTGGGTCATAGATGACCAGCAGCTACAGAGAACATCACTATGGCCTGTTTAGGGAGGGAGTTAAGCCAGTATCTCTGCCCAGCTGTTGAGCACATAACTTCTAGACAGGTACCAGATAGACTGAACAATGACCCCAAGCAGCCTTGGAGCTAGCCTACAGCAGCACCCAACCACAAAGTCCAGTCTACAACCTCATCCAGCAGCACAGCTCACCTGCAGTCCTGCCTAATTCCTGAACACAGTCTGAAGTCTTATCCAGGCAAGGAGCCTAACTGTGACCCTGTCCACTTGTGGAGTCTAACCTGAGGCTCTACCAAAGAGAAAATCCGAACCAGTGACACAGACCAACTGCAGAGCACAGGCATCCAGATTCTGCCAACTGTGGGGCACAGCCTACTTAATAAGACAGCCTGGCCAGCAACTTTGAGAAACAAGGTCCAATGACCAACTCTGAGGCAGAGTCAATGACTTACCTGACTGGAAATCTCAGCCTATAGCTCTGTCCAAATTAGGCACAGCCTGATGCCCTGACTGATTGTAGAGCACAAGTTAAGAACCTATTTTGACCATGAGGCACAGCTCATGTCTTTCCTGTACATGGAGTTCAGCCAGTGGCACCATCCATTTGAGTTTTCCAAATTTACTGGCATATTGAGTGCAGCACTTTCACATCATCACCTTTCAGGATTTGAAATAGCTCAACTGGAATACCATCACCTCCACTAGCTTTGTTCATAGTGATGCTTTCTAAGGCCCACTTGACTTCACATTCCAAATAGGAAAAGGAGTACATCCAGGCTGTATTTTATCACCCTGCTTATTTAACCTAGATGCAGAGTACATCATGAGAAATGCTGGGCTGGAAGGAGCACAAGCTGGAATCAAGTTTTCTGGGAGAAATATCAATAACCTCAGATATGCAGATGACACCACCCTTATGGGAGAAAGTGAAGAAGAACTAAAAAGCCTCTTGATGAAAGTGTAAGAGGAGAGTGAAAAAGTCCGCTTAAAGCTCAACATTCAGAAAACAAAGATCATGGCATCCAGTCCCATCACTTCATGGCAAATAGATGGGGAAACAGTGGAAACAGTGTCAGACTTTATTTTGGGGGGCTCCAAAATTATTGCAGATGGTGATTGCAGTCATAAAATTTAAAGACACTTACTGCTTAGAAGGAAAGTTATGACCAACCTAGACAGCATATTAAACAGCAGAGACATTACTTTGCCAACAAAGGTCCGTCTAGTCCAGGCTATAGTTTTTCCAGTGGTCACATATGGATGTGAGAGTTGGACTATAAAGAAAGTTGAGTGCCAAAGAATTGATGCTTTTGAACTATGGTGTTGGAGAAGACTCTTGAGAGTCCTTTAGACTGCAAGGAGATCCCACCACTCCTTCCTAAAGGATATCAGTCCCAGGTGTTTATCGGAAGGACTGATGTTGACGCTCCAATACTTTGGTCACCTGATGAGAAGAGCTGACACATTTGAAAAGATCCTGATGCTGGGAAAGATTGAAGGCAAGAGAAGAAGAGGATGACAGAGAATGAGATGGTTGGATGTCATCTCTGACTCAATGAACATGGGTTTGGGTGGACTCTGGGAGTTGGTGTTGGACAGGGAGGCCTGGTGTGCTGCAGTTCATGGGATTACAAAGAGTCAGACATGACTGAGTGACTAAACTGAACTGAACAGTGATTTTATAAAGCCCCTTCAAGTCTTTGTAGTTTGGCTTTCAAATCTATAGTTTTCTAAAAATATTTTCTCCAAGTAGTTAAAGATAAATAAAATGGTATATTTAATTCAATATTTCTATGTTTGCTTTAATTTTAGGTATTAAAAACATTTTTATTATGATTTTATTATAAGTTTAATAAGACCAACATCAGATGGTTATAGTAGCATGTAAAACACCATTAGATTTTCATTTTTAAACTTTGATGCCTAGGACATTCTTCTAAATTTCTAATGCTCAACTCACTGTGTTTATTGTGGGCTACTACATAGTTTTAAACATACATTTAAGTTAGGATTCACATGGATCCTTGCTATGTTTTATTCACAATTTCATGAGATTTCCTCAGAAGTCCTATAGGCTATGACAAACATTACCAACAAATTTAGTGCTCTTTGAGAGAAAGGCTCAGAGCAATTCAGCCCTGCTGAATCAGGCAAGTACAAATGATTGATTGAAGTCAACTATCACAAGAACTGTTATGTTGCATGATGAAAGTTGACAGCCCAATGTGATCACATTAGAGAAAAGGTTAGATTATGTATTTTCAATCTCACTTGTGTATCTGTGACTAATGCCATTGTCATTATCATTCATGAAAATGGGGGGAAATAGTCTAGATATGTCATCATGCAGGGGGAAAAGAATTTAAGAAACAATTATGAATATACTTTTAAAAATAAATGTATATATTGTAAAACAGAATGTCAAGTGAATGTGGAGATAATTTTCAACAAGTACATATGTTTGTTAAAAACCTAGCATTAAACACCAGTAAACATTTTCTTACCCTAAATATTAGAAACCTCTTACTAAAACATAGGATATAAGTTAATCAATGATTAGTCTTTGAAATGGAAGTTATATTTTCCCTTTAATTGTCACTATCTTTAAGTTTTAATAGCCATAAATAAGCAAAGGCGTTAGTCAGTTCATCTTGTCTTACCCCAGAGAAGGCAATGGCAAGCCACTCCAGTACTCTTCCCTGGAAAATCCCATGGACGGAGGAACCTGGTGTACTGCAGTCTATGGGGTCACTAAGAGTCGGACACGACTGAAGCGACTAAGCACAATCAGCTTGTCTGACCCTTTGCGATCTGGGACTATAGCCCACCATGCTCCTCTGTCCATGGGATTTCTCAGACAAGAATACTGGAGTGGCTTGCTATTCTCTTATCCAGAGGACCTTCCTACTCAACAAAGATTTTCACATACACAATTTTTAGCCATTCTATGGCTATTCTGCTGTGGCTCAGATGGTAAAAATTCCGCCTCCAATGCAGGAGACTTGAGTTTGATCCCTGGATTGGGAAGGTCTTGGAAATTTACCAGAACTGAAATTTACACAAAACAGTGCTTTATTGAAAAAACTGAAATTTAGGTTACTTATGTCTTATTTAGAGTTTGTGTTACTGTGTGACCATGTGCAGATCAGAGTGCCTGGTTGTATTAATTTCCTTGTCTGTAATGTACAGTTAATAAATTCTTATTTAAATCATTGAATTATAGTGAAAATGTAAAAGCCATGTATAATATTATATTGCGAAGACTCCTACTTAGTTGTTAATGGTGAATTAAAATGCCATTAACACTGGAGGGGCTTCCCAGATAACCCAGTAGTAAAGAATCCACCTGACAGTGCAGGAAACACACCCTTCCCTGGGTCAGGAAGATACCCTGGACTAGGAAATGGCAACCCACTCCAGTATTCTTACCTAAAAAATTCCATGGACAGAGGAGCCTAACAGGCCACAGCCCATGGGGTTGCAAAGAATTGGGAACTCAGTGACTGAGCACACACATGCAAACACACAACAGTGTGAGAATGATTTCCTGTCAGATTTTCTGTTTTTTCATCCGCAAAATGTTGTGAGAGTTAAGTATGTAAAGCAACTGGCACACAGCTAGATTCTTACCATACAAGATTTTGCAAGAAGATTGATAACCTATATAAGTACCTTTTCCCATTAAAATTGAGACAAGGACTATGTTATGCAAATGAAAATGATATACGGGTTTGTATGAAATCATAATTTTGATTTGTATGTTCAGTCAAACTGTTAAGACAAATTAAAGTCAATGAAGAAATATTATTTTGTCATTTAGTAATTTATCAGTCTTCATTTTTATTAATAAATTTCATACAATAAGTATCTGTTGTACACTGAAAATTCATTATAGTTTTTTTTCACAGAAAGTTTTTGTATTCCCAAGTAAAAACTTATTTCCTGTCATACAGAGCAGAAATATTAATAACAATATTGGATTTCTGCTACTTATAAAAATTTGTTTCATACTTCCAAATAGATCTTTTGAATGTCTTTGAATCCTGAGTATTAAGCCCTCTAACCCAGCCTGGTTTTGAAGCTGAATCAAGAAGTGAATGGAGTTTGGAAAGATAGTAATAATTTAGCAGCATGACAATTAAAAAGGGGGTGGAATATTTACTTTAAAGATAAAAGAGAGATTGCTAGCAGCAGGGAGGCAGTGTAAAAAGTGAAAACTCACACATGAAGTTCATTGAAGGTTGAAGGTTAACTGAGAATGTCTGCCCTTATTGTTTACTACTATATACATATGATGCTAGATGTGATGGAGATAAAATGTATGACATTCTTCCTATAACTGTTTATTTTATAAGTCATAGAATCTCATATTTGGAGGAGACATTATTGTTTATTTGCTTTAAATTGTGTGCAATTTCATATCTCATAGACACAATTTACAAAGCTTTCCTTGGATGAAATGAGGATTTCTGTATCCATATTTATTTTGATTTGCCTGATTTATATCTTAATTTTTCACTTGAATAAAAATATAAGTGACTTAGACTTCATATCTGTTAGTTCAATTTAAATTGGCAGATTACAAGGGCAGAAGTCTTGTAGGCAGCCTGGTAGCTGACTGCTTAGCAGGAGCAAAATGAATGGTTGTCAACCTTGATTCTGCTTATAACAGAAAAACAAACAAACAAACATGTAAATAGAACAATAAAATAAAAACAAGAGAGATTCTGTAGCAACATATTTCTCTTTGGTTTATGTCCACTTAATATTTAGTTGTTTTGGGGAAAAAAACAGCAACAACAACTCTCTAGAACAGACAGAATATTTATGGTGACCAGATCTAGAAGAACAGAAAATATTTGTCTCAAAATAAACAAATTATGAAATTTCTACCTGGAAATTTTTATCCAAAACTGGAAATGATAACTGACAGATTTTATTCTATTATCTGCTACAATGAAAAATAATACATTTTGTCTCACTTACAGGGTCATCATTACTATCTTTCTAAATTCCATATATATGTGTCAGTATACTGTACTGGTGTTTTTCTTTCTGGCTTACTTCACTCTGTATAATCGGCTCCAGTTTCATCTAATTCCAGTTTCATCTGATTCTAATTCATTCTTTTTAAGGGCTGAGTAATACTCCATTGTGTATATGTACCACTGCTTTCTTATCCATTCATCTGCTGATGGACATCTAGGTTGTTTCCATGTCCTGGCAATTATAAACAATGCTGCAGTGAACATTGGGGTACCTGTGTCTCTTTCAACTTTGGTTTCATCAGTGTGTATGCCCAGCAGTGGGATTGCTGGGTCATAAGGCAGTTTTATTTGCAATTTTTTAAGGAATCTCCACACTGTTTTCCATCATGGCTGTACTAGTTTGCATTCCCACCAACAGTGTAAGAGGGTTCCCTTTTCTCCACATTCTTTCCAGCATTTATTGCTTGTAATAGAACGGACTTTTGGCTTCTGAGGGAGAGGAAGAGAGTGGGATGATTTGGGAGAATGACACTGAAACATGTATACTATCATATAAGAAATGAAGCGCCAGTCTATGTTCAATACAGGATACAGGATGCTTGGGGCTGATGTACGGGATGATCCAGGGAGATGGTGTGGGTGGGAGGTGGGAGGGGGCTTCAGCATTGGCAGATCGTGTACACCTGCGGCTGATTCATGTCAATGTATGGAAAAACCAAAACAGTATTGTAAAATAGAATAAAGTATTAAAAAAAAAAGAAAAAATAATAATACATTTTGTCTCCTGGCATATTCTTTGCCAAGGGAACAATAGTATCTTTCAAATGGATTATTGTTTACTGTTTTAATTTAATAATTTAAAAGCTGCTTTGTATCCATTTAAACATTACAAGAAACAACACAACACATTTGAAATTACAATTTTCTTTGCTTTGATAGGATATAATGAAATCACTTTTCCCATATTGAGGTAGGTATGGGGATATTATTCTGCTCTATCATGAGTTAACTTGTATTTTGTGCGACTGAAACAGCCAATTTGTGGACTATCAAACATACACTGTAGATCTGATTTAAACATTAAGGAAAGTGATGTGTTGGCCAGAAGCAAAGAAATGTGCATGCTAAAAATTAAGATTAAACCCCTCTTTCCGGAGGCACTGATGCTAATACTCCTTTGACATGTCTTTCTCCCAAGTACCAAGGCCATACTGACTCGCTGTGTACATGCTGGTCTACTTTTTTTTCTGAAACTGTGAATGAATATTTCCCTGGCTTGTTCAATGCTGTTTGTTCTAAGACATAAAGCTGTGCTGAACATTATGCCTTTCTGAAGCAGATCCATCCTCAGATGGATAAGGCAGATGGATTATCTGCCTTATCCTTCTGAGCACTTCTTCAAACACTAAGCCTATGCCTGGGTTAGCTAATAGGGAACTGAGTACTCATTCTGTGTTAGTTTTCATTCTAGTGATAATACAAGATTTTCCTATTCAAACATGACCTCTCTAAGCTTACTTAGGGCCCTCTGCTGTCTAAAAATAAGGGAAGAGTAGGACCTTTTTCTTCTTGGTCATTCCCTAGCCACTTTCAATGATATAAATTTACCAGGAGATTGTAGCATACAAAGAGATTCCCTTAAGTTTACAAGTGAGATTGTTAGCATGTGATGACAAAGAAACTGGAAATTCATTTTGTGAGTTATAGAGATTGTATGTGCATTTATTACTCATTAAATTTTAAAAATAGATATTTCATATTAAAATTGACTTAAATTTTAAACAAGAGGAAACATATCTTAGATGAGTTTTTAGGAGCTATTCAGAAAATGAAGATCATGGCCTCTGGTCCCATCACTTCATGGGAAATAGATGGGAAAACAGTGGAAACAGTGTCAGACTTTATCTTTTTGGGCTCCAAAATCACTGCAGATGGTGATTGTAACCATGAAATTAAAAGATGCTTACTCCTTGGAAGGAAAGTTATGACCAACTTAGCATATTGAAAAGCAGAAACATTACTTTGCCAACAAAGGTCCATCTAGTCAAGGCTCTTGTTTTTCTAGTGGTTATGTATGCATGTGAAAGTTGGACTGTGCAGAAAGCTGAGTGCTGAAGAACTGATGCTTTTGAACTGTGGTGTTGGAGAAGACTCTTGAGAGTCCCTTGGACTGCAAGGGGATCCAACCAGTCCATTCTGAAGATCAGCCCTGGGTGCTTTTTGGAAGAAATGACTATAAAGCTGAAACTCCAGTACTTTGGCTACCTCATGTGAAGAGTTGACTCATTGGAAAAGACTCTGATGCTGGGAGGGATTGGGGGCCAGAGGAGAAGGGGACGACAGAGGATGAGATGGCTGGATGGAATCACCGACTCGATGGACGTGAGTTTGAACGAACTCCGGGAGATGGTGATGGACAGGGAGGCCTGGTGTGCTGTGATTCATGCGGTCACAAAGAGTTGGACACGACTGAGCGACTGCACTGAACTGAACTGATAGACTACTTCATTGTTGTAATAATATCACAGTTATATTTAATTAATTTTACATGGTCAGCCATTTTTAAACCCTGGATATGCCAGAAAATACAAACAAAATTGACAGATAATAAATGAAGACTTTTTAAATATTTCAAACTGTAGTGTTTATTGTAAGTAAAATTGTTACCAAATAGACTTGGTTGAAATTTTAACTGAAATTTTGTATTATGTTTGTATGAACAATGAGACATATATATCCCAAGGAAAAAATGTAGCTACTGATTTTAGATGAATTTAAAAACTCCTTGACAACTATACTGAACCGGCAAATTTGATTTATGACCCAAAAGAGAAGTCTATTAAGTATATCAGTTATAGTTTTGCTATTGTTTGATTGCTTTCCCCAAAACCGGTCATCCCTAAAATACTTTTTCATCAAGGTTCTATTCAATATTTATGCAAATTTTATATTTAATAAATGTGTGTATGTGGGATATATGAATGCATGTGGACATATGCATACATAAATATCTATTTCTATCTATCTAATGCAACCATCAGATAAATAGTTTTATCATCTTTAGTAGTCTTGGACTGTTGATTTCAATAATAAACAGGACAGGTGTTATAGTTTTTCCTGTGTGATCATTTATGAGGTGAAGTGTCTGCATGTGTAATCACTTGTGGTTCAGCAATTTTGTTTAGTTTTATTCATGAAAAGTGAACGAGAGTCACTCAGTTGTCTCTGACTCTTTGCGACCCCATGGATTGTAGTCTGCCAGGCTGCTCTGTCCAAGCAATTCTCCAGGCAAGAATTCTAGAGTGAGTTGCCATTTCCTTCTCCAGGGTATCTTCCTGAACAAGGGATCCAACTCAGATCTCCTACATAACAGGCAGATTCTTTACTAACTGAGCCAAGTTTTATTCCTAGTAGCCACAATTGATTGATCACATACAACTCCATAATTAATAACTCTTTAGACTACTCTGAAATCTTTCTGTCTGGGATAACTTGATACTCAAGTATCTCTTATACCTTATGTAGCAATATATTCTCAACCAAATCAAAATTGGTAATATTTCAATGTAGGAGCAAAGATTCATCTTGATCGAACAATAGGTTTTTCTTTTAAACCAATCTTAAAATCTTAAAATATAAAATATGTATGTATAGTTTAAAAATTATGTTTTATCTATTGTTGCAAAACAACCATGGAAAATCCTGAAATGTAATAGTTTAAAAACATTTTGTTTTTTATCTGTAATAAGTTTTTTGACTAAATAAGCTTTGATGGTTCTTTCTTGGGATGTCATATGTGGTTGTAGTCAGATAGCCATCAGGACTGGAGCTATCTGGAGACTCAACTGGATCAAATATCCAAGATTGCACACTCAAATGGATGACCATTGATGCTGCTGCTGCTGCTAAGTCAGGTCAGTCGTGTCTGACTCTGTACAACCCAATAGACAGCAGCCCACCAGGTTCCTCAGTCCCTGGGATTCTCCAGGCAAAAACACTGGAGTGGGTTGCCATTGCCTTCTCCAATGCATGAAAGTGAAAAGTGAAAGTGAAGTCACTCAGTCATGTTCGACTCTTAGTGACCCCATGGACTGTAGCCTACCAGGGTCCTCTGTCCATGGGGATCTCCAGGCAAGAGTACTGGACTGGGTTGCCTTTGCTTTCTCCACCATTGATGCTAGCTACCACCTAAGAGCTCAGCTGTTGATGCTGACAGTTTTCCACAAACATAATCCCACCATATTCCTTAGGCTACTTAGGCAGTCGGATTTTAAGAGTGAGTGACTCAAGAGGCAGTAAATGGAGACTGCAAATTTCTTAAGACTTAGGAATATAAATTTTATTCATCACTTCCACCATTATCTATTGTTCAAAGCAGATAGATACCTGCTCACATTCAAGGGGAGGCAATATTATCATCACTTCTCCACAGCAGACATTCAAAAACTTGTGGCCAATTTCACACACATGCTTAAGTATGAAAATGAGGAAAGGGGTTATAAATTTTTCTCAAATTCACTCCTTTAACGATCAAACAACTTACTTTGGCAACTTGAAATTTTTTTTTCACAAAAGAAATTATTTTTTATAAGAGACTTCAGTTCAGTCGCTCAATCATGTCCAACTCTTTGCAACCCCACGGAATGGAGCAAAACAGGTTTCCCTGTCCATCACCAACTCCCAGAGTCCACCTAAACCCATGTCCATTGAGTCGGTGATGCCATCCAACCATCTCATCTCTGTCATTCCCTTCTCCTGCCTTCAATCTTTCCCAGCATCTGAGTCTTTTCTAGTGAGTCAGTTCTTTGAATCAGGTGATTAAAAAGTATTGGAGTTTCAGCTTCAGCATGAGTCCTAATGAATATTATGGATGGATTTCCTTTAGGATGGACTGGTTGGAACTCCTTGCAGTTCAAGGAACTCTCAAGAGTCTTCTCCAACACAACAGTTCAAAATCTTTGATTCTTCAGTGCTCACCTTTTTTTATAGTCCACTCTCACATCCATACATGATGACTGGAAAAACCATGGCCTTGACAAGATGGACCTTTGTTGGCAAAATATTGTCACTGCTTTTTAACATGCTGTCTAGGTTGACCATAGCTTTTCTTCCAAGGAGGAAGCATCTTTTAATTTCATGGCTGCAGATACCATCTTCAGTGATTCTGGAGCCCCCCAAAATAAATTATCTCACTGTTTCCATTGTTTCTCTATTTGCAATGAAGTGATTGGACTGGATTCCATTAAAAAAAAAAAAAAGATCATGGCATTCAGTCCAATCACTTCAAGGAAGACATAGGGGATACTTAGTCTTTAAATAATGAGTCAGTTCATTCAGTTCAGTTGCTCAGTCATGTCCCACTTCATGAATCACATGAATCACAGCATGCCAGTCCTTCCTGTCCATTGCCAACTCCTGGAGTTCACTCACCAACTCATGTCCATCGAGTCAATGATGCCATCCAGCCATGTCATCCTCTGTCATCCCCTTCTCTTCCTGCCTGCAATCCCTCCAAGCATCAGGGTCTTCTCCAATGAGTCAACACTTCCCATGAGGTGGCCAAAGTATTGGAGTTTCATCTTCAGCATCAGTTCTTGTAATGAACACCCAGGACTGATCTCCTTTAGAATGGACTGGTTGGATCTCCATGCAGTTGAAGGGACTCTCAAGAGTCTTCAACAACACCACAGTTTAAAAGCACCAATTCTTTGGCACTCAGCTTTCTTCACAGTCCAACTTTCACATGCATAAATAATCACTGGAAAAACAAAAGCCTTGACTAGGTAGACCTTTGTTGGCAAAGTAATATCTCGGCTTTTGAACATGCTATCTAGGTTGGTCATAACTTTTCTTCCAAGGAGTAAGCGTCTTTTAATTTCATGGCTGCAGTCACCATCTGCAGTGATTTTGGAGACCAAAAAAATAAACTCTGACACTGTTTCCACAGTTACCCCATCTATTTCCCATAAAGTGATGGGACCAGATACCATGATCTTCATTTTCTGAATGTTGAGCTTTAAGCCAACCTTTTCACTCTCCACTCTCACTTTCATCAAGAGGCTTTTGAGTTCCTCTTCACTTTCTGCCATAAGGGTGCTGTCATTTGCATACCTAAGGTTATTAATATTTCTCCCGGCAATCTTGATTCCAGCTTGTGCTTCTTTCAGTCCAGCGATTCTCATGATGTACTCTGCATGTAAGTTAAATAGACAGGGTGAAAATATACAGCCTTGACGTACTACGTTTCCTATTTGGAACCAGTCTGTTGTTCCATGTCCAGTTCTTACTGTTGCTTCCTGACCTGCATAGAGATTTCTCAAGAGGCATGTCAGGTGCTCTGGTATTCCCATCTCTTTCAGAATTTTCCAGTTTACTCTGTTCCACACAGTCAAAGGCTTTTGCATAGTCAATAAAGCAGAAATAGATGTTTTTCTGGAACTCTCTTGCTTTTTCCATGATCCAGTGGATGTCAGCAATTTGATCTCTGGGTCTTTTGCCTTTTCTAAAACCAGCTTGAACATCTGGAAGTTCATGGTTCATGTACTGCTGAAGTCTGGCCTGAAGAATTTTGAGCATTACAGTACTAGCATGTGAGATGAGTACAATTGTGCTGTACTTTGAGCATTCTTTGGCATTGTCTTTCTTTGGAATTGAGGTAAAAACTGACTTTTTATAGTCCTGTGCCACTGCTGAGTTTTCCATATTTGCTGCCATATTGAGTGCAGCACTTTCACAGCATGATCTTTCAGGATTTGAGAAAGCTCAGCTGGAATTCCATCACCTCCACTAGCTTTGTTTGTCATTGTGCTTTCTAAGGCCCACTTGACTTCACATTCCAAGATGTCTGGCTCTAGGTGAGTAATCACAGCATCATGATTATCTGGGTCATGAGGATCTTTTTGTACAGTTTTTAAATATATTCTTGCCATGTCTTCTTAANAAAAAAAAAAAAAAAAAGCTTTGTTAGCCTAAACTTAGGAACCATAGTTCTAGCTATGTTCTTTAAATCATTCTATGAATTCTATGAATCATTCTATGAATCAGTGGAGGAGTGACATTATCAAGATGGTGACATAGATTATTCCTGACTTCAGTTCTACTCACAAAATCAACTAGCAACAACCACAGATAAGACAACACTGTGAAAATCTCAGAACCTGAGGATAAGTCTGAAGCACTACCCTTAACCACAAAGACTGAGAAGGACCTCAATAGAAGTACAAGAGGAAAATTTCTTCAATGATCTCATTACATCTCCCCCAGAATGGCATTGTGCTGTACCAAGCAGGCCCACCAGACCTACAGCTTCACCAATGGGGAAAAAAAAAAAAGAGAGAGAGAGAGAGAGAACCCAAGGTGGATATCTACTTCCTCAGCATAGGAGAACATTTCCCAAGAGGCCCACACAAGTCTTACGTCACAGGGATCACTGGGAGAAACTGAAAACACTGGGGGAGTGGAAAAGGACAGAGTTTACAGCAACCAGCCCTCATATTTCAGTGAATCCCATTCCTGCTTGCAGTGTCACCCTCACAGAGATTCCAGCTGTAGCTCTGACCATCTTCAGAGCTGATCCAGTGGCCCTATAAATCCAAGAAGATTGGTTGGTAGTTCTGTCTGATTTGATTTCCTAGTCAACAAGCCATACTGGGTACAGAGACTACTCTGTGGCCTTACTCAAGCAAGGAAGCAAATTAGCAGTCCCACCCAATTGCTAAGCACAGGCTCCAGTTCCACTGCAGATGGAAACTGGGTCATAGATGACCAGCAGCTACAGAGAACATCACTATGGCCTGTTTAGGGAGGGAGTTAAGCCAGTATCTCTGCCCAGCTGTTGAGCACATAACTTCTAGACAGGTACCAGATAGACTGAACAATGACCCCAAGCAGCCTTGGAGCTAGCCTACAGCAGCACCCAACCACAAAGTCCAGTCTACAACCTCATCCAGCAGCACAGCTCACCTGCAGTCCTGCCTAATTCCTGAACACAGTCTGAAGTCTTATCCAGGCAAGGAGCCTAACTGTGACCCTGTCCACTTGTGGAGTCTAACCTGAGGCTCTACCAAAGAGAAAATCCGAACCAGTGACACAGACCAACTGCAGAGCACAGGCATCCAGATTCTGCCAACTGTGGGGCACAGCCTACTTAATAAGACAGCCTGGCCAGCAACTTTGAGAAACAAGGTCCAATGACCAACTCTGAGGCAGAGTCAATGACTTACCTGACTGGAAATCTCAGCCTATAGCTCTGTCCAAATTAGGCACAGCCTGATGCCCTGACTGATTGTAGAGCACAAGTTAAGAACCTATTTTGACCATGAGGCACAGCTCATGTCTTTCCTGTACATGGAGTTCAGCCAGTGGCACCATCCATTTGAGTTTTCCAAATTTACTGGCATATTGAGTGCAGCACTTTCACATCATCACCTTTCAGGATTTGAAATAGCTCAACTGGAATACCATCACCTCCACTAGCTTTGTTCATAGTGATGCTTTCTAAGGCCCACTTGACTTCACATTCCAAATAGGAAAAGGAGTACATCCAGGCTGTATTTTATCACCCTGCTTATTTAACCTAGATGCAGAGTACATCATGAGAAATGCTGGGCTGGAAGGAGCACAAGCTGGAATCAAGTTTTCTGGGAGAAATATCAATAACCTCAGATATGCAGATGACACCACCCTTATGGGAGAAAGTGAAGAAGAACTAAAAAGCCTCTTGATGAAAGTGTAAGAGGAGAGTGAAAAAGTCCGCTTAAAGCTCAACATTCAGAAAACAAAGATCATGGCATCCAGTCCCATCACTTCATGGCAAATAGATGGGGAAACAGTGGAAACAGTGTCAGACTTTATTTTGGGGGGCTCCAAAATTATTGCAGATGGTGATTGCAGTCATAAAATTTAAAGACACTTACTGCTTAGAAGGAAAGTTATGACCAACCTAGACAGCATATTAAACAGCAGAGACATTACTTTGCCAACAAAGGTCCGTCTAGTCCAGGCTATAGTTTTTCCAGTGGTCACATATGGATGTGAGAGTTGGACTATAAAGAAAGTTGAGTGCCAAAGAATTGATGCTTTTGAACTATGGTGTTGGAGAAGACTCTTGAGAGTCCTTTAGACTGCAAGGAGATCCCACCACTCCTTCCTAAAGGATATCAGTCCCAGGTGTTTATCGGAAGGACTGATGTTGACGCTCCAATACTTTGGTCACCTGATGAGAAGAGCTGACACATTTGAAAAGATCCTGATGCTGGGAAAGATTGAAGGCAAGAGAAGAAGAGGATGACAGAGAATGAGATGGTTGGATGTCATCTCTGACTCAATGAACATGGGTTTGGGTGGACTCTGGGAGTTGGTGTTGGACAGGGAGGCCTGGTGTGCTGCAGTTCATGGGATTACAAAGAGTCAGACATGACTGAGTGACTAAACTGAACTGAACAGTGATTTTATAAAGCCCCTTCAAGTCTTTGTAGTTTGGCTTTCAAATCTATAGTTTTCTAAAAATATTTTCTCCAAGTAGTTAAAGATAAATAAAATGGTATATTTAATTCAATATTTCTATGTTTGCTTTAATTTTAGGTATTAAAAACATTTTTATTATGATTTTATTATAAGTTTAATAAGACCAACATCAGATGGTTATAGTAGCATGTAAAACACCATTAGATTTTCATTTTTAAACTTTGATGCCTAGGACATTCTTCTAAATTTCTAATGCTCAACTCACTGTGTTTATTGTGGGCTACTACATAGTTTTAAACATACATTTAAGTTAGGATTCACATGGATCCTTGCTATGTTTTATTCACAATTTCATGAGATTTCCTCAGAAGTCCTATAGGCTATGACAAACATTACCAACAAATTTAGTGCTCTTTGAGAGAAAGGCTCAGAGCAATTCAGCCCTGCTGAATCAGGCAAGTACAAATGATTGATTGAAGTCAACTATCACAAGAACTGTTATGTTGCATGATGAAAGTTGACAGCCCAATGTGATCACATTAGAGAAAAGGTTAGATTATGTATTTTCAATCTCACTTGTGTATCTGTGACTAATGCCATTGTCATTATCATTCATGAAAATGGGGGGAAATAGTCTAGATATGTCATCATGCAGGGGGAAAAGAATTTAAGAAACAATTATGAATATACTTTTAAAAATAAATGTATATATTGTAAAACAGAATGTCAAGTGAATGTGGAGATAATTTTCAACAAGTACATATGTTTGTTAAAAACCTAGCATTAAACACCAGTAAACATTTTCTTACCCTAAATATTAGAAACCTCTTACTAAAACATAGGATATAAGTTAATCAATGATTAGTCTTTGAAATGGAAGTTATATTTTCCCTTTAATTGTCACTATCTTTAAGTTTTAATAGCCATAAATAAGCAAAGGCGTTAGTCAGTTCATCTTGTCTTACCCCAGAGAAGGCAATGGCAAGCCACTCCAGTACTCTTCCCTGGAAAATCCCATGGACGGAGGAACCTGGTGTACTGCAGTCTATGGGGTCACTAAGAGTCGGACACGACTGAAGCGACTAAGCACAATCAGCTTGTCTGACCCTTTGCGATCTGGGACTATAGCCCACCATGCTCCTCTGTCCATGGGATTTCTCAGACAAGAATACTGGAGTGGCTTGCTATTCTCTTATCCAGAGGACCTTCCTACTCAACAAAGATTTTCACATACACAATTTTTAGCCATTCTATGGCTATTCTGCTGTGGCTCAGATGGTAAAAATTCCGCCTCCAATGCAGGAGACTTGAGTTTGATCCCTGGATTGGGAAGGTCTTGGAAATTTACCAGAACTGAAATTTACACAAAACAGTGCTTTATTGAAAAAACTGAAATTTAGGTTACTTATGTCTTATTTAGAGTTTGTGTTACTGTGTGACCATGTGCAGATCAGAGTGCCTGGTTGTATTAATTTCCTTGTCTGTAATGTACAGTTAATAAATTCTTATTTAAATCATTGAATTATAGTGAAAATGTAAAAGCCATGTATAATATTATATTGCGAAGACTCCTACTTAGTTGTTAATGGTGAATTAAAATGCCATTAACACTGGAGGGGCTTCCCAGATAACCCAGTAGTAAAGAATCCACCTGACAGTGCAGGAAACACACCCTTCCCTGGGTCAGGAAGATACCCTGGACTAGGAAATGGCAACCCACTCCAGTATTCTTACCTAAAAAATTCCATGGACAGAGGAGCCTAACAGGCCACAGCCCATGGGGTTGCAAAGAATTGGGAACTCAGTGACTGAGCACACACATGCAAACACACAACAGTGTGAGAATGATTTCCTGTCAGATTTTCTGTTTTTTCATCCGCAAAATGTTGTGAGAGTTAAGTATGTAAAGCAACTGGCACACAGCTAGATTCTTACCATACAAGATTTTGCAAGAAGATTGATAACCTATATAAGTACCTTTTCCCATTAAAATTGAGACAAGGACTATGTTATGCAAATGAAAATGATATACGGGTTTGTATGAAATCATAATTTTGATTTGTATGTTCAGTCAAACTGTTAAGACAAATTAAAGTCAATGAAGAAATATTATTTTGTCATTTAGTAATTTATCAGTCTTCATTTTTATTAATAAATTTCATACAATAAGTATCTGTTGTACACTGAAAATTCATTATAGTTTTTTTTCACAGAAAGTTTTTGTATTCCCAAGTAAAAACTTATTTCCTGTCATACAGAGCAGAAATATTAATAACAATATTGGATTTCTGCTACTTATAAAAATTTGTTTCATACTTCCAAATAGATCTTTTGAATGTCTTTGAATCCTGAGTATTAAGCCCTCTAACCCAGCCTGGTTTTGAAGCTGAATCAAGAAGTGAATGGAGTTTGGAAAGATAGTAATAATTTAGCAGCATGACAATTAAAAAGGGGGTGGAATATTTACTTTAAAGATAAAAGAGAGATTGCTAGCAGCAGGGAGGCAGTGTAAAAAGTGAAAACTCACACATGAAGTTCATTGAAGGTTGAAGGTTAACTGAGAATGTCTGCCCTTATTGTTTACTACTATATACATATGATGCTAGATGTGATGGAGATAAAATGTATGACATTCTTCCTATAACTGTTTATTTTATAAGTCATAGAATCTCATATTTGGAGGAGACATTATTGTTTATTTGCTTTAAATTGTGTGCAATTTCATATCTCATAGACACAATTTACAAAGCTTTCCTTGGATGAAATGAGGATTTCTGTATCCATATTTATTTTGATTTGCCTGATTTATATCTTAATTTTTCACTTGAATAAAAATATAAGTGACTTAGACTTCATATCTGTTAGTTCAATTTAAATTGGCAGATTACAAGGGCAGAAGTCTTGTAGGCAGCCTGGTAGCTGACTGCTTAGCAGGAGCAAAATGAATGGTTGTCAACCTTGATTCTGCTTATAACAGAAAAACAAACAAACAAACATGTAAATAGAACAATAAAATAAAAACAAGAGAGATTCTGTAGCAACATATTTCTCTTTGGTTTATGTCCACTTAATATTTAGTTGTTTTGGGGAAAAAAACAGCAACAACAACTCTCTAGAACAGACAGAATATTTATGGTGACCAGATCTAGAAGAACAGAAAATATTTGTCTCAAAATAAACAAATTATGAAATTTCTACCTGGAAATTTTTATCCAAAACTGGAAATGATAACTGACAGATTTTATTCTATTATCTGCTACAATGAAAAATAATACATTTTGTCTCACTTACAGGGTCATCATTACTATCTTTCTAAATTCCATATATATGTGTCAGTATACTGTACTGGTGTTTTTCTTTCTGGCTTACTTCACTCTGTATAATCGGCTCCAGTTTCATCTAATTCCAGTTTCATCTGATTCTAATTCATTCTTTTTAAGGGCTGAGTAATACTCCATTGTGTATATGTACCACTGCTTTCTTATCCATTCATCTGCTGATGGACATCTAGGTTGTTTCCATGTCCTGGCAATTATAAACAATGCTGCAGTGAACATTGGGGTACCTGTGTCTCTTTCAACTTTGGTTTCATCAGTGTGTATGCCCAGCAGTGGGATTGCTGGGTCATAAGGCAGTTTTATTTGCAATTTTTTAAGGAATCTCCACACTGTTTTCCATCATGGCTGTACTAGTTTGCATTCCCACCAACAGTGTAAGAGGGTTCCCTTTTCTCCACATTCTTTCCAGCATTTATTGCTTGTAATAGAACGGACTTTTGGCTTCTGAGGGAGAGGAAGAGAGTGGGATGATTTGGGAGAATGACACTGAAACATGTATACTATCATATAAGAAATGAAGCGCCAGTCTATGTTCAATACAGGATACAGGATGCTTGGGGCTGATGTACGGGATGATCCAGGGAGATGGTGTGGGTGGGAGGTGGGAGGGGGCTTCAGCATTGGCAGATCGTGTACACCTGCGGCTGATTCATGTCAATGTATGGAAAAACCAAAACAGTATTGTAAAATAGAATAAAGTATTAAAAAAAAAAGAAAAAATAATAATACATTTTGTCTCCTGGCATATTCTTTGCCAAGGGAACAATAGTATCTTTCAAATGGATTATTGTTTACTGTTTTAATTTAATAATTTAAAAGCTGCTTTGTATCCATTTAAACATTACAAGAAACAACACAACACATTTGAAATTACAATTTTCTTTGCTTTGATAGGATATAATGAAATCACTTTTCCCATATTGAGGTAGGTATGGGGATATTATTCTGCTCTATCATGAGTTAACTTGTATTTTGTGCGACTGAAACAGCCAATTTGTGGACTATCAAACATACACTGTAGATCTGATTTAAACATTAAGGAAAGTGATGTGTTGGCCAGAAGCAAAGAAATGTGCATGCTAAAAATTAAGATTAAACCCCTCTTTCCGGAGGCACTGATGCTAATACTCCTTTGACATGTCTTTCTCCCAAGTACCAAGGCCATACTGACTCGCTGTGTACATGCTGGTCTACTTTTTTTTCTGAAACTGTGAATGAATATTTCCCTGGCTTGTTCAATGCTGTTTGTTCTAAGACATAAAGCTGTGCTGAACATTATGCCTTTCTGAAGCAGATCCATCCTCAGATGGATAAGGCAGATGGATTATCTGCCTTATCCTTCTGAGCACTTCTTCAAACACTAAGCCTATGCCTGGGTTAGCTAATAGGGAACTGAGTACTCATTCTGTGTTAGTTTTCATTCTAGTGATAATACAAGATTTTCCTATTCAAACATGACCTCTCTAAGCTTACTTAGGGCCCTCTGCTGTCTAAAAATAAGGGAAGAGTAGGACCTTTTTCTTCTTGGTCATTCCCTAGCCACTTTCAATGATATAAATTTACCAGGAGATTGTAGCATACAAAGAGATTCCCTTAAGTTTACAAGTGAGATTGTTAGCATGTGATGACAAAGAAACTGGAAATTCATTTTGTGAGTTATAGAGATTGTATGTGCATTTATTACTCATTAAATTTTAAAAATAGATATTTCATATTAAAATTGACTTAAATTTTAAACAAGAGGAAACATATCTTAGATGAGTTTTTAGGAGCTATTCAGAAAATGAAGATCATGGCCTCTGGTCCCATCACTTCATGGGAAATAGATGGGAAAACAGTGGAAACAGTGTCAGACTTTATCTTTTTGGGCTCCAAAATCACTGCAGATGGTGATTGTAACCATGAAATTAAAAGATGCTTACTCCTTGGAAGGAAAGTTATGACCAACTTAGCATATTGAAAAGCAGAAACATTACTTTGCCAACAAAGGTCCATCTAGTCAAGGCTCTTGTTTTTCTAGTGGTTATGTATGCATGTGAAAGTTGGACTGTGCAGAAAGCTGAGTGCTGAAGAACTGATGCTTTTGAACTGTGGTGTTGGAGAAGACTCTTGAGAGTCCCTTGGACTGCAAGGGGATCCAACCAGTCCATTCTGAAGATCAGCCCTGGGTGCTTTTTGGAAGAAATGACTATAAAGCTGAAACTCCAGTACTTTGGCTACCTCATGTGAAGAGTTGACTCATTGGAAAAGACTCTGATGCTGGGAGGGATTGGGGGCCAGAGGAGAAGGGGACGACAGAGGATGAGATGGCTGGATGGAATCACCGACTCGATGGACGTGAGTTTGAACGAACTCCGGGAGATGGTGATGGACAGGGAGGCCTGGTGTGCTGTGATTCATGCGGTCACAAAGAGTTGGACACGACTGAGCGACTGCACTGAACTGAACTGATAGACTACTTCATTGTTGTAATAATATCACAGTTATATTTAATTAATTTTACATGGTCAGCCATTTTTAAACCCTGGATATGCCAGAAAATACAAACAAAATTGACAGATAATAAATGAAGACTTTTTAAATATTTCAAACTGTAGTGTTTATTGTAAGTAAAATTGTTACCAAATAGACTTGGTTGAAATTTTAACTGAAATTTTGTATTATGTTTGTATGAACAATGAGACATATATATCCCAAGGAAAAAATGTAGCTACTGATTTTAGATGAATTTAAAAACTCCTTGACAACTATACTGAACCGGCAAATTTGATTTATGACCCAAAAGAGAAGTCTATTAAGTATATCAGTTATAGTTTTGCTATTGTTTGATTGCTTTCCCCAAAACCGGTCATCCCTAAAATACTTTTTCATCAAGGTTCTATTCAATATTTATGCAAATTTTATATTTAATAAATGTGTGTATGTGGGATATATGAATGCATGTGGACATATGCATACATAAATATCTATTTCTATCTATCTAATGCAACCATCAGATAAATAGTTTTATCATCTTTAGTAGTCTTGGACTGTTGATTTCAATAATAAACAGGACAGGTGTTATAGTTTTTCCTGTGTGATCATTTATGAGGTGAAGTGTCTGCATGTGTAATCACTTGTGGTTCAGCAATTTTGTTTAGTTTTATTCATGAAAAGTGAACGAGAGTCACTCAGTTGTCTCTGACTCTTTGCGACCCCATGGATTGTAGTCTGCCAGGCTGCTCTGTCCAAGCAATTCTCCAGGCAAGAATTCTAGAGTGAGTTGCCATTTCCTTCTCCAGGGTATCTTCCTGAACAAGGGATCCAACTCAGATCTCCTACATAACAGGCAGATTCTTTACTAACTGAGCCAAGTTTTATTCCTAGTAGCCACAATTGATTGATCACATACAACTCCATAATTAATAACTCTTTAGACTACTCTGAAATCTTTCTGTCTGGGATAACTTGATACTCAAGTATCTCTTATACCTTATGTAGCAATATATTCTCAACCAAATCAAAATTGGTAATATTTCAATGTAGGAGCAAAGATTCATCTTGATCGAACAATAGGTTTTTCTTTTAAACCAATCTTAAAATCTTAAAATATAAAATATGTATGTATAGTTTAAAAATTATGTTTTATCTATTGTTGCAAAACAACCATGGAAAATCCTGAAATGTAATAGTTTAAAAACATTTTGTTTTTTATCTGTAATAAGTTTTTTGACTAAATAAGCTTTGATGGTTCTTTCTTGGGATGTCATATGTGGTTGTAGTCAGATAGCCATCAGGACTGGAGCTATCTGGAGACTCAACTGGATCAAATATCCAAGATTGCACACTCAAATGGATGACCATTGATGCTGCTGCTGCTGCTAAGTCAGGTCAGTCGTGTCTGACTCTGTACAACCCAATAGACAGCAGCCCACCAGGTTCCTCAGTCCCTGGGATTCTCCAGGCAAAAACACTGGAGTGGGTTGCCATTGCCTTCTCCAATGCATGAAAGTGAAAAGTGAAAGTGAAGTCACTCAGTCATGTTCGACTCTTAGTGACCCCATGGACTGTAGCCTACCAGGGTCCTCTGTCCATGGGGATCTCCAGGCAAGAGTACTGGACTGGGTTGCCTTTGCTTTCTCCACCATTGATGCTAGCTACCACCTAAGAGCTCAGCTGTTGATGCTGACAGTTTTCCACAAACATAATCCCACCATATTCCTTAGGCTACTTAGGCAGTCGGATTTTAAGAGTGAGTGACTCAAGAGGCAGTAAATGGAGACTGCAAATTTCTTAAGACTTAGGAATATAAATTTTATTCATCACTTCCACCATTATCTATTGTTCAAAGCAGATAGATACCTGCTCACATTCAAGGGGAGGCAATATTATCATCACTTCTCCACAGCAGACATTCAAAAACTTGTGGCCAATTTCACACACATGCTTAAGTATGAAAATGAGGAAAGGGGTTATAAATTTTTCTCAAATTCACTCCTTTAACGATCAAACAACTTACTTTGGCAACTTGAAATTTTTTTTTCACAAAAGAAATTATTTTTTATAAGAGACTTCAGTTCAGTCGCTCAATCATGTCCAACTCTTTGCAACCCCATGGAATGGAGCAAAACAGGTTTCCCTGTCCATCACCAACTCCCAGAGTCCACCTAAACCCATGTCCATTGAGTCGGTGATGCCATCCAACCATCTCATCTCTGTCATTCCCTTCTCCTGCCTTCAATCTTTCCCAGCATCTGAGTCTTTTCTAGTGAGTCAGTTCTTTGAATCAGGTGATTAAAAAGTATTGGAGTTTCAGCTTCAGCATGAGTCCTAATGAATATTATGGATGGATTTCCTTTAGGATGGACTGGTTGGAACTCCTTGCAGTTCAAGGAACTCTCAAGAGTCTTCTCCAACACAACAGTTCAAAATCTTTGATTCTTCAGTGCTCACCTTTTTTTATAGTCCACTCTCACATCCATACATGATGACTGGAAAAACCATGGCCTTGACAAGATGGACCTTTGTTGGCAAAATATTGTCACTGCTTTTTAACATGCTGTCTAGGTTGACCATAGCTTTTCTTCCAAGGAGGAAGCATCTTTTAATTTCATGGCTGCAGATACCATCTTCAGTGATTCTGGAGCCCCCCAAAATAAATTATCTCACTGTTTCCATTGTTTCTCTATTTGCAATGAAGTGATTGGACTGGATTCCATTAAAAAAAAAAAAAAGATCATGGCATTCAGTCCAATCACTTCAAGGAAGACATAGGGGATACTTAGTCTTTAAATAATGAGTCAGTTCATTCAGTTCAGTTGCTCAGTCATGTCCCACTTCATGAATCACATGAATCACAGCATGCCAGTCCTTCCTGTCCATTGCCAACTCCTGGAGTTCACTCACCAACTCATGTCCATCGAGTCAATGATGCCATCCAGCCATGTCACCCTCTGTCATCCCCTTCTCTTCCTGCCTGCAATCCCTCCAAGCATCAGGGTCTTCTCCAATGAGTCAACACTTCCCATGAGGTGGCCAAAGTATTGGAGTTTCATCTTCAGCATCAGTTCTTGTAATGAACACCCAGGACTGATCTCCTTTAGAATGGACTGGTTGGATCTCCATGCAGTTGAAGGGACTCTCAAGAGTCTTCAACAACACCACAGTTTAAAAGCACCAATTCTTTGGCACTCAGCTTTCTTCACAGTCCAACTTTCACATGCATAAATAATCACTGGAAAAACAAAAGCCTTGACTAGGTAGACCTTTGTTGGCAAAGTAATATCTCGGCTTTTGAACATGCTATCTAGGTTGGTCATAACTTTTCTTCCAAGGAGTAAGCGTCTTTTAATTTCATGGCTGCAGTCACCATCTGCAGTGATTTTGGAGACCAAAAAAATAAACTCTGACACTGTTTCCACAGTTACCCCATCTATTTCCCATAAAGTGATGGGACCAGATACCATGATCTTCATTTTCTGAATGTTGAGCTTTAAGCCAACCTTTTCACTCTCCACTCTCACTTTCATCAAGAGGCTTTTGAGTTCCTCTTCACTTTCTGCCATAAGGGTGCTGTCATTTGCATACCTAAGGTTATTAATATTTCTCCCGGCAATCTTGATTCCAGCTTGTGCTTCTTTCAGTCCAGCGATTCTCATGATGTACTCTGCATGTAAGTTAAATAGACAGGGTGAAAATATACAGCCTTGACGTACTACGTTTCCTATTTGGAACCAGTCTGTTGTTCCATGTCCAGTTCTTACTGTTGCTTCCTGACCTGCATAGAGATTTCTCAAGAGGCATGTCAGGTGCTCTGGTATTCCCATCTCTTTCAGAATTTTCCAGTTTACTCTGTTCCACACAGTCAAAGGCTTTTGCATAGTCAATAAAGCAGAAATAGATGTTTTTCTGGAACTCTCTTGCTTTTTCCATGATCCAGTGGATGTCAGCAATTTGATCTCTGGGTCTTTTGCCTTTTCTAAAACCAGCTTGAACATCTGGAAGTTCATGGTTCATGTACTGCTGAAGTCTGGCCTGAAGAATTTTGAGCATTACAGTACTAGCATGTGAGATGAGTACAATTGTGCTGTACTTTGAGCATTCTTTGGCATTGTCTTTCTTTGGAATTGAGGTAAAAACTGACTTTTTATAGTCCTGTGCCACTGCTGAGTTTTCCATATTTGCTGCCATATTGAGTGCAGCACTTTCACAGCATGATCTTTCAGGATTTGAGAAAGCTCAGCTGGAATTCCATCACCTCCACTAGCTTTGTTTGTCATTGTGCTTTCTAAGGCCCACTTGACTTCACATTCCAAGATGTCTGGCTCTAGGTGAGTAATCACAGCATCATGATTATCTGGGTCATGAGGATCTTTTTGTACAGTTTTTAAATATATTCTTGCCATGTCTTCTTAATATCTTCTGCTTCTATTAGGTCCATATCATTTCTGTCCTTTATTGAGCCCATCTTTGCATGACATGTTCCCTTGGTATCTCATATTTTCTTGAAGAGATCTCTAGTCTTTCCCATTCTGTCATTTTCCTCTATTTCTTTGCACTGATCACTGAAGAAGGCTTTGTTATCTCTCTATGCTATTTTTTTGGAACTCTGCATTCAGATGCTTATATATTTCCCTTTCTCCTTTGCTTTTTTTTTAATTTCAATATTATTAATTTATTTTATTTAACCCATTATACCAAAAAATGTCATTGTTTGTACAATCAATATAAAATTATGAGTGAGATATTTTACATTCTTTTTTTCTACTAAGTCTTTGAAAGTTGGTTTGTACTTGGCACTTTATGTGCTAGTTCTGAGTAGTCACACTTCAGGTTCTCAATAGCCAAATGAAGCTACTGGCTACCTTATAGGACCAAGTAATTTTATACTGTACTGTTTAACAAATTATAAATGTCTGATAAATTCTCATTGATCTATTTTCTTTAGACAAAGTTACTGCTGTAGTTTAGGAAATAGCTCAGTACTTTGGCAATATTTATATTTCCTAGGTCATTAAAAAGTATCTTTCTAAATGGAAACTTTATAAGCAGAAACATCCTCTGTCCTGATGTGTGGAAAAGCCTTTTCTATTATAGTTGCAATGTTTCCATTAATTGTTTCAATGGGGCTTCAAAGTATGTTTTTAATGTTGTAGCAAAATAAAGGAAATTTTGTTATTTCTTTTCCCTTTGAAGATTTAGTAATATAAACTGAGTTTCTTCCCAGAGACTGTGAAAAAAAAAAAAAAACTACTAGAATCTGAAAATGTCTTATAACCACATTAATTTAAAAAGTAATAATAATATGAGGGGAATTTTACTTCTTTGTATAAAAATAGGTGATTGACTAGTTCTAGTATTTTAGTTTTATCTTAAGGTATATTTGAGAGTCTTTATTCGGAGGAAAATACATAATCTAAAAATGAAGGTATTTTTCCTCTGAAGTATATCCAGATTAAAAATAAAATACAACTAAGAATCAATTACAAATATTATAGTTT
Source organism: Raphicerus campestris (assembly GCA_006410735.1). Lineage (NCBI taxonomy): Eukaryota > Metazoa > Chordata > Mammalia > Artiodactyla > Bovidae > Raphicerus > Raphicerus campestris. The sequence continues at coordinate 674,836 of SJYW01030849.1, read as the reverse complement.
ATCCCCAATTTAAAGATGGTGAATCAAACTTTTTGGCACCTAATAGACAATGTTACTTTAAAAATTAAAATATATACTACCTTTTAAATTATTTTAATCATGTATATATTTTTTCCATATATGCTTTCTAACTCTTTTTACCTTTCTTTAATTTCTTTTTTTTTCTTT
>SJYW01030849.1:658290-674389 GCA_006410735.1 Raphicerus campestris | reverse complement strand
TGATCACTGAAGAAGGCTTTGTTATCTCTCTATGCTATTTTTTTGGAACTCTGCATTCAGATGCTTATATATTTCCCTTTCTCCTTTGCTTTTTTTTTAATTTCAATATTATTAATTTATTTTATTTAACCCATTATACCAAAAAATGTCATTGTTTGTACAATCAATATAAAATTATGAGTGAGATATTTTACATTCTTTTTTTCTACTAAGTCTTTGAAAGTTGGTTTGTACTTGGCACTTTATGTGCTAGTTCTGAGTAGTCACACTTCAGGTTCTCAATAGCCAAATGAAGCTACTGGCTACCTTATAGGACCAAGTAATTTTATACTGTACTGTTTAACAAATTATAAATGTCTGATAAATTCTCATTGATCTATTTTCTTTAGACAAAGTTACTGCTGTAGTTTAGGAAATAGCTCAGTACTTTGGCAATATTTATATTTCCTAGGTCATTAAAAAGTATCTTTCTAAATGGAAACTTTATAAGCAGAAACATCCTCTATCCTGATGTGTGGAAAAGCCTTTTCTATTATAGTTGCAATGTTTCCATTAATTGTTTCAATGGGGCTTCAAAGTATGTTTTTAATGTTGTAGCAAAATAAAGGAAATTTTGTTATTTCTTTTCCCTTTGAAGATTTAGTAATATAAACTGAGTTTCTTCCCAGAGACTGTGAAAAAAAAAAAAAAACTACTAGAATCTGAAAATGTCTTATAACCACATTAATTTAAAAAGTAATAATAATATGAGGGGAATTTTACTTCTTTGTATAAAAATAGGTGATTGACTAGTTCTAGTATTTTAGTTTTATCTTAAGGTATATTTGAGAGTCTTTATTCGGAGGAAAATACATAATCTAAAAATGAAGGTATTTTTCCTCTGAAGTATATCCAGATTAAAAATAAAATACAACTAAGAATCAATTACAAATATTATAGTTTATCCCCAATTTAAAGATGGTGAATCAAACTTTTTGGCACCTAATAGACAATGTTACTTTAAAAATTAAAATATATACTACCTTTTAAATTATTTTAATCATGTATATATTTTTTCCATATATGCTTTCTAACTCTTTTTACCTTTCTTTAATTTCTTTTTTTTTCTTTTTTTTTTTTTTTTTTTCTCACAGCTATTTGTAAGGCCTCCAGAGAGAGCCATTTTGCTTTTTTGCATTTCTTTTCCATGAGGGTGGTTTTGATTCCTGTCTCCTGTACAAAGTCACAAACCTCTGTCCATAATTCATCAGGCATTCTGTCTATCAGATCTAGTCACTTAAATCTATTTCTCACTTCCACTGTATAATCATAAGAGATTTAATTTAGTTCGTACCTGAATGGTCTAGTGGTTTCCCCTATTTTCTTCAATTTAAGTCTGAATTTGGCAATAAGGAGTTCATGATCTGAGCCACAGTCAGCTCCTGTTCTTGTTGCTGACTGTATAGAGCTTCGCCATCTTTGGCTGCAAATAATATAATCAATCTGATTTTGGTGTTGACCACCTAGTGATGTCTATGTGTAGTCTTCGCTTGTGTTGTTGGAAAAGGGTGTTTGGTGTGACCAGTGCATTCTCTTGGCAAAACTCTATTAGCCTTGCCCCGCTTCATTCCATACACCAAGGCCATATTTGCCTGTTGCTCCAGGTGTTTCTTGACTGCCTATTTTTGCATTCTAGTCCCCTATAATGAAAAGGGCATTTTGGGGGGTGATAGTTCTAAAGAGTCTTGTAGATCTTCATAGAACTGTTCAAATTCAGATTCTTCAGTGTTACAGGTTGGGGCATAGGCTTGGATCACCATGAAATTGAATGGTTTGCCTTGGAAATGTACAGAAATCATTTTGTCATTTTTGAGATTGCATCCAAGTACTGTATTTCAGACTCTTTTGTTGAACATAATGGCTACTCCATTTCTTCTAAGGGATTCCTGCTCACAGTAGTAGATATAATGGTCATCTGAGTTTTAGTTATAAATCTAAATTCTAAATCTAATCCTCAATTTGTGATGTAAATTAAAATGCAAAGGTTTTGAGATGTTTTAATCATGTTAGTATAAATACATTGAATTAGGACTTTCTAGTAAATATTTATAGATTAATAATTTATAAAGAACTTTCAAACTAAAAACTCAGGTGATATTTAATTATTTTGTCTTTTTGGTTTTATGACAAAAAGCCAAAGCCACTTTGCTTTTTTTTTTTAATATTCTTTTTCAGTAAAAATAAAAATTTGCAGTTATTCTTCTAAATTTAAAAGTTATTATGTGAAATATTCATAAATTAGTAGTTCTGAAGGGTAATAATTTGAGAGTGAGCCAGGAGTAAAATCAGGGACATCTCTATTGGTCCATTGGTTGAGAATCCATCTTCCAATGAAGGAGACATGGGTTTGATTCCTGGTCGGGAAACTAAGATCCCACATGTTGCAAGGCAACTAAGACTGCACACTGCAACTACTGAGCCTGTGCACCACAGTGAAAGATTATGCATGTTGAAAAGGACATCCTATGTGCAGCAGCTAACATTTAATGCAGCCAAAATATAAAATAAATAAATATTGTTAAACTAGCAAAATCAAATTAAAAACACTAATAGTTCAGATGACTTCTGAGAATCGGCACTTTTTTCCCCTCTCATTTTGACATTTGTTTATTATTGTCTATTACATTTCTCTCTGACCACTATCATTTTACTCCCTTAAATGTTCAGCTTCTTCATCGATGCAATAGTTGAAACATATCATTATGATATAAATGTTAGCATAATGAATATTATGATAGATTATTTTACCACAAAAAGTTGGTATGAAAATTATTTAAATTTATTTTACATTTTTCCAAAGATGATAATTTACAGAGGTATGATTATTTACCTTCATTTTTAAAATTGAATTATAATTAACTTACAATATTTGATACATTATGAAATGATTAGCACAGAATATCTAATTACCATCTTTTGACATACAAAGTGATTATAATACTATTGAGTATATTTCATATGTTGTATATTGCATCCCATGATTCTTTCATTTGTAACTGGAAGTTTGTGCTTAATTTCCCTCAATATTCATTTATTCCTGCTCATTTTTCCACTCTGGCAGTCACCAGTTGTTTTTGTTTTTGTTTTCTCAGTATCTAAGTCTCTGTTTCTATTTTTTTGTTTGTTCTTTTTATTTTTTTTAAGATTCCACATATAAGTGAAAGACAGTGTTTTTCTCTCTTTCTGACTGATTTCCTTCAGCATAAAACTCTGTAAGTCCATCCACATTGTCACAAATGGCGATATTTCACTGTTTTTAATGGCTAATCACATTTGAAATGTATCACATTTTCATCTATTTGTCTGTCAATAAGCAATTAGCTTGCTTCCATGTCTTGGCTATTGAAAATAGTGATTCAATGAACATAGAAGTGCATATATGTTTTCATATTTGTGATTTTTTTTTTTCTGAGTGGAATTGCTGTATTCTTAATTTTTTAATTTTGTGGGGGGAAATCTTCAAACTGTTTTCTATTGTGTCTGCATTCATAGAGTACAGGTTTTCCCTTTCTTCATATCCTCACCCAAAGTTTTTATTTTTAAATATTTTAGAATTTTTTATTTTTAATTTAAAGATAATTGTTTTACATTATCACACTGGTTTCTACCAAACATCACCATGAACAGCCATAGGTTTACCCATGTTCCCTCCCACTTAAATATCCCTCCCAAGTCCCTCCCAATCCTATCCTTCTAAGTTGTTACCAAGCCATGCTTTGAGTTCTCTGATTTATAGAGCAAATTACCATTGACTATCTGAACTGATCTATTCATGTGAAGAGCTGACTCACTGGAAAAGACTTTGATGTTGGGAGGGATGGGAGTCAGAGGAGAAGGGGACGACAGAGGATGAGATGGCTGGATGGCATCACAGACTCAATGGATGTGAATCTGAGTGAACTTCTGGTGTTGATGATGGACAGGGAGGCCTGGCGTGCTGCGATTCATGGGTTCACAAAGAGTCGGACACGACTGAGCAAATGAACTGAACTGATCTATTTTAAACATGGTAATGTATATTTCCATGTTATTCTTTTCATACTTCCCTCCCACACATTCTTCCTTGCCTTCAGCCATGTCCATCAGTTTGCTCTCAATGTCTTTGTCCCCACTGCTGCTCTGCAAATAAGTTTATCAGTACCATCTTTCTAGATTCCATATATATGCGTTAGCATGTGATAATTGATTTTTTTCTTTCTGACTAACTTCACTCTGTATAATAGGCTCTAGGTTTATCTACCTCGTTATGACAGACTCAAATTTGTCCCTTTTAAAGGCTGAGTATTATTCCATTGTATATATGTACCACAGCTTCTTTATCCATTATTCTGTGGATGGACATCAAGGTTGCTTCCATGTCCTAGCTATTATAAATAGAGCTTCAGTGAATATTGGATTGTGCTGTGCTGTGCTTAGTCACTCATTCATGCCCGACTCTTTGCAACTCCATGGACTGTAGCCCACCAGGCTCCTTTGTCTACGGAGACTCTCCAAGCAAGAATACTGGAGTGGGTTGCCATGACCTCCTCCACGGGAACATTGGATTACAAGTGACTTTTTCAATTTTGATTTTCTCAAAGTATATTCCTAGTAGTTGGATTGCTGGGTCTTGTGGTGGTTTTATTCCTAGTTTTTTAAGGAATCTCCATACTATTCTCCATAGTGGCTATATAAATTTGTGTTCCCACAAACAGTGCAAGAAGATTCCCTTTTCTCCACACCCTCTCCAGCATTTATTGTTTGTAGATTTTTTTATGATGGCCATTCTGACCAGTGTGAGGTGATATCTCATTGTAGTTTTGATTTGCGTTGCTCTAATAATGAGCCACAAAGAGTCGGACACAACTGAGCGACCGAAATGAACTGAACTGAACAATGAGCCATACTGAGCATCTTTTTGCATATTAATTAGCCATCTGTATGTCTTCTTTGGAGAAATGTCTGTTTAGGTCTCGACCATTTTTTGATTGGGCTGTTTGTTTTTTTTGTTTGTTTGTTTTTTGTGGGTTTTTTTTTTTGTTATGACTTTATAAGCTGCTTGTATTTATGTATCTATATATATTTTTACATCTATATATATTTTTGCTTGTATATTTTTGAAATTAATTCTTTGTCAGTTTTCTCAGTTGCCTTTTTTTTTTTTTTTTTCCCCATTCTGAGGGTTGTCTTTTTACCTTGTTTAGAGTTTCCTTTGCTATGGAAAAACTTAGGTCACACTTTTTTTTTTTTTTTTCTTTCCATGACTTTAGGAGGTGGGTCATAAAGGATCTTGCTCTGATTTATGTCATAGGGTGTTCTGTTTATATTTTCCCCTAGGAGCTTTATAGTTTTTGGTCTTACATTTAGGTCTTTAACCCATTTCCAGAAAAACGTCTATTTCTGCTTTATTGACTATGCCAACGCCTTTGTGTGGATCACAATAATCTGTGGAAAATTATGAGAGAGATGGGAATACCAGACCACCTGATCTGCCTCTTGAGAAATCTGTATGCAGGTCAGGAAGCAATAGTTAGAACTGGACATGGAACAACAGACTGGTTCCAAATAGGAAAAGGAGTACGTCAGGGCTGTATATTGTTCCCTGCTTATTTAACCTACATGCAGAGTACATCATGAGAAATGCTGGACTGAGCAAGCTGGAATCAAGGTTGCCAGCAGAAATATCAATAACTTCAGATATGCAGATGACACAACCCTTATGGCAGAAACTGAAGAGGAACTAAAAAGCCTCTTGATGAAAGTGAAAGAGAGTAAAAAATTTGGCTTAAAGCTCAACATTCAGAAAACGAAGATCATGGCATCGGGTCCCATCACTTCATGGGAAATAAATGGGGAAACAGTGAAAACAGTGTCAGACTTTATTTTGGGGGGACTCCAAAATCACTGCAGATGGTGACTGTAGCCATGAAATTAAAGACGCTTACTCCTTGGGAGAAAAGTTATGACCAACCTAGATAGTATATTCAAAAGCAGAGACATTACTTTGCCGACTAAGGTCCGTCTAGTCAAAGCTATGGTTTTTCCAGTAGTCATGTATGGATGTGAGAGTTGGACTGTGAAGAAAGCTGAGCACCGAAGAATTGATGGTTTTGAACTGTGGTGTTGTAGAAGACGCTTGAGAGTCCCTTGGACTGCAAGGAGATCCAACCAGTCCATTCTGAAGGACATCAGCCGTAGGATTTCTTTGAAAAGAATGATGCTAAAGCTGAAACTCCAGTACTTTGGCCACCTCATGCGAAGAGTTGACTCATTGGAAAAAACTCTGATGCTGGGAGGGATTAGGGGCAGGAGGAAAAAGGGATGACCGAGGATGAGATGGCTGAATGGCATCCCTGACTCGATGAATGCGAGTCTGAGTGAACTCCGGGTGTTGGTGATGGACAGGGAGGCCTGGCGTGCTGCGATTCATGGGTTCGCAAAGAGTCAGACACGACTGAGGGACTGAACTGAAGTGAACTGAACTGAACCCATTTTGAGTTAATCTTTGTGTATGGTGTTAGGAAGTATTCTAATCTCACTCTTATACACAAAGTTGTCCAGTTTTCCCAGCACCACCTATTGAAGACACTATATTTGCTGCATTGTATATACTTGCCCCCTTTGACAAAAATAAGTTATACAGAGGTGCATGGGTTTATCTCTGAACTTTCTATCTTGTTTCTGTTTTTGTGTCAGTACCATATAGTCCTGGTGACTTTGTCTTTGTAGTATAGTCTGAAATCAGGAAGGCTGATCCCTCTAGCAACCTTTCTCAAGATTTATTTGGCGACTTGGAGTATTTTGTGTTTCTGTATGAATTGTGAGATTTTTTTGTTCTAGTTCTGTGAAAAAATGCCATTGTAGTTGGATAGTTTGCATTGAAATTGTAGATTACATTCGGTAGTAATGTGATCTTAGGGGGAATGTTTTCAATTTTTCACCATTGAGAATAATGCTTGCTGTGGATTTATCATATATGGCCTTTATTATATTGAGGTAAACCTTCCTGTGCCATGGTGTTGTGGGCTCCCTGAATGGCCTCATTTTTCAAAGCACTTTACTCTGTCTTCCGGGGATAAGTTCTCTGTTTCAGAATGGATCCATCCTTGAACTCCAATCTGTCCTGATTATTCACTGTTGCATGAATGAGTCTGATGTTTTCATAGAAGTTGCCAATGGTCTGCTTCATGAAGCATGCCTTGGGACTGACTTCGTGTCCCTTCAGCTCTCCAGTTTGTTTTCCCTGAAGCTTTCCTGCTGTTCTGTGAGTGGAAAGAATGGCGCCAGGCACAGCCCGGTATGGTTGTCAGCCCAGAGAATCCTCCTGCCATCCCAGAACGTCCTCAGAGTGCCACTGGCTGGCGATCCTCATCCAGACCAGCACTTTGTTCAGCATCTCGGGGTTAATCACTCTTGGTCTGAGCTGCATCTTCGGGAACCTGGAACGGAATACATCCCAGAGAAGTGAAAAACCACCTCTGGAGAGATTTTGATCAGTTTCAATTTCAGTGCTTGTAATTGGATTGTTCATAATTTTATTTCTTCCTGGTTCAGTCTGGGAAGATTGAACTTTTCTAAGAATTTTTCAAGTTGTCCACTTTATTGGCATACTGTTGTTTATATAGTCTTCAATGATCGTTTGTATTCCTGCATTGTATAGTGTAAACTCTCCTGTTTCATTTCTAATTTCATTGATTTGTAGCCTCTTTCTTTTTCCCCTTGGTAAATCTTACTAATGGTTTGTCAATTTTATCTCCTCAGATTTAAACCAGATTTTAGTTTTATTAATCATTACTTTTTAAAATATCTTTTCCATTTATTTCTGCTCTGATATTTATGATTTCCTTTCGTCTACTAATTTTTATTTCTTCTTTTTCCAGTTGTTTTAGGTATAAAGTTCAGTTGTCTATTCAATGTTTTTCTGATTTCATGAGGTAATATTATATTGCTATAAACTGCCCTCATAGAATTGCTTTTGTTTGCATTCCATAGGTTTTTGAGTTGTCTTGTTTCATTATCATACATTTCTAGGAATATTTTTATTTCCTTTTTGATGTCTTCAGTATCCTGTTCATTATTTAGAAATGTACTACCTAATCTCTAAGTGTTTTTGTTTTTTACAGTTGTTTTATTTTTGTTTGTTTTGTTTTTCCCCTGTAATTGATATCTAGTCTCATGGCATTGTGGTCAGAAAAGATGACTGATATGAATTTTTTTTAATTCCCTGAAGTTTGATTTGTTATGCAAAATGTGATTTATCCTGGAGAACATTCTCTGTGAACTTGAGAAGAAAGTGTATTATTCTGCATTTTCATGGAAAGTTCTGAAGATAACAATTAAGTCCATTTTTCCTAATGTTTCATTTAAGGTTTATGTTTCCTTATTGAGTATCTGTTTTGTTAATCTGTCCAATAGATGTAAGTGGGTTGTTAAAGTCCCTACAATTATTATGTTGCTGTCAATTTCTCATTTTATGTCTGTTAGTATTTGCCTTAGGCATTGAGGTGCTCCTATATTGGGTGCATGAATATTTACAATTGTTATGTCTTTTTCTTGGTTTTATCCTTTGATCACTATGTAATGTCCTTATTTATCTCTTGTAATATTCTTTATTTTAGGATATATTCAGTCTGAAATAATAATTGCCACTCCAGCTTTCTACTGATTTTCATTTGAATGGTACATTTTTGGGCCTGAAGTGGGTCTCTTGTACACAACATATGTATGAGTCTTGCTTTTGTATCCATTCAGCCAGTCCATGTCTTTTGGTTGGAACATTTAACCTATTCACATTTAAAGTAATAATTGATACATATGTTCCTATTGGCATTTTCTTAATTTTTCATTTTGTTTGTTTGGCAGGTCTTTTCATTGTTCATCTGAGAGAGTAATTTCCTAGGCAGGTTGATAAAGTCATTTCCTAGGCAGGTTGATAAGAAGTCCAGGGGCTGTCTCTTATACACATCTNCAAGAGAACACATTTGTCATAGTAAACACCCCATTCCAACAACACAAGAGAAGACTAAACATCGACATCACCAGATGGTCAACACCAAATCCAGATTGATTATATTCTTTGCAGCCAAAGATGGAGAAGCTCTATACAGTCAGCAAAAACAAGACCAGGAGCTGACTGTGGCTCAGATTTTGAACTCCTTTTTGCCAAATTCAGACTGAAACGGAAGAAAGTAGGGAAAACCACTAGACCATTCTTGTATGACCTAAGTCAAATCTGTTATGATTATACAGTGGAAGTGAGAAATAGATTTAAGGGACTAGATGTGATAGACAGAGTACCTGACGAACTATGGATGGAAGGTTTGTGACATTGTACAGGAGAAAGGAATCAAGACCATCCCCATGAAAAAGAAATGCAAAAAAAAGCAAAATGGTTGTCTGAGGAGGCTTTACAGATAGTTGTGAAAAGAAGAAATGCAGAAAGCAAAGGAGGAAAGGATACATATAAGCATCTGAATGCAGAGTTCCAAAGGATAGCAAGGAGAGATAAGAAAGCCTTCCTCAGCGATTAATGCAAAGAAATAGAGGAAAACAACAGAATGGGAAAGACTAGAGATCTCTTCAAGAAAATGTGAGATACCAAGAGAACATTCACGCAAAGATGGGCTCGATAAAGGGCAGAAATGGTCTGGACCTAACAGAAGCAGAAGATATTAAGAAGAGGTGGCAGGAATACATGGAAGAACTGTACAGAAAAGATCTTCATGACCCAGATAATCATGATGGTGAGATTACTCACCTAGAGCCAGAAATCCTGGAATGTGAAGTTAAGTGGGCCAGAAGAAGCATCACTATGAATAAAGCTAGAAGAGGTGATGGAAATCCAGTGGAGCTATTTCAAATCCTGAAAGATGATGCTGTGAAAGTGCTTCACTCAACATGCCAGCAAATTTGGAAAACTCAACAGTGGCCACGGGACTAGAAAAATCAGTTTTCATTCCAATTCCAAAGAAAGGCAATGCCAAAGAAAACTCAAACTACCACACAATTGCACTCATCTCATACGCTAGTAAATTAATGCTGAAAATTCTCCAAGACAGGTTTCAGCAACACATGAACCTTGAACTTCCAGATGTTCAAGCTGGTTTTAGAAAAGGCAGAGCAACCAGAAATCAAATTGCCAACATCCGCTGGATCATCAAAAAAGCAAGAGAGATCCAGAAAAATATCTATTTCTGCTTTATTGACTATGACAAAGCCTTTAATTGTGTGATCACAATAAACTGTGGAAAATTCTGAAAGAGAGGGGAATACCAGATCATCTGAGCCATCTCCTGAGAAACCTCTATGCAGGTCAGAAAGCAACAGTTAGAACTGGACATGGAACAACAGACTGGTTCCAAATAGGAAAAGGAGTACATAAAGGCTGTATATTGTCACCCTGCTTATTTGACTCCTATGCAGAGTAGATCATGAGAAACACTGCGCTGGAAGAAGCACAAGCTGGAATCAAGATTGCCAGGTGAAATATCAATAATCTCAGATATGCAGATGACACCACCCTTAAGGCAGAAAGTGAAGAGGAGCTAAAAAGCCTCTTGATGAAAGTGAAAGAGGAGAGTGAAAAAGTTTTCTTAAAGCTTAACATTCAGAAGACTAAGATCATGGCATCTGGTTCCATCACTTCATGGGAAATAGATGGGAAACAGTGGAAACAGTGTCAGACTTTGTTTTTTGGGGGGCTCCAAAATCACTGTAGATGGTGATTGCAGCCATGAAATTAAAAGACACTTACTGCTTGGAAGGAAAGTTATAACCAACCTAGATAGTATATTAAAAAGCAGATATATTACTTTGCCAACAAAGTTCCATCTAGTGAAGGCTATGTTTTCTCCAGTAGCCATGTATGGATGTGAGAGTTGGACTGTGTAGAAAAAGCTGAGGGCCAAAGAATTGATGCTTTTGAACTGTGGTGTTGGAGAAGACTTGAGGGTCCCTTGGACTGCAAGGAGATCTAACCAGTTCATTCTAAAGGAGATCATCCCTGGATGTTCATTGAAAGGACTGATGCTGAGGCTGAAACTCCAATACTTTGGCCACCTCATGTAAAGAGTTGACTCATTGGAAAAGACTCTGATGCTGGGAGTGATTGGGGGCCAGAGGAGAAGGGGATGACAGAGGATGAGATGGTTGGATGGGATCACCAACTCCATGCATGAGAATTTGGGTGAACTTCGGGTGTTGGTGATGAACAAGGAGGCCCAACATGCTGCGATTCATGGGGTCTCAAAGAGTCAGATATGACCGAGAATTGACCTGACCTGATAAAGCTGGTTAGCACTGTTGACCTCATTAGCTTTTGCTTTTATGTATAATTATTTATATCCTTTATGTCTTAGTGATAATCTTGTAGAGTAGAATATTCTTGGTTAAGGGTATTGTCATTTTATCTCTGGATTATACTGCACCATTCCTTTCCTTCAATATTTCTATTGAAAAGTCAGTTGAGAGTGTCAGTCAGTTCAGCTCAGTCACTCAGTCATGTCCGAGTCTTTGTGACTCCATGAAATGCAGCATGCCAGGCTTCCCTGTCCATCAACAACACCATTAGCTTGCTCAAACTGATGTCCATTGAGTCAGTGATGCCATTCAACCATCTTATCCTCTGTCCCCTCCTTTTCCTCCTGCTTTCAATTTTTCCCAGCTTCAGGGTCTTTTCCAATGAGTCAGTTCTTAACATCAGGTGGCCTAAGGATTAGAGTTTCAGCTTCAGCATCAGTCTTTCCAATGAATATTCTAGACTGATTTCCTTTAGGATTGACTGGTTGGATCTCCTTGCAGTCCAAGCGACTCTCAAGAGTCTTCTCCAACACTACAGTTCAAAAGTATCAATTCTTCAGTGCTCAGCTTTCTTTATAGTCCAATTCACAACCTTACATGACTCCTGGAAAAACCATGGCTTTGACTAAATGGACCTTTGTTGACAAAGTAATGTCTCATCTTTTTAAACTGCTGTCTAGGTTGGTCATAGCTTTTCTTCCAAGGAGCAAGAATCTTTTAGTTTCATGGCTGCAGTCATAATCTGCATTGATTTTGGAGACCCCAAATCGCTGTACCATCTGCATCACTGAAGACATCTGCAGGAGAGTCTCGGGATAGTTCGTTTGTAGATAACTAGTTGTTTCTATGGGGGAAGGAAATGGTAATCCACTCCAGTGTTCTTGTCTGGAGAATCCCAGGGATAAAGGAGCCTGGTGGGCTATCGTTCATGGAGTAGCACACAGTGGGACACAACCGAAACGACTTAGCAGTGGCAGTTGCTTTTATTTTGCTGCTCTTAATATTCATTCTTTATCTTTAACCTTTGCTGCTTTATCAAGTATCTCAATGTGGACCTCTTTGGGTCATATCCTGCTTGGGACTCTGTGAATATTGGCCCTAGATAGTTGCTTCTTTTTCCAATTTAGTGAATTGGAAAATTTTAGTTATTCTTTCTTCAAAAGAAGTCTCTATTCTTTTCTCCCTTTCTGTTCCTTTTGGGACTCATATAATATGAATCTTACTTGCTTGATATTGTTTCAGAGGTCTGTTTGTAAATTTTTTTTCTTTTTCTTTTTTTCTTTTTTCCATTTAGCTTGAGTGACTTCCATAACTGTTTTCTGATTCCTTAACCTATTCCTCTGTGTCATTCATTCTTTTGATGATTACTTCTAGTGTATTTTTTTTTTTAATTTCACTTATACTCTTCAGTTCTGTTTGGTTCTTTTTATTTTCAAACTCTTTGTAAAGCTTCTTATTGTGTTTAGCTATTATTATCCTGATTTCATTAAACATCTTGATTAGTACCTTGAACTCTTTATTATGTAGACTGCTTATCTCCACTTCACTTATTTCTTCTAAGTTTTTTTCTTGTTCTTTGAAATGTATTCCCTTCTTGCTCTATTTTGTCTAATTTTTATGTGTTCATTTCTATGTATTAGGTAGGTCTGTTACCTGTCTCAATCTTCAGAAGTGAGTGTAAATAGGAGACATCCTATAGTACCCATAGCACACTGTCACTAGACCTATATGCAGTACAGGTGCACCCTATGTGGCCTGTGTGGTCCTTTTGCTTTAATGGGTTAGACTAATGTGGTGCGCTAGGAGGAAGGGCTGGCCTCCAGCCTTGTTGTGTCCCAGAACCTCTGTCTTGTGGTTTCTGCTGGCATTCTGGTCAACAGAGCTGGATTCTGGGCCAAAAGACTATTAGGATCTAGGTGGCCCACTGCTGGCACACTGATGTGTGCTGCCATGTCCCTACATAGCTTCCTGGGGCCTGTGGTTTCTGGGGTTGATGCTGGCCCACTGGTGGTCAATTAAGCCTCAGCCACTTATAGGCTAGAGGGAGGAATCCAAAATGTTGCTTTCCAGTACCTGTGACTTCATGGTAGAATAAGTTCCCCAAAATGACTCATACTAGATAGTAGGTCCCCAGAGGGAGTTCCAGATGTCTTCTGCCTCTCTGAGAAGTTTTCCTAGATCACCAAGTAGATATGACTCAGACATTTTAAAAGTCACTGCCTCTGTGCTGGGACATAGAATATGTGAGATTTTGTGCATACCTTTTAGGAGTGGAGTCTCTGTTTCTTATGACCCTCCAGATCTGTATGCAGTTCCCACTAGACATCAAAGCCTGACATTTTGAGGGCTCATCTTCCTGGTGCAGGAACCCTGAGCTAAGGAGCCCAATGTGGGACCTGGACACCTCTCTCCTTGGAAAAATACTTTCTATTGGTGATTATCTTTGTTTTTGAGTCACCTACCCAGAGGTTTCATCCTGACTACATACACCGTATCTCCACCCCCTTTACCCATTTCACTGTAGTTTCTTCTTCATATCTTAGTCATGTAAAAAAAAAAAAAATGGCTGTAATTCAGGTCATTCTCATAGATAGTTGTTATATAAATAATTGTAATTTGGGTGTGCCTGTAAAAAAAATGTGAGCTTAGAGTTTTTCTTCTGTGCTATCTTGTCAGCAAATTTCATGATAAATCTTTAATAAACACATATAGCTATGTATTTGTGTGCAAAATTACAGTAGATATAAAAGTTTTGGTATTTATTTAAAAAGTTTCCTTTTAGAAATTAAATCTATTAAAAAAAACATATAAAATGAAATAGCTGAAATCTTAGGTTTCTGCAAGAACCCATACTTATTTTATTATAACCCTATATTAACAAATATGCAATATTTGTAGCACTATATTAGCAAATTAGATGGTGATTTTCAACTGACCTCACATTATACAATGACATAGTATGTAATTTAATATTAAGGTTTCCTTTTGGAAAATTTCTTGATCTGATAATGATTAAAATCTGTGGGTCAAATCTAAAGACAGTGTTTAAAGAAAAACACATGCTAATTCTAGGCTGCCATATTATTTTTATAGTGTTGTTATTCTTTCTACTTTACTCTCTTGGCATATAAATGGTGGTTTCATCTCAAAATGATACTTCTTTAGGGCTAGAATAGATTCTTAGGTTTCATTTAGAATAAACCCTATTCTTGGCATAATTAAATTCTAATTATTAGAAGAAGTACATTGTAATCTATTTTCTTAATGAGTTTTACAAATGAAGTCTTCAAACATCTGTTTGGAGCTTTATCATCTCAAGCTATGTTTTTTTTTTCAAGATATTATTTAGGTGCATATATTTTGTCGTTGAGATATCATATTGTCATATCATTTGAGGAAAATAGTATTTCTCTTTGTAGAAAAAGAGTCCTAAAAACATAGGAGATTCTTCTGCTCAGTTAGTAACCCAGTTGTGTTTGCTTCATTGCAACTCCATAGAGTATAACACGACAGCTCCTCAGTCAGTGGGATTTTATAGGCAAGAATACTAAAGTGAGTTGTCTTTCCGTTCTTCACAGAATCAACCAGACCCAGAGACTGAATCCCCATCTCTTGAATCGCTGACATTGGCAAGTGGATTCTTTACTACTCAGTTCAGCTCAGTTCAGTTGCTCAGTTGCTCTTTGCGATCCCATGAATCACAGCACACCAGGCCTCCCTGTCTACCACCAACTCCTGGAGTTCAGTCAAACTCATGTCCATTGAGTCAGTGATGCCATCCAGCCATCTAATCCTCTGTCATCCCCTTTTCCTCGAGCCTCCAAACCCTCCCAGCTCAGAGTCTTTTCCAATGAGTCAATACTTCGCATGAGGTGGCCAAAGAACTGGAGTTTCAGCTTCAGCATCACTCACTCCAAAGAAATCCCAGGGCTGATCTCCTTCAGAATGGACTGGTTGGATCTCCTTGCAGTCCAAGGGACTCTCAAGAGTCCTCTCCAACACCACAGTTCAAAAGCATCAATTTTTCAGCTCTCAGCTTTCTTCACAGTCCAACTCTCACATCCATACATGACCAGTGGAGAAACCAGAGCTTTGACTAGATGGACATTTTTTGGGAAAGTAATGTTTCTGCTTTTGAATATGCTATCTAGGTTGATCATAACTTTTCTTCCAAGGAGTAAGCATCTTTTAATTTCATGGCTTCAGTCACCATCTGTAGTTATTTTGGAGCCTCCCAAAAATAAAGTCTTACAGTTTCCACTGTTTCCCCATCTATGTGCCATGAAGTAATTTGACCAGATGCCATGATCTTCGTTTTCTGAATGTGGCTTTAAGCCAACTTTTTCACTCTCGTCTTTCATTTTCATCAAGAGGCTTTTTAGTTTCTCTTCACTTTCTGCCATAAGTGTGGTGTCATCTGCATATCTGACTTTCTTCATATTTCTCCTGGCAATCTTGATTCCAGCTTGTGCTTCTTCCAGCCTAGTGGTTCTCATGATCTACTCTGCATAAAAGTTAAATAAGCAGGGTGACAATATGCAGCCTTCATGTACTCCTTTTCCTATTTGGAACCAGTCTATTGTTCCATGTCCAGTTCTAACTTTTACTTCATGACCTGCATAAAGGTTTCTCAAGAGGCGGGTCAGGTGGTCTGGTATTCCCATCTTTTTGAGAATTTTCCGCAGTTTATTGTGATCCACACAGTCTATGGCTTTGGAATAGTCAATATTCAGAAACAGGTGTGTGTGTGTGTGTGTGTGTGTGTGTGTGTGTGTGTGTGTGT
>SJYW01030849.1:639378-656425 GCA_006410735.1 Raphicerus campestris | reverse complement strand
TTGAGGACAGTCTCTGGGTGGGGGGGGGGGATTCTTGCTAATCCTGTTATCTTAAAATGTAAATTATGAGAGTAGGTCTAATGAGGTCTTTACAAAACCCAGACATTCTTTTGATTCATTGCAGTAATTGATCTCAGAAAACTAGCCAATCTGATCACATGGACACAGCCTTGTCTAACTCAATGAAACTAAACCATGTCATGTGGGGACAACCAAGATGGACAGGTCATGGTGGAGAGGTCTGACAGTATGTGGTCCACTGGAGAAAGGAATGGCAAACGACTTCAGTATTCTTGCCTTGAGAACACCATGAACAGTATGAAAAGGCAAAATGATAGGATACTGTAAGAGGAACTCCCTAGGTCGGTAGGTGCCCAATATGCTACAAGAGGTCAGTGGAGAAATAACTCCAGAGAGAATGAAGGGATGGAGCCAAAGCACAAACAATAACATTTGTGGATGTGACTGGTGATAGAAGCAAGGCCCAATGCTGTAAAGAGCAATATTGCATAGGAACCTGGAATGTTAAGTCCATGATTGAAGGCAAATGGGAAGTGGTCAAACAGGAGATGGCAAGAATGAAAGTTGACATCCTAGGAATCAGAGAACTAAAATGGACTGGAATTGGGGAATTTAACTCAGATGACCATTATATCTTCTATTGTGGGCAAGACATCCTAGGAAGAAAAGCAGTAGCCATCATGTTCAACAAAAGAGTCTGAAATGCAGTATTTGGATGCAATCTCAAAAAATGACAGAATGACCTCTGTTCGTTTCCAAGGCAAACCATTCAGTACAGTATCATGGTGATCCAAGCCTATCCCCAACCAGGAACATTGAAGTTGAAGTTGAACATTTCTATGAAGACCTACAAGACCTTTTTAGAACTAACACCCCAAAAAAGATGTCCTTTTCATTATAGGGGACTGGAATGCAAAAGTAGGAAGAAACACCTGTAGTAACAGGCAAATATGGCCTTGGAATACAGAATGAAGCAGGGCAAAGGCTAATAGAGTTTTGCCAAGAGAACACATTTGTCATAGTAAACACCCCATTCCAACAACACAAGAGAAGACTAAACATCGACATCACCAGATGGTCAACACCAAATCCAGATTGATTATATTCTTTGCAGCCAAAGATGGAGAAGCTCTATACAGTCAGCAAAAACAAGACCAGGAGCTGACTGTGGCTCAGATTTTGAACTCCTTTTTGCCAAATTCAGACTGAAACGGAAGAAAGTAGGGAAAACCACTAGACCATTCTTGTATGACCTAAGTCAAATCTGTTATGATTATACAGTGGAAGTGAGAAATAGATTTAAGGGACTAGATGTGATAGACAGAGTACCTGACGAACTATGGATGGAAGGTTTGTGACATTGTACAGGAGAAAGGAATCAAGACCATCCCCATGAAAAAGAAATGCAAAAAAAAGCAAAATGGTTGTCTGAGGAGGCTTTACAGATAGTTGTGAAAAGAAGAAATGCAGAAAGCAAAGGAGGAAAGGATACATATAAGCATCTGAATGCAGAGTTCCAAAGGATAGCAAGGAGAGATAAGAAAGCCTTCCTCAGCGATTAATGCAAAGAAATAGAGGAAAACAACAGAATGGGAAAGACTAGAGATCTCTTCAAGAAAATGTGAGATACCAAGAGAACATTCACGCAAAGATGGGCTCGATAAAGGGCAGAAATGGTCTGGACCTAACAGAAGCAGAAGATATTAAGAAGAGGTGGCAGGAATACATGGAAGAACTGTACAGAAAAGATCTTCATGACCCAGATAATCATGATGGTGAGATTACTCACCTAGAGCCAGAAATCCTGGAATGTGAAGTTAAGTGGGCCAGAAGAAGCATCACTATGAATAAAGCTAGAAGAGGTGATGGAAATCCAGTGGAGCTATTTCAAATCCTGAAAGATGATGCTGTGAAAGTGCTTCACTCAACATGCCAGCAAATTTGGAAAACTCAACAGTGGCCACGGGACTAGAAAAATCAGTTTTCATTCCAATTCCAAAGAAAGGCAATGCCAAAGAAAACTCAAACTACCACACAATTGCACTCATCTCATACGCTAGTAAATTAATGCTGAAAATTCTCCAAGACAGGTTTCAGCAACACATGAACCTTGAACTTCCAGATGTTCAAGCTGGTTTTAGAAAAGGCAGAGCAACCAGAAATCAAATTGCCAACATCCGCTGGATCATCAAAAAAGCAAGAGAGATCCAGAAAAATATCTATTTCTGCTTTATTGACTATGACAAAGCCTTTAATTGTGTGATCACAATAAACTGTGGAAAATTCTGAAAGAGAGGGGAATACCAGATCATCTGAGCCATCTCCTGAGAAACCTCTATGCAGGTCAGAAAGCAACAGTTAGAACTGGACATGGAACAACAGACTGGTTCCAAATAGGAAAAGGAGTACATAAAGGCTGTATATTGTCACCCTGCTTATTTGACTCCTATGCAGAGTAGATCATGAGAAACACTGCGCTGGAAGAAGCACAAGCTGGAATCAAGATTGCCAGGTGAAATATCAATAATCTCAGATATGCAGATGACACCACCCTTAAGGCAGAAAGTGAAGAGGAGCTAAAAAGCCTCTTGATGAAAGTGAAAGAGGAGAGTGAAAAAGTTTTCTTAAAGCTTAACATTCAGAAGACTAAGATCATGGCATCTGGTTCCATCACTTCATGGGAAATAGATGGGAAACAGTGGAAACAGTGTCAGACTTTGTTTTTTGGGGGGCTCCAAAATCACTGTAGATGGTGATTGCAGCCATGAAATTAAAAGACACTTACTGCTTGGAAGGAAAGTTATAACCAACCTAGATAGTATATTAAAAAGCAGATATATTACTTTGCCAACAAAGTTCCATCTAGTGAAGGCTATGTTTTCTCCAGTAGCCATGTATGGATGTGAGAGTTGGACTGTGTAGAAAAAGCTGAGGGCCAAAGAATTGATGCTTTTGAACTGTGGTGTTGGAGAAGACTTGAGGGTCCCTTGGACTGCAAGGAGATCTAACCAGTTCATTCTAAAGGAGATCATCCCTGGATGTTCATTGAAAGGACTGATGCTGAGGCTGAAACTCCAATACTTTGGCCACCTCATGTAAAGAGTTGACTCATTGGAAAAGACTCTGATGCTGGGAGTGATTGGGGGCCAGAGGAGAAGGGGATGACAGAGGATGAGATGGTTGGATGGGATCACCAACTCCATGCATGAGAATTTGGGTGAACTTCGGGTGTTGGTGATGAACAAGGAGGCCCAACATGCTGCGATTCATGGGGTCTCAAAGAGTCAGATATGACCGAGAATTGACCTGACCTGATAAAGCTGGTTAGCACTGTTGACCTCATTAGCTTTTGCTTTTATGTATAATTATTTATATCCTTTATGTCTTAGTGATAATCTTGTAGAGTAGAATATTCTTGGTTAAGGGTATTGTCATTTTATCTCTGGATTATACTGCACCATTCCTTTCCTTCAATATTTCTATTGAAAAGTCAGTTGAGAGTGTCAGTCAGTTCAGCTCAGTCACTCAGTCATGTCCGAGTCTTTGTGACTCCATGAAATGCAGCATGCCAGGCTTCCCTGTCCATCAACAACACCATTAGCTTGCTCAAACTGATGTCCATTGAGTCAGTGATGCCATTCAACCATCTTATCCTCTGTCCCCTCCTTTTCCTCCTGCTTTCAATTTTTCCCAGCTTCAGGGTCTTTTCCAATGAGTCAGTTCTTAACATCAGGTGGCCTAAGGATTAGAGTTTCAGCTTCAGCATCAGTCTTTCCAATGAATATTCTAGACTGATTTCCTTTAGGATTGACTGGTTGGATCTCCTTGCAGTCCAAGCGACTCTCAAGAGTCTTCTCCAACACTACAGTTCAAAAGTATCAATTCTTCAGTGCTCAGCTTTCTTTATAGTCCAATTCACAACCTTACATGACTCCTGGAAAAACCATGGCTTTGACTAAATGGACCTTTGTTGACAAAGTAATGTCTCATCTTTTTAAACTGCTGTCTAGGTTGGTCATAGCTTTTCTTCCAAGGAGCAAGAATCTTTTAGTTTCATGGCTGCAGTCATAATCTGCATTGATTTTGGAGACCCCAAATCGCTGTACCATCTGCATCACTGAAGACATCTGCAGGAGAGTCTCGGGATAGTTCGTTTGTAGATAACTAGTTGTTTCTATGGGGGAAGGAAATGGTAATCCACTCCAGTGTTCTTGTCTGGAGAATCCCAGGGATAAAGGAGCCTGGTGGGCTATCGTTCATGGAGTAGCACACAGTGGGACACAACCGAAACGACTTAGCAGTGGCAGTTGCTTTTATTTTGCTGCTCTTAATATTCATTCTTTATCTTTAACCTTTGCTGCTTTATCAAGTATCTCAATGTGGACCTCTTTGGGTCATATCCTGCTTGGGACTCTGTGAATATTGGCCCTAGATAGTTGCTTCTTTTTCCAATTTAGTGAATTGGAAAATTTTAGTTATTCTTTCTTCAAAAGAAGTCTCTATTCTTTTCTCCCTTTCTGTTCCTTTTGGGACTCATATAATATGAATCTTACTTGCTTGATATTGTTTCAGAGGTCTGTTTGTAAATTTTTTTTCTTTTTCTTTTTTTCTTTTTTCCATTTAGCTTGAGTGACTTCCATAACTGTTTTCTGATTCCTTAACCTATTCCTCTGTGTCATTCATTCTTTTGATGATTACTTCTAGTGTATTTTTTTTTTTAATTTCACTTATACTCTTCAGTTCTGTTTGGTTCTTTTTATTTTCAAACTCTTTGTAAAGCTTCTTATTGTGTTTAGCTATTATTATCCTGATTTCATTAAACATCTTGATTAGTACCTTGAACTCTTTATTATGTAGACTGCTTATCTCCACTTCACTTATTTCTTCTAAGTTTTTTTCTTGTTCTTTGAAATGTATTCCCTTCTTGCTCTATTTTGTCTAATTTTTATGTGTTCATTTCTATGTATTAGGTAGGTCTGTTACCTGTCTCAATCTTCAGAAGTGAGTGTAAATAGGAGACATCCTATAGTACCCATAGCACACTGTCACTAGACCTATATGCAGTACAGGTGCACCCTATGTGGCCTGTGTGGTCCTTTTGCTTTAATGGGTTAGACTAATGTGGTGCGCTAGGAGGAAGGGCTGGCCTCCAGCCTTGTTGTGTCCCAGAACCTCTGTCTTGTGGTTTCTGCTGGCATTCNAACCATGGCTTTGACTAAATGGACCTTTGTTGACAAAGTAATGTCTCATCTTTTTAAACTGCTGTCTAGGTTGGTCATAGCTTTTCTTCCAAGGAGCAAGAATCTTTTAGTTTCATGGCTGCAGTCATAATCTGCATTGATTTTGGAGACCCCAAATCGCTGTACCATCTGCATCACTGAAGACATCTGCAGGAGAGTCTCGGGATAGTTCGTTTGTAGATAACTAGTTGTTTCTATGGGGGAAGGAAATGGTAATCCACTCCAGTGTTCTTGTCTGGAGAATCCCAGGGATAAAGGAGCCTGGTGGGCTATCGTTCATGGAGTAGCACACAGTGGGACACAACCGAAACGACTTAGCAGTGGCAGTTGCTTTTATTTTGCTGCTCTTAATATTCATTCTTTATCTTTAACCTTTGCTGCTTTATCAAGTATCTCAATGTGGACCTCTTTGGGTCATATCCTGCTTGGGACTCTGTGAATATTGGCCCTAGATAGTTGCTTCTTTTTCCAATTTAGTGAATTGGAAAATTTTAGTTATTCTTTCTTCAAAAGAAGTCTCTATTCTTTTCTCCCTTTCTGTTCCTTTTGGGACTCATATAATATGAATCTTACTTGCTTGATATTGTTTCAGAGGTCTGTTTGTAAATTTTTTTTCTTTTTCTTTTTTTCTTTTTTCCATTTAGCTTGAGTGACTTCCATAACTGTTTTCTGATTCCTTAACCTATTCCTCTGTGTCATTCATTCTTTTGATGATTACTTCTAGTGTATTTTTTTTTTTAATTTCACTTATACTCTTCAGTTCTGTTTGGTTCTTTTTATTTTCAAACTCTTTGTAAAGCTTCTTATTGTGTTTAGCTATTATTATCCTGATTTCATTAAACATCTTGATTAGTACCTTGAACTCTTTATTATGTAGACTGCTTATCTCCACTTCACTTATTTCTTCTAAGTTTTTTTCTTGTTCTTTGAAATGTATTCCCTTCTTGCTCTATTTTGTCTAATTTTTATGTGTTCATTTCTATGTATTAGGTAGGTCTGTTACCTGTCTCAATCTTCAGAAGTGAGTGTAAATAGGAGACATCCTATAGTACCCATAGCACACTGTCACTAGACCTATATGCAGTACAGGTGCACCCTATGTGGCCTGTGTGGTCCTTTTGCTTTAATGGGTTAGACTAATGTGGTGCGCTAGGAGGAAGGGCTGGCCTCCAGCCTTGTTGTGTCCCAGAACCTCTGTCTTGTGGTTTCTGCTGGCATTCTGGTCAACAGAGCTGGATTCTGGGCCAAAAGACTATTAGGATCTAGGTGGCCCACTGCTGGCACACTGATGTGTGCTGCCATGTCCCTACATAGCTTCCTGGGGCCTGTGGTTTCTGGGGTTGATGCTGGCCCACTGGTGGTCAATTAAGCCTCAGCCACTTATAGGCTAGAGGGAGGAATCCAAAATGTTGCTTTCCAGTACCTGTGACTTCATGGTAGAATAAGTTCCCCAAAATGACTCATACTAGATAGTAGGTCCCCAGAGGGAGTTCCAGATGTCTTCTGCCTCTCTGAGAAGTTTTCCTAGATCACCAAGTAGATATGACTCAGACATTTTAAAAGTCACTGCCTCTGTGCTGGGACATAGAATATGTGAGATTTTGTGCATACCTTTTAGGAGTGGAGTCTCTGTTTCTTATGACCCTCCAGATCTGTATGCAGTTCCCACTAGACATCAAAGCCTGACATTTTGAGGGCTCATCTTCCTGGTGCAGGAACCCTGAGCTAAGGAGCCCAATGTGGGACCTGGACACCTCTCTCCTTGGAAAAATACTTTCTATTGGTGATTATCTTTGTTTTTGAGTCACCTACCCAGAGGTTTCATCCTGACTACATACACCGTATCTCCACCCCCTTTACCCATTTCACTGTAGTTTCTTCTTCATATCTTAGTCATGTAAAAAAAAAAAAAATGGCTGTAATTCAGGTCATTCTCATAGATAGTTGTTATATAAATAATTGTAATTTGGGTGTGCCTGTAAAAAAAATGTGAGCTTAGAGTTTTTCTTCTGTGCTATCTTGTCAGCAAATTTCATGATAAATCTTTAATAAACACATATAGCTATGTATTTGTGTGCAAAATTACAGTAGATATAAAAGTTTTGGTATTTATTTAAAAAGTTTCCTTTTAGAAATTAAATCTATTAAAAAAAACATATAAAATGAAATAGCTGAAATCTTAGGTTTCTGCAAGAACCCATACTTATTTTATTATAACCCTATATTAACAAATATGCAATATTTGTAGCACTATATTAGCAAATTAGATGGTGATTTTCAACTGACCTCACATTATACAATGACATAGTATGTAATTTAATATTAAGGTTTCCTTTTGGAAAATTTCTTGATCTGATAATGATTAAAATCTGTGGGTCAAATCTAAAGACAGTGTTTAAAGAAAAACACATGCTAATTCTAGGCTGCCATATTATTTTTATAGTGTTGTTATTCTTTCTACTTTACTCTCTTGGCATATAAATGGTGGTTTCATCTCAAAATGATACTTCTTTAGGGCTAGAATAGATTCTTAGGTTTCATTTAGAATAAACCCTATTCTTGGCATAATTAAATTCTAATTATTAGAAGAAGTACATTGTAATCTATTTTCTTAATGAGTTTTACAAATGAAGTCTTCAAACATCTGTTTGGAGCTTTATCATCTCAAGCTATGTTTTTTTTTTTTCAAGATATTATTTAGGTGCATATATTTTGTCGTTGAGATATCATATTGTCATATCATTTGAGGAAAATAGTATTTCTCTTTGTAGAAAAAGAGTCCTAAAAACATAGGAGATTCTTCTGCTCAGTTAGTAACCCAGTTGTGTTTGCTTCATTGCAACTCCATAGAGTATAACACGACAGCTCCTCAGTCAGTGGGATTTTATAGGCAAGAATACTAAAGTGAGTTGTCTTTCCGTTCTTCACAGAATCAACCAGACCCAGAGACTGAATCCCCATCTCTTGAATCGCTGACATTGGCAAGTGGATTCTTTACTACTCAGTTCAGCTCAGTTCAGTTGCTCAGTTGCTCTTTGCGATCCCATGAATCACAGCACACCAGGCCTCCCTGTCTACCACCAACTCCTGGAGTTCAGTCAAACTCATGTCCATTGAGTCAGTGATGCCATCCAGCCATCTAATCCTCTGTCATCCCCTTTTCCTCGAGCCTCCAAACCCTCCCAGCTCAGAGTCTTTTCCAATGAGTCAATACTTCGCATGAGGTGGCCAAAGAACTGGAGTTTCAGCTTCAGCATCACTCACTCCAAAGAAATCCCAGGGCTGATCTCCTTCAGAATGGACTGGTTGGATCTCCTTGCAGTCCAAGGGACTCTCAAGAGTCCTCTCCAACACCACAGTTCAAAAGCATCAATTTTTCAGCTCTCAGCTTTCTTCACAGTCCAACTCTCACATCCATACATGACCAGTGGAGAAACCAGAGCTTTGACTAGATGGACATTTTTTGGGAAAGTAATGTTTCTGCTTTTGAATATGCTATCTAGGTTGATCATAACTTTTCTTCCAAGGAGTAAGCATCTTTTAATTTCATGGCTTCAGTCACCATCTGTAGTTATTTTGGAGCCTCCCAAAAATAAAGTCTTACAGTTTCCACTGTTTCCCCATCTATGTGCCATGAAGTAATTTGACCAGATGCCATGATCTTCGTTTTCTGAATGTGGCTTTAAGCCAACTTTTTCACTCTCGTCTTTCATTTTCATCAAGAGGCTTTTTAGTTTCTCTTCACTTTCTGCCATAAGTGTGGTGTCATCTGCATATCTGACTTTCTTCATATTTCTCCTGGCAATCTTGATTCCAGCTTGTGCTTCTTCCAGCCTAGTGGTTCTCATGATCTACTCTGCATAAAAGTTAAATAAGCAGGGTGACAATATGCAGCCTTCATGTACTCCTTTTCCTATTTGGAACCAGTCTATTGTTCCATGTCCAGTTCTAACTTTTACTTCATGACCTGCATAAAGGTTTCTCAAGAGGCGGGTCAGGTGGTCTGGTATTCCCATCTTTTTGAGAATTTTCCGCAGTTTATTGTGATCCACACAGTCTATGGCTTTGGAATAGTCAATATTCAGAAACAGGTGTGTGTGTGTGTGTGTGTGTGTGTGTGTGTGTGTGTGTGTGTGTGTGCGTGTGTGTTTTCTGGAACTCTCTTGTTTTTTCGATGATCCAGCAGATGTCTGCAAGTTGATCTCTGGTTCCTCTGCCTTTTCTAAAATTAGCTTGAACATCTGAAAATTCCCGGTTCACATATTGCTGAAGCCTGGCTTGGAGAATTTTGAGCATTACTTTACTAGCGTGTTAGATGAGTGTAATTGTACGGTTGTTTGAACATTCTTTGGCATTGCCTTTCTTTGGGATGGGAATTAAAAGTGACCTTTTCCAATCCTGTGGCCACTGCTGAGTTTTCCAAATTTGCTGGCATATTGAGAGCAGCACTTTCACAGCATCATCTTTCAGGATTTGACACTAGCATCACCTAAAAGATTATCAAATTTATTGTGGAAAAAAAAAAGAATTAAACTTTCAACAACTGTGGAAATACAAAAATTTTATCCTACTTATAAGCTATCAAATTAGCTGCCATAGTTTCTTGACTGGTGATAGAAAACACAAGATTCCTCATTCAGAGAAAATGACAGTTTATTGCTAAGAAAAACAACAGAAGACAGAATATTAACATTTTTACAATTATTTTCTAAGACTCCAATTTATATTGCTGTTGTTTAGTCACCAAGTCATGTCTAACTCTTTGCGACCACATGGAGTGCAGCATGCCAGACTTTTCTGTCCATCATTACCTTCCAGAGTTTGTTCAGACTCATGTCTACTGAGTTGGTGATGCCCTCATCTAACCATCTAATCATCTGTCACCCCCTTCTCCTTCAGCCCTCAAACTTCCCAGCAAGAGGGTCTTTTCCTGTGAATGTGTTCTTCACATCAGGTGGCAAAACGATTGGAGCTTCAGCTTCAGCATCAGTCCTTCCAAAGTATATTCAGGGTTGTTTTCCTTTAGAATTGACTGGTTTGATCTTCTTGCTGTCCAAGGGACTCTCAAGAATCTTCTCTAGCACCACAACTTGAAAGCACCACAGTTCTTCAACACTCAGCATTCTTTATGGTCCAATCCTCACATCTATAAATGAATACTTGAAAAAAACAAATCAAAACATAGATTTGACTACACATAAATTTGTTGGCAAAGTGACATCTCTGCTTTTTAATATGCTGTATAGGTTTGTCATAGCTTTTCTTCCAAGGAGCAAGCATCTTTTAATTGTGTGGCTGCAGTTCCATAAAGAAACATTAAGAGAGCCAGTGGACAGATGCGTGCACAGTACTTGCACTACTGGAGAAGAAGACAGAAATTAGGGGTCCAAAATATGCCCATTCATTGCCCTGGGGTGAAATATTGTCTTTATTACACTGAACAGTAAACACATGTTACCTTTGTTTTTGTTGATTTTCTTCAGTTACTCAATTGTGTCAAACACTTCGCGACTCCATGGACTGCAGCACACCAGGCTTCCTTATCTTTCATTATCTCCAAGAGTTTGCTCAAACTCATGTCCAATGAGTTGATGATAACATCCAATCATCCCATCCTATGATACCCCCTACTCCTCCTGTCCTCAATATTTCTTAACATCAAGGTCTTTTCCAATAAGTAGACTCTTCACATCAGGTAGACAAAGTATTAGTGTTTTAGCTTCAGAATCAGTCCTTCCAGTAAATATGAAGAGTTGATTTCCTTCAAGTTTGACTGGTCTCTTTCTTTCCAAGGTACTCTCAAGTGTCTTCTCCAGTACCATAATTTGAAAGCCTCAGTTCTTCAGTGCTCTGCCTTCTTTATAGTTCAATTCTCAAACTCCTACATAACTACTGGAAAGTCCATAGTTTTGACTATACAAGTGATGCCTCTGTTTTTTAAAATGGTGTCTAGTTTTGTCAACGTTTTTCTTCCAGTGAGCAGACATCTTTTAATTTCATGGTGACAGTCACCATCTGATGTGATTTTGAAACCAAGGAAAATAAAGTTTGTCAGTGTTTCCATTTCTCCCCCCATCTATTTGTCATGAAGTGATGAGACTGCACGCCATGATCTTCGTTTTTTTTGCATGTTGAATTTTAAGCCAGCCTTTTCACTCTCTTCTTTCACCTTCATTAAAAGTCTCTTAAGTTCCTCGTTGTTTTCTTTCATTAGGGTGGTGTCATCTGCATATCTGAGGTTATTGCTATTTTTCTCAATGATCTTGATTCTAGCTTGAGCTTCATCCAGCCCAGAATTTTGCATGATGTTCTCTGCATAAAAGTTAAATAAGCAGGGTGAAATTATACAGCCTTGACATACTCCTTTCCCTATTTTGAACCAGTTCAGTTGTTTCATACCTAGTTCTAACTGTTGCTTCTTGACATGCATAAGGCTTCTCAAGGGGCAGGTAAAACAGGCTTTATTTCCATCTCTTTGAGAATTTTCCACTGTTTTTGTGATCCATACAGTCGAAGGCTTTAGTGTAGTCAATAAAGCAGAAGTAGATGTTTTTTTCTGTAATTCTCTTGCCTTCTCTATGATGCAATCAATGTTGGCAATTTGATTTCTGGTTCCTCTGCCTTTTCTAAATCTAGCTTATACATCTGAAAATTCTAAGTTCACGTACTGTTGAAGAAGCCTATCTTAAAAGATTTTGAGCATTGCCTTGCTAGCATGTGAAATGAGTACAATTGTGCAGTAGTGTGAACATTTTTGGCATTACCCTTTTTTCAGATTGGAATGAGAACTGACTTTTCCAGTCCTGTTGCACACCAGGACCCAGGGAAAGGTGCAGTGAACCCCACAATAGACTGAGCCAGACCTGCCCGTTATTATTTGAGCATTTCTTGTGGAGACATGGATCAGTAGGAGGCATGGTCCCCGAGACAGGGATTCTTGCAGCAACAGTCCTGGAATGTGCACTGTGTGACACAAGTTCTCATGGAGGAGGTTGCTATTAGACCCACTATAGAGCTGCCAGGTGTGTGATCCACAAACTGGAAAACAATTGTACCTAAGAATTTCTTGCACTCATGCAAAAGTTTTAGATCCCACAACAAACTTCCCAACCTAGGGATCAAGCAAAGGGACTGAGAGTCTCCAGTGTATCTGGCTTTGAAGGTCAGTAAGCAGGATTGGATTACAGAACTTTCACAGGACTTGTGCACACCAGAACCCAGGAGAAAAGAACAGTGTTCCCAAAAGAGAGTAAGTCAGACTTTCCTGTGAGTGTTTGGGAGTCTCTGGTGGAGGTGTGTGTTGATAGTAACCTGCCACAGGGTCAGGGACACAGACAGCAGCAATCCTAGGAGATTTGGTTTAAGCCCTTTTGGAGGAGGTCACCATTGTCTCTACCATAGTTTGGCCTCAGGTCAAGCTACAGGGAGGGAACACAGTCCCACCCATCTGCAAAAAATTTGATTAAAGATTTACTGATCACGGCCTTGCCCACCAGAGCAAGACCCAGTTTCTCCTACAGATAGCCACTCCCATAAGAAGGTTGCACAAGCCTCTTATTCTCATCCATCAGAGGCCAGACAGAATGAAAACCATAATCACAGAAAACTAACCAAAATGATCGCATGGATTACAGCTTTGTGTAACTTAATGAAACTACGAGTCATGCCATGTAGGGCCACCCAAGACAGATGGGTCATGGTGGAGAATTCCGACAAAATCTGGTCCACTGAAGAAGGGAATGGCAAACCACTTAACCATTCTTGCCTTGAGAACCCTATGAACAGTATGAAAAGGCAAAAATTATGACACCTTCATTCTGGAGGGACAGCATCTCATCCTCCAAGGTTTAAGTCACTCCTGTTCTCTTATGCTCTTTGCCAAGAGCATTGCTTTAGCCACATTATCCTTAAAAATATAATGTGGATCAAAGAATAATCAGTGCCTTACTTTCCTAGATTAGTAAAAATACATGAAGCCCATGCAAAAATTGTTTCTCAACAGTAAGATGTGCAATATAATTTCTCTACAACAAATGTAAGATATAAATAAATATCAGTGACATAGCATAGTGAACATTTATTCACAATGCCTAAACTGAAAGTCAAACTGGGTAGGGATTTTGATATTTTATTGACACAGTATATTAAAATGGTAAGGGTTTAGAAAAATATAGCCTTTTAGATTTTTTCCACAGAATCTAAAAATGAATAAATGGTGATTATTAGAAATTTATACTATGCGTTATGGTGTTACCAAAAAGGTATATTCTTTGAAATGGCTTATAATTTCTATGGGAGGACATAAAGTCCATGAATGAAGCAAGCTAAAAAAAAAAAAAAACTAACTAAAGTATATATATTGAAATACTATAATATAGACATATAATTAACATGCTATTAATTTATAAACCATTTTAAGATGTATTGCCTCATTTTGCATTCATGCTTCCTTTGTACTATATTTTCTTGATTTTACAATTTAAATTTTCTATCATCTCTACAATAACCAAGGATTTTATATTTGATGTCATGTTAAAAATAAAATAGCAGTATTTTTTGAGGGAAGCAGATAATAGTGGTGCATTTTTCATCATTAGAAATATATCATTTCCATTTGGAAAAGGANACTATGCGTTATGGTGTTACCAAAAAGGTATATTCTTTGAAATGGCTTATAATTTCTATGGGAGGACATAAAGTCCATGAATGAAGCAAGCTAAAAAAAAAAAAAAACTAACTAAAGTATATATATTGAAATACTATAATATAGACATATAATTAACATGCTATTAATTTATAAACCATTTTAAGATGTATTGCCTCATTTTGCATTCATGCTTCCTTTGTACTATATTTTCTTGATTTTACAATTTAAATTTTCTATCATCTCTACAATAACCAAGGATTTTATATTTGATGTCATGTTAAAAATAAAATAGCAGTATTTTTTGAGGGAAGCAGATAATAGTGGTGCATTTTTCATCATTAGAAATATATCATTTCCATTTGAAAAAGGAAGTAAATCTCAAAAATACTTTTTCTCAAGGTAACATTACCAAAACATGTTAAACATAATTTGAAATTAGGTCATTTTATTCTAACACTTTTTAATCTAACAAGAAGTGCTTTCTGCCTCATAGTTTAACTCCACACTAAGTCATTTTTGATGACATTGAGAATTTCAGAAGAAATAATATTTGCTCAGATTAATTTACTGCCAAACAGATCTTTTGTTTCAGTTCCAGTGACATACTCTTCAAAGAATTACAAGAGTAAATACAAAACACTAAAAGGAAAATGAAACAATGCTAACTTTTTGCCTGTGATCATTAGAATTTTCCTTTTCAGCTTATAGGGCTTTTCTGTTTTAGTAACATAAAGACTTTGTCATAACTACTTAAAGTATTTTCTAATTCTTAGTTTGCATTTTAGTTTTATCTTCTCTTTTATTGTAAGCAATATAGTCTCTATTTGAAGCATGCAACTGTACATTCATAAATTTTTGCATAATAGTTTCCAAATTATGTTCTTTTTCATATCTGTAGGTGGCTTTTATTTTAATTATTAATGTTGACATTTTAATTTTTTATTTATTTGCTTTTCATTCTAATTAAGTTTTTTTCTTTTTTAATTTTATTTTTATTTTATTCTACTTTACAATACTGTATTAGTTTTGTCATACATTGACATGAATCAGCCACAGGTGTACACGAGTTCCCAGTCCTATGACCCAGCAATCCCACTGCTGGGCATGCACACTGAGGAAACCAGAATTGAAAGAGACACATGTACCCCAATGTTCATTGCAGCACTGTTTATAATAGCCAGGACATGGAAACAACATAGATGTCCATCAGCAGATGAATGGATAAGAAAGCTGTGGTACATATACACAATGGAGTATTACTCAGCCCTTAAAAAGAATAAATTTGAATCAGTTCCAATGAGATGGATAAAACTGGAGCCGATTATACAGAGTGAAGTAAGCCAGAAAGAAAAACATCAATACAGTATACTGACACATATATATGGAATTTAGAAAGATAGTAATGATGACACTGTATGTGAGACAACAAAAGAGACACAGAGGTATAGAACGGACTTTTGGCCTCTGAGGGAGAGGGAGAGGGTGGGGTGATTTGGGAGAATGGCATTGAAACATGTATACTATCATGTAAGAAATGAAGTGCCAGTCTATGTTTGATACAGGATACAGGATGCTTGGGGCTGGTGCAAGGGGATGATCTAATTAAGTTTTTATGATTTTCTTTCACAATTATCAGATGATTTGTGTATCTGGATAAGTTGGATAGATCACAATGGTCTAGTTTTAAAGACTGATGAGGTTACTTGGGCTCACCCAAGGCAAGCTTCACTAAATTCATAAATAAGCATTGTAAATTCTCCAAATATTTTTATATAAAACAAATAAGTGTTGGGACACTTGGTGGATGCCACAAGCTGGTGTGTCTTGCTTCTTCTTGCAGATACTCCAAAAGTTTGACCTTAACTGTAAATGCAGATTCAAGAATAGCCTAAAAGAAGTGTTTCACTGACATTAGTACTTTTTACTGGGGATTAGGACACAATGGTAGCTCATATTGCTTGATGTAAAATTTGAAGTTTTTTTCCAAGTACACAGTTATATATTCTAGTTATATTATGCTTGCAAGCTCACTATTTTCATTTTATTTCAGATTTCATTTCCACAGACCAATTGTGACCTACCACAGTAGGATGCTGGGGAGAAGTTAATTATAAATCTGTGCTTAAGAAAAAGCCTATAAGTAAAAATAGATAAAAAAAACATGTGACCCATTTGGGAATTCCTGAGATTTGATAACTCATAGGAGCACTTGACATGCTATTTGTCTTTGTAGTCTCCCAGGTAACTCCTCCATTTTTCTTCTTCTTCTTCTTTTTTAATAAGCAAAAAGTAATAGCAATTCTCCCTATAATGGTGCCTTGAGAAGTAGGACTTTTCAATTTTACTTTATTTTACCTTCCTTTCCATTGTATTTATTTATTTATCTAATTGTCACTACCAGAAAACCAACATCTCATCATCTTTTAATAACTATTCTCAAAAGTAAGCACAATCTTGACTTTTAGGTCAATTGTTCCTTGCAAAGTTTTCTGAAAAGAGAGAATTTATAGCCCTTTCTTATTCTTAGATAAGTCTAAATGCTCCTTGCCTTTTTTAGAGTTTAACTAAACATGTATCTGGAAACAATCTAGTTCAGATTTTCCTGTCTCTCTGTCTGTGTTTTAAGTAGAACACATAGTCATTTAGCATATTTTATTTTATTTTTATGTCTGGCTTAATATTCTGAGATTATTCCATATTATCAGTATTTTTAAATTCATACATTCACATGAATAATTAATAGTACCTCAGAGATTTAATTAGCATACTCTTGAATTACTTTTCATTTCTTTAATCTCTATGTTAGTCAATTGCTATCATGCTTAATAAAACAAATGAAAATAAAAGAATAAAATTTAAAAGAAAACAAAGGGAAGAAATAAAGAAAGAAAGTGGCTCTCTGCAGGTTCTACACTCTGGGACCTAAGGGGATATAGATGCCTCTTCCCAGACATCACTTGTCTCATGCCAAATGGAAAGGAGAACATGATAGTACACTCCATGGATTAAGCTTTTGCTCAGAAAGCACATTTGACTTTCACTCATATTTCATTGCCCAAAGCCAAAGAATTTGCATGGTGAAGACTTTTATTAATAAAACATAGAAGAGTGTGAAAAATCTGTAAAAAAAAAAAAAAAA
>SJYW01030849.1:622798-639308 GCA_006410735.1 Raphicerus campestris | reverse complement strand
AAATGGTGAAAAATATTAAAAAAAAAAAAAAAAAAAGTGAAAAAAAAAAAAAAAAAAAAAAAAAAAAAAAAAAGAAAAGAAAGAAAGAAAGAAAAGAAAATCTATCTAATTCTATTTTGCGAGTTGTCAGTTGAAAATCACATAGCCATTTTTTTCTCTTTAATCAGCTCCTTCCAACCAACTTGTTAGTGCTTTTGCTTTTGCTTTGTTGATCTTCTAGTTTTATTTTAGTTTCTCTGTTTTATAATTCCTCCTTCTATCTTATTATTTATTTATTATATTATTTAGTTCAATAGGTCCTCCTTACACTGGTTTCTTATGATATAACCTTAAGTCAATTGATTGTTAACATTTTTATTGTTAATATATACATTTAACGATATATATTTCCCTCTAATTTGAGTTGTAACTCCCTGGTTTTAATATACACCATTTTTCAACATTCACTCAATATTCATTTATTAAATGAATTCATTCATTCAATATTCATTCAAAATACATCTAAAAATTTGTCAGTTTTTTTTTAAAGTGAGTTATCTGATAATTTCCAAACACCCTTTTCTTTCTCATTCATTTCTCTCTTAATTGTAATAATAAAAATATTTTGTATTATTTTTTATCTCTTCAACTCTATTGCCAAACATAAGTCAGTCATTATAACAAAAGTTCCCAATGTAGAAAGAGGAGTATTGCAGTTAGTAGTAGGAACAATGGCCTGCATGTACTTATTAATGTCAACTTGCTAATATTTATGGTCTAGTCTAACACTTTGCCAACAACGGTCTGTCTAGTCAAGGCTATGGTTTTTCCAGTGGTCATGGATGGATATGAGAGTTGGACTGTGAAGAAAGCTGAACGCCGAAAAATTAATGCTTTTGAACTGTGGTGTTGGAGAAGACTCTTGAGAGTCCCTTGGACTGCAGGGAGAGTCCATTCTAAAGGAAATCAATTCTGGGTGTTCATCGGAAGGACTGATGCTCAAGCTGAAACTCCAATAATTTGGCCACCTTATGGAAAGAGTTGACTCATTGCAAAAGACTCTGATGCTTGGAGGGATTGGGGGCAGGAGGAGAAGGGGACGACAGAGGATGAGATGGCTTGATTGCATCACTGACTCAATGGACATGAGTTTAAGTAAACTCTGGATGTTGGTTATGGACAGGGAGGCCTGGCGTGCTGCAGTTCATGGGGTTGCAAAGAGTCAGGTACGACTGAGCAACTGAACTGAACTGAACTGAACTGAGTCTAATACGTCAAGTGGCAAGGAAAAGCTCAAATTGATTTTACTGAACCTACTATGCCCATTTTTTCCCAACTGGAGGTTAGTTAGCGGGGAGCTTGAAATTATCCATGGTTAGATAATCATGGATTATCCTAGAGGAAGGCATGGCAACCCACTCCAGTATTCTTGCCTGGAGAATCCCCACAGACAGAAGAGCCTGGAGGGCTACAGTACATGGAGTCGCAAAGAGTAGGGCACAACTGAGTGACTAAGCACAGCACACAGAAAATTTACACCATAGAAATCAGTAAATATTGCAAACTAATCTTTTTTTTGTAAAACCAGCAAATCTAATCATCCACTAGGCTTGGTAAAAATTAGATGAAAACATGTAATAATGAGATCAACATAGGAACTATTATATAAAATGATGGTCACTAGAAGTTTACTGGATATAAATATCATACATGAAAACAGATGCATGTTCTAGTACTCAATGAATTGTAGGACATTATAAAATTCTTGTGATATTATTGGTGGCATCAGTTCACATTAGTTTATCTATTATATTAGACAAAATTCTGTAATAAAACTAGTCCAGAAACACTGTAGGAGAAATAAGAATTCATCTTATCATTTGTTTCTTTGTAATCTGTTCTCTCTTTCTTTAAAGGGAATATCACAGTATTGTTAAGAATGATATTATAAAAAGTACAAGAAATAGTCCAACAAGAGGGACATATCAATATAATAACTCACTATTTATATAGTATGAATGAAGCAAAGTGTATAGTAATCACTACTTCCCTGTATTGTGAGATTATAGAAATGTCAGTTCAGTTTTAAGATTTTATACATATTGGATCCAGTAAAAATAGGAAAAAAAAAAATCAAAGACAAGCCAGGAAATGATCGTTTATGTGACAATCGAGCAGAATTCTTCTAAAACTAGAAGTAGTATGAGTAGTATAAAAATATGTATAAGTTTTCCTTTAATGACTAACCAATAATTTACAAAAGGAACCTTCTAAAAGTAGTTATTTCGTAAATATTATGGAGATTTTCCAGAATAATCTGATAAATGGTGGCTTTTACTGTTCATGCTGCATTAGATTCCCAAGGTGGTATTTTAGAGATTTTTCTGGGAGGGAGGCAACAATTTAAGGACAACTGGATTGCCCCAGGCATGACACAAATATTTTTCATTTGCCCTCTCCTCTTTGAAAAGTGATATCTAACCCTGACTGTCTAGGTTAGAACTTTGCCAAGAACTGTAATGAAATAAAATATATTTTATAATTGAAATTCAATATCACTAGAAATATCTTTACTCCTACAACATGTTGAGAACTTAGAATATGGACTTATTCAATTCAGTTCAATTGCTCAGTCAGGTCCGACTCTGCGACCCCATGAATTGCAGCACGACAGACCTCCCTGTCCATCATCAACTCCCAGAGTTCACCCAAACTCATGTCCATCAAGTCGGTGATGCCATCCAGCCATCTCATCCTCTGTCGTTTCATTCTCCTCCTGCTCCCAATCCCTCCCAGCATCAGAGTCTTTTCCAATGAGTCAGTTCTTCCCATGAGGTGGCCAAAGTATTGGAGTTTCAGCTTTAGCATCAGTTCTTCCAAAGAACACCCAGGACTGATCTCCTTTACAATGGACTGGTTGGATCTCCTTGCAGTCCAAGGGACTCTCAAGAGTTTTCAACACCACTTCAAAAGCATCAGTTAATTGGTGCTCAGCTTTCTTTATAGCCCATCTCTCACATTTATACATTCAGTAGTCATGGGAAAAAACAGCTTGACTAGAAGGACTTTTGCAGGCAGAGTAATGTCTCTGTTTTTTAATATGCTGTGTAGGTTGGTCATAGTTATTCTTTCAAGGAGCAAGTGTCTTTTAATCATGGCTGCAGTCACCATCTGCAGTGATTTTAGACCCCCCAAAATAGTCTCTCACTGTTTCCATTGTTTTGCCATCTATTTGCCATGAAGTGATGGGATGATCTTAGTTTTTTGAAAGTTGAGTTCTAAGCCAGCTTTTCACTCTCCTTTGCACCTTCATCAAGAGGCTCTTAAATTTCTCTTTGCTTTCTCCATAAGGGTGGTGTCAAGTCCATATATGATGTTACTGAGATTTCTCCCAGCAAGCTTGATTCCAGCTTTTGCTTCATCCAGTCTGACATTTCTCATGATGTACTCTGTATATAAGTTAAAAAAAAAGCAGGGTGACAATATACAGCCTTAACATATTCCTTCCCCAATTTGGAACCAATGTGCTGTTCCATGTTCAGTTCTAACTGATGCTTCTTGACCTGCATAGATTTCTCAAAAGGCTGGTAATGTGGTCTTGTATTCTCATCTCTTTAAGAATTTTCCACAGTTTGCTGTGATCCACACCGTCAAAGTCTATGGCACAAGCCTTAAGAAGAAGTAGATGTTTTGCTGGAACTCTCTGGCTTTTTTGATGAACAAACAGATGTTGGCAATTTGATATCTGGTTTCTCTGCCTTTTCTAAATCCAACTTGAACATCTGGAAGTTCAGGGTTCACATATTGTTTAAGCTAAAGAATGTTCAAACTACAGCACAACTGCACTCATTTCACACACTAGTAAAGTGATGCTCAAAATTCTCCAAGCCAGGCTTCATGCTCAAGTTGGTTTTAGAAAAGGCAAAAGAACCAAAGATCAAATTGCCAACATCTGCTGGATCATGGAAAAAGCAAAAGAGTTCCAGAAAAACATCTATTTCTGCTTTATTGACTATGCCAAATCCTTTGAGTGTGCGGATCACAATAAACTGTGGAAAATTCTGAAAGAAATGGGAATACCAGAGCACCTGACATGCCTCTTGAGAAACCTTTATGCAGGTCAGGAAGCAACAGTTAGTACTGGACANGAGTAGTATAAAAATATGTATAAGTTTTCCTTTAATGACTAACCAATAATTTACAAAAGGAACCTTCTAAAAGTAGTTATTTCGTAAATATTATGGAGATTTTCCAGAATAATCTGATAAATGGTGGCTTTTACTGTTCATGCTGCATTAGATTCCCAAGGTGGTATTTTAGAGATTTTTCTGGGAGGGAGGCAACAATTTAAGGACAACTGGATTGCCCCAGGCATGACACAAATATTTTTCATTTGCCCTCTCCTCTTTGAAAAGTGATATCTAACCCTGACTGTCTAGGTTAGAACTTTGCCAAGAACTGTAATGAAATAAAATATATTTTATAATTGAAATTCAATATCACTAGAAATATCTTTACTCCTACAACATGTTGAGAACTTAGAATATGGACTTATTCAATTCAGTTCAATTGCTCAGTCAGGTCCGACTCTGCGACCCCATGAATTGCAGCACGACAGACCTCCCTGTCCATCATCAACTCCCAGAGTTCACCCAAACTCATGTCCATCAAGTCGGTGATGCCATCCAGCCATCTCATCCTCTGTCGTTTCATTCTCCTCCTGCTCCCAATCCCTCCCAGCATCAGAGTCTTTTCCAATGAGTCAGTTCTTCCCATGAGGTGGCCAAAGTATTGGAGTTTCAGCTTTAGCATCAGTTCTTCCAAAGAACACCCAGGACTGATCTCCTTTACAATGGACTGGTTGGATCTCCTTGCAGTCCAAGGGACTCTCAAGAGTTTTCAACACCACTTCAAAAGCATCAGTTAATTGGTGCTCAGCTTTCTTTATAGCCCATCTCTCACATTTATACATTCAGTAGTCATGGGAAAAAACAGCTTGACTAGAAGGACTTTTGCAGGCAGAGTAATGTCTCTGTTTTTTAATATGCTGTGTAGGTTGGTCATAGTTATTCTTTCAAGGAGCAAGTGTCTTTTAATCATGGCTGCAGTCACCATCTGCAGTGATTTTAGACCCCCCAAAATAGTCTCTCACTGTTTCCATTGTTTTGCCATCTATTTGCCATGAAGTGATGGGATGATCTTAGTTTTTTGAAAGTTGAGTTCTAAGCCAGCTTTTCACTCTCCTTTGCACCTTCATCAAGAGGCTCTTAAATTTCTCTTTGCTTTCTCCATAAGGGTGGTGTCAAGTCCATATATGATGTTACTGAGATTTCTCCCAGCAAGCTTGATTCCAGCTTTTGCTTCATCCAGTCTGACATTTCTCATGATGTACTCTGTATATAAGTTAAAAAAAAAGCAGGGTGACAATATACAGCCTTAACATATTCCTTCCCCAATTTGGAACCAATGTGCTGTTCCATGTTCAGTTCTAACTGATGCTTCTTGACCTGCATAGATTTCTCAAAAGGCTGGTAATGTGGTCTTGTATTCTCATCTCTTTAAGAATTTTCCACAGTTTGCTGTGATCCACACCGTCAAAGTCTATGGCACAAGCCTTAAGAAGAAGTAGATGTTTTGCTGGAACTCTCTGGCTTTTTTGATGAACAAACAGATGTTGGCAATTTGATATCTGGTTTCTCTGCCTTTTCTAAATCCAACTTGAACATCTGGAAGTTCAGGGTTCACATATTGTTTAAGCTAAAGAATGTTCAAACTACAGCACAACTGCACTCATTTCACACACTAGTAAAGTGATGCTCAAAATTCTCCAAGCCAGGCTTCATGCTCAAGTTGGTTTTAGAAAAGGCAAAAGAACCAAAGATCAAATTGCCAACATCTGCTGGATCATGGAAAAAGCAAAAGAGTTCCAGAAAAACATCTATTTCTGCTTTATTGACTATGCCAAATCCTTTGAGTGTGCGGATCACAATAAACTGTGGAAAATTCTGAAAGAAATGGGAATACCAGAGCACCTGACATGCCTCTTGAGAAACCTTTATGCAGGTCAGGAAGCAACAGTTAGTACTGGACATGGAACAACAGACTGGTTCCAAATAGGAAAAGGAGTAGGTCAAGTCTGTATATTGTCACCCTGCTTATTTAACTTCTATCCAGAATACATCATGAGAAACGCTTTGGCTGGAAGAAGCACAAGCTGGAATCAAGATTGCTGGGAGAAATATTAAGAACCTCAGATATGCAGATGACACCACTCTTATGGCAGAAAGTGAAGAGGAACTAAAGAGCCTCTGTATGAAAGTGAAAGTGCAGAGTGAAAAAGTTGGCTTAAAGCTCCACATTCAGAAAATGAAGATCATGGCATCTGGTCCCATCACTTCATGGGAAATAGAAGGGGAAACAGTGCAAACAGTGTCAGACTTTATTTTTGGAGGGCTACAAAATCACTGCAGATGGTGACTGCAGCCATGTAATTAAAAGATGCTTACTCCTTGAAAGAAAACTTATGACCAACCTAGATAGCATATTGAAAAGAAGAGACATTAATTTCCCAACAAAGGTCCGTCTAGTCAAAGCTCTGCTTTTTCCAGTGGTCACGTATGGATGTGAGAGTTGGACTGTGAAGAAGACTGAGTGCCGAAAAACTGATGCTTTTGAACTGTAGTGTTAGAGAAGACTCTTGAGAGTCCCTTGGACTGCAAGGAGATTCAACCAGTCCATCCTGAAGGGGATCAGCCTTGGGATTTCTTTGGAAGGAATGATGCTAAAGCTGAAAATCCAGTACTTTGGCCACCTCATGTGAAGAGTAGAGTCATTGGAAAAGACTGTGATGCTGGGAGGGATTGGGATCAGGTGGAGAAGGGGATGACAGAGGATTAGATGGCTGGATGGCATCACTGACTCAATGGATGTAAGTCTGAGTGAACTCTGAGAGTTGGTGATGGACAGGGAGGCCTAGTGTGCTGTTATTCATGTGGTCACAAAGAGTCTGACACGACTGAGTGACTGAACTGAACTGAACTGGAGAGTTTTGAGCATTATTTTGATAGAGTGTGAGGTGAGTGCAATAGTACGGTAGTTTGAGCATTCTTTGACATTGCTTTCCTTTGGGATTGGAATGAAAGTTGACCTTTTCTAGTCATGTGGCCCCTGCTGAGTTTTCCAAATTTGCTGGCATATTGAGTGCAGCACTTTCACAGCATCATTTTTCAGGGTTTGAAATAGCTTAACTGGAATTCCATCATCTCCACTAGCTTTGTTCATAGTGATGCTTCCTAAGGCCCACTTTACTTCACCATTCCAGGATGTCTGGCTTTAGGTGAGTGATCACACCATCGTGGTTATATGGGTCAAAAATTTCCTTTTTGTATTGTTCTTCTCTGTACTCTTGTCAACTTTTCTTAATCTCTTCTGCTTCTGTTAGTTTCATATCATTTCTGCCCTTTATTGTACCCATCTTTGCATGAAATATTCCCATGGTATCTCTGATTTTCCTCAACAGGTCCCTAGTCTTTCTCATTCTGTTTTGTTCCTCAATTTCTTTGCATTGATCAGTGAGGAAGGCTTTCTTATCTCTCCTTGGTATTCTTGCTTTTCGACCCTACTTCAGTTAAATAAAAAAAACTCTAGGGGGAGGGGCACTTTAAGTGAATAATGCCTAATTAAGTCATTCAAACATTAAGTACATACATGTATAAGTTTACTTAATTAATCCTGACAAATTCAAAATTAATTTATTCATTATTCATTAAATATACACTTACAGAATGTCTGCTGACGAGTGAGCACTTCTTAAAATATTTACAATTTGTCATAAATTTTTTTTTCTCAAGGATTTTTCAACATAGAAGTAAGATGACTATTTTATTGGACCCTGAATTACTATTTATATAAAGTTGCACAAGTAGTACCACAGAAAACCATTAAAAAATAATATATGGTTTTGGAATCAAAATTTTTAAATAGTATTCAGTCATTTTTTTTTACTTTTCATTGTTCATTTCATCTACCAAATATTTAGCATAGTTTTATATACTTCCAACATAGGCAACTGAACTCAAATCAAGTAAATAACTCTTCCTTGCTAACTCTTTTATCTTTAAATACATGGTTCTAAAATCTTACTTAACTACTCCATAGAGTTCAGTAATCCTATTATATGTCCTTGTAAATAAAAAATAAAATTAAAAATTACTCACAGGTTAGAAGTAATAAATGAAAGCAGCTATATTTTAAGTTCAGAAAGAGGTGGGTGGATGTAGGCCTGTTCAGTTCAGTTCCATTCAGTTCAGTCGCTCAGTTGTGTCTGACTCTTTGCAACCCTATGAATCGCAGCACACCAGGGCTCCCTGTCCATCACCAGCTCTCAGAGTTCACTCAGACTAATGAGCATCAAGTCAGTGATGCCATCCAGCCATCTAATCCTCCATCATCCCCTTCTCCTCCTGCCCCCAATCCCTCCCAGCATCAGAGTTTTTTCCAATAAGTCAACTCTTCTCATGAGGTGGACAAAGTACTGGAGTTTCAGCTTTAGCATCATTCCTTCCAAAAAAATCCCAGGGCTGATCTCCTTCAGAATGGACTGGTTGGATCTCCTTGCATTCCAAGGAATTCTCAAGAGTATTCTCCAACACCACAGTTCAAAAGCATCAAGTCTTCGGCGCTAAGCTTTTTTCACAGTCGAACTCTCATACCCTTACATGACCACTGGGAAAACCACAGCCGTGACTAGACAGACCTTTGTTGGGAAAGTAACATCTCTGCTTTTAAATATGCTATCTAGGTTGATCATAACTTTTCTTCCAATGACTAAGCATCTTTTAATTTCATGGCTGCAGTCACCATCTGCAGTGATTCTAGAGTCCAAAAAAATGAAGTCTGACACTGTTTGCAATGTTTCCCCATCTATTTCCCATGAAGTGATGGGACCAGATGCCATGATCTTTGCTTTCTGAACGTTGAGCTTTAGGACAACTTTTTCACTCTGCACTTTCGCTTTCATACAGAGGCTTTTTAGTTCCTCTTCACTTTCTGCCATAAGGGTGGTGTCATCTGCATATCTGAAGTTCTTGATATTTCTCCCAGCAATCTTGATTCCAGCTTGTGCTTCTTCCAGCCAAAGCGTTTCTCATGATGTACTCTGGATACAAGTTAAACAAGCAGGATGACAATATACAGACTTGACGTACTCCTTTTCCTATTTGAAACCAGTCTGTTGTTCCATGTCCAGTTCTAACTGTTGCTTCCTGACCTACATAGAAGTTTCTCAAGGGGCAGGTCAGGTGCTCTGGTATTCCCATGTCTTTCAGAATTTTTTCAGTTTATTGTGATCCACACAGTCAAAGGCTTTGGTATAGTCAATAAAGCAGAAATATATGTTTTTCTGGAACTGTCTTGCTTTTTCCATGACCCAGCGGATGTTGGCAATTTCATCTCTGGTTCCTCTGCCTTTTCTAAAACCAGCTTGAATATCTGGATGTTCACGGTTCAAGTACTGCAGAAGCCTGGCTTGGAGAATTTTGAGCATTACTTTATGTGAGATGAGTGCAATTGTGCGGTGTGCAGAGTACATAACAAGAAATGCTGGATTGGAAGAAACATAAAATGGAATCAAGATTGCCGGGAGAAATATCAATAACTTCAGATATGGAGATGATGACATTCTTATGGCAGAAAGTGAAGAGGAACTAAAAAGCCTCTTGATGAAAGTACAAGTGGAGAGTGAAAAAGTTGTCCTAAAGCTCAACGTTCAGAAAACGAAGATCATGGCATCTGGTCAAATTACTTCATGGCACATAGATGGGGAAACAGTGGAAACAGTGCCAGACTTTATTTTTAAGGGCTCCAAAATCACTGCAGATGTGATGACAGCCATGAAATTAAAAGACACTTACTCCGTGGAAGAAAAGTTATGACCAACCTAGATAGTATATTCAAAAGCAGAGACNTATCTGCAGTGATTCTGGAGCCCTCCAAAAAATAAATTCTGAAACTGTTTCCACTGTTTCTCCATCTGTTTCCCATGGAGTGATGGGACCGAATGCCATGATCTTCATTTTCTGAATGTTGAGCTTTAAGCTGACTTTTTTACTCTCCTCTTTTACTTTCATCAAGAGTCTTTTTAGTTCCTGTTCACTTTCTGACATAAGGGTGGTGTCATTTACATATCTGAGGTTCTTGATATTTCTCCTGGCAATCTTGATTCCAGCTTGTGTTTCCTCCAGCCCAGTGTTTCTCATGATGTACTCTGCATGTAAGTCAAATAAGCAGGGTGACAATATTCAGATGACACCACCCTTATGGCAGAAGTGAACAGNTCTCCTGGCAATCTTGATTCCAGCTTGTGTTTCCTCCAGCCCAGTGTTTCTCATGATGTACTCTGCATGTAAGTCAAATAAGCAGGGTGACAATATTCAGATGACACCACCCTTATGGCAGAAGTGAACAGAAACTAAAAAGCCTCTTGATGAAAGTGAAAGAGGAAAGTGAAAAAGTTGGCTTAAAGCTCAACATTCAGAAAACTAAGATCATGGCATCTGGTCCCATCACTTCATGGGAAATAGATGGGGAAACAGTGGAAACATTGTCAGACTTTATTTTTTGGGTGCTCCAAAATCACTGCAGATGGTGATTGCAGCCATGAAATTAAAAGATGCCTACTCCTTGGAAGGAAAGTTATGACTAACCTAGGTAGCATATTCAAAAGCAGAGACATTACTTTGCCAACATGTCCTTTTAGTCAAGGCTATGGTTTTTCCAATGGTCATGTATGAAAGTGAGAGTTGTACTGTGAAAAAAGCTGAAAGCCAAAAAATTTATTCCTTTGAACTGTGGTGTTGGAAAAAAACTCTTTGGAGTCCCTTGGACTGCAAGGAGATCCAACTAGTCCATTCTAAAGGAGATCAGTCCTGGGTGTACTTTGGAAGGACTGATGCTAAAGCTGAAACTTCAATACTCTGGGCACCTCTTGTGAAGATTTTAGTCACTAGAAAAGACTCTGAATCTGGGAAAGATTGGGAGCATGGGAAAAAGGGGATGACAAAGGATGAGA
Organism: Raphicerus campestris; assembly: GCA_006410735.1. Lineage (NCBI taxonomy): Eukaryota > Metazoa > Chordata > Mammalia > Artiodactyla > Bovidae > Raphicerus > Raphicerus campestris. The sequence continues at coordinate 628,261 of SJYW01030849.1, read as the reverse complement.
TGTCTCGATGGCATCACCGCATTGATGGACATGAGGTTGAGTGAACCCTGGGAATTGGTGATGGACACGGAGGTCTGGCATGCTGCGATTCATGGGATCACAAAGATTCAGACATGACTGAGTGACTGAACTGAACTGAACTTAATTATTTTCAATCGTTACTGCAGATTAAAAAACTGCTAGGGAACTTAACCCCCATCCTCTGAAAATGAATGTGTTACTTGCTCAGTCAAGTCTGACATTTTGCAATCCCATGAACTATATCTTGCTAGATTCCTCTGTTCATAGAATTCTCCAGGCAAGAATATTGGAGTGGGTATCCATTTCCTTCAGGGAATCTTCTCCACCTAAGAATCGAATCAGGGTCTCCCACATGCAGGCAGATTCTTTTCCATCTGAGCCACCAAGGAAGCCCTCCTTCATCCTATATCCTGTGTGTGCATGTGTGCTCAGTTGTGTCTGACTCTTTCAAACTCCATGGACTGTATGTAACCTGCCAGACTCCTCTGTCCATGGAATTATTCAGGAAAGAATACTGGAGTTGGTTAACATTTCTTCCTCCAAGGTATCTTCCTGATCCAGTGATCAAACTTGATCTCCTGCATCTCCTGCATTGGCAGGAGGATTCTTTACCACTGAGCCACCAGGGAAGCCCGTAAGCCCAGTACCAATTAAGTTAAGAAAGGATCAGTTGTTATTTTTTAACTCCCTAGATTATTTCAACACGTAGACAAACTCAATAGTCAATGTTCCAACATCCTATTTATCAGTCTTTAATGTACAAGCAAATCAATTAAGAATTTTATTAAATACATATTCTACATCAATGGATCAGGGGTAGGCCCTAGGTTCTTCATGTCCAACAAGCAACCAGAAATTGCTACAGCTTCTGCTGTTAAACTGTATGCCACCTAGTGAATATAGCAAGGCAACAACACATCACCTTATCAGGCATGCAAAGGCTCTGTAGCTAGCTGCCTGTTCTCTTCTGATCTGCAGTTACCCAGTCCATCAGGGATAGCAGAGGCACCATGTTCCACATCAACAAGGATCACCTAAACATAGAGAAGAGACTCTTCAATGTCATATGCTTCTCTCAGAACTTTGGAAGAACTTCCATCTCAACCCAAGTATGAGAAGGACTTCTAAGATGTGCACCTGAAAATATTGATTTTAAAGGTCTTTGGGAAATACGTTATGTTTGTGTCCGACTCTACGGAACCATATGGACTGTAGCCCACCAGTCTCCTCTGTCCATGGGAGTCTCCCAGGAAGAATACTGGAGTAGGTTGTCATGTTCTCCTCCATGGAAGCTTCCTTACCCAGGGATCGAACCCTCAGCTTCTTTACCACTATCATCACTTGATAAGCCCCAGACATATGTTTAATCAACTATGGTTTTTCCAGTAGTCATATATGGATGTGAGAGTTGGACTGTGAAGAAGGCTGAGAGCCAAAGAATTGATGATTTTGAACTGTGGTGTTGGAGAAGACTCTTGACAGTCCCTTGGACTGCAAGAAGATCCAACCAGTCCATTCTGAAGGAGATCAACCCTGGGATTTCTTTGGAAGGAATGATGCTAAAGCTGAAACTCCAGTACTTTGGCCACCTCATGTGAAGAGCTGACTCACTGGAAAAGACTTTGATGCTGGGAGGGATTGGGTGCCAGGGCCCAGCCCCGGTGGATCCAGGATGATTTAAAGCATGGACAGCATAGGCAAGAAGAACTTATTTATTTATTAATATAGAAATATAAGATTAGATTAGGAATAAATAGTGTAGTAGGAAAAGTAAGTGAAGAAAGGATGCTGAATAACTTGGCTTATGGGAAATAACAATAAAATCTCAGGACAAGAGATTTGTACAATCTACATTTGGCCACCGGTGCCCACTTGAATATCAAAGGGTGCCCCGCCTTAGGCTCCCTTTCACGGGGGTCTTAGAAGCCAGGACAACTAAGTAGACTTGGTGAGCCACCCCTGTCTAGATGGGAATTCAGTCTGAACTTCGAGTAAAAAGGAGACACAGGGAAAACCAGTCAAGCTACTGGCCCAGCCCCTATTGTCTAAAAAGGCCTTTTATACCTTTTTGATTGTACATAGAGATCAATGGGTAATACAAAATTATGCAGCATTAGCACCCCAGACTCTTATCAAAAAACAGGCTTTTCTCTCTGCATACCTAGTTGTATACACAAGTCTTAGGTGATTTACATCATCTTCCAGCCAAAAGGGCCAATTAACATTTTACAGCCTTTTTCTGATAAGGGTTTGTTAACCAGAAGACTTATTTGTGTTGATCTTCCCAAAGTCTGGTGCCACTCTCAGAAAGCACTAAATAAAGTTACATTCTTATATAGCAAAGATACAGCAACTTATAACAAGTAAAAGGAGTACAGTGATTTATAACAAAAGAAAGGTAATTTACTCAAAAGTCTAGTGTTGATAAGATCAAAACTACTATATATCTTTTTCTACATCCTGATTACATTGATTAACATCCTTCCAGGTATCTAAAAGATAAAGAATATGGAGGTTTGGCAGCAATCATTGAGTCAACAGTGAAAACCCATCACCAATATGATTTTCAACTCTCTACAAAAGGCTCTATATCTTTAAGATGCTTTTAAGCTTTGTACCTCTTGTGGTTGGGGGGCTAAAAGCAATTCACAAGCTGTAAGAGGTCCGGGGAATCTGTTAGGCAAGCTAGAGAGCTATCAAAGGGAGTTTAACTGAAACATCCCTTTCAAATGCAGAAGACTAAAGCCCTGAGTTGATTTTTTCCAGAGTGTGTCAGAAGAGTGGAAAAGCAGAGTAAAAAGGCAGGTAGATTTTTGGTTTTGGGGGTACATGCTCAGGAAATTCCAAAGGAAACCCCTGAAGCCTGATCACATGCTTGCGTTTTGTCAGGCTTCCTTCCTCATGACCTTGTCACTACCGGGATTCCTCACGCTGGATCCTGGCAATTGGAGGCAGGAGAAGAAAGGGACGACAGAGGATGAGATGGCTGGATGGCATCACTGACTCGATAGACGCGAGTCTGAGTGAATTCCAGGAGTTGGTGATGGACAGGGAGGCCTGGAGTGCTGCGATTCATGGAGTCGCAAAGACTAGGAAATGACTGAGTGACTGAATTGAACTGAACTGAACTGAACTGAAATCTTCAGGAAGATAAGAGGGAGCCAGCTTATCATTTCTATGTGAAATTCCAGTGTTGTAGCTTCTCCATATCCTAATGTGTTTCATAGATCAATAACTTGAATAGAAATTATTCCACAACATAGTGAGTAATTAGACAAATGATGGGAAAGACATGCTCTTTTTGTGAAAGTATACTCAACATTAAGAAGTGAGATATCTAGCTCCATGAGTGATGATCCCAATTTTATTTCTAAAATCCATTTTAAATTATCACTTACAATTTCCTGTATATTTCTTTATTACATACATGAAAAAAATCATTCATGGAATATGCCTGATTTTATTTCCTTTATTTTGAATTTATTTGAATCAGTATACTTATTTACTTTGATTAGAACTTGTACAAAACTCTATACTTATTGAAAATGATTGACATACAAAGTGAAAGAGATATGTAAATATTTGAGAAAGAAAAAAAAAATTTTAATGAGGGGGGAAATAATGGTATTATAGCTTTTAAGTCACAGGAGTTCTGATATAAATCCAAAATATTTGACTATTATTGCAAAAGTATATAATTTTGCCAGTGTAAATTATTTTCTATAAAAAGTATTTTCATATACATATTATTCTACAGATTTGTTTTTTAGTTCATGTAGCAAGTTATAATTAAATATATACTTAGCCCACATGCTTTGTAAAGAAAAAAATTGAAGTATTGGGAAAGTTTAGTTCAGTTCAGTTCAGTTGCTGGCCATATCCCACTCTTTGCGACCCCATGATTCGCAGTATGCCAGACCTTCCTGTCCATCACCATTTCCCGGAGTTCACTCAGACTCACGTCCATCGAGTCCCTGATTCCATCCAGCCATCTCATCCTCTGCAGTCCCCTTCTCCTCCTGCCCCCAATCCCTCCCAGCATCAGAGTCTTTTCCAATGAGTCAACTCTTCTCATGAGGTGGCCAGAGTACTAGAGTTTCAGCTTTAGCATCATTCCTTCCAAAGAAACCCCAGGGTTGATTTCCTTCAGAATGGACTGGTTGGATCTTCTTGCAGTCCAAGGGACTCTCAAGAGTCTTCCCAACACCACAGTTCAAAAGCATGAATTCTTCGACCCTCAGCCTTCTTCACAGTCCAACTCTCACATCCATACATGACCACAGAAAAAACCAAAGCCTTGACTAGATGGATCTTAGTCGGCAAAGTAATGTCTCTGCTTTTGAGTATACTATCTAGGTTGGTCATAACTTTTCTTCCAAGGAGTAAGAGTCTTCTAATTTCATGGCTGCAGTCACTATCTGCAGTGATTTTGGAGCCCCCCAAAATAAAGTCTGACATTGTTTCTATTGTTTCTCCATCTATTTCCCATGAAGTGTTGGGACTGAATGCCATGATCTTAGTTTTCTGAATGTTGAGATTTAAGCCAACTTTTTCGCTCTCCTCTTTCACTTTCATTAAGAGGCTCTTTAGTTCTTCTACACTTTCTGCCATAAGAATGGTGTCATCTGCATATCTGAGGTTATTGGTATTTATCCCAGCAATCTTGATTCCAGCTTGTGTTTCTTCCAGTCCAGCATTTCTCATGATGTACTCTGCATAGAAGTTAAATAAACAGGGTGACAGTATACAGCCTTGACATACTCCTTGTCCTATTTGGAACCAGTCTGTTGTTCCATGTCCACTTTTAACTGTTGCTTCCTGACCTGCATACAGATTTCTCAAGAGGCAAGTTAGGTGGTGTGGTGTTCCCATCTCTTTCAGAATTTTCCACAGTTTATTGTGATCCACACAGTCAAAGGCTTTGGCATAGTCAATAAAGCAGAAGTAGATGTTTTTCTGCAACTCTCTTGCTTTTTCCATGATCCAGCGGATGTTGGCAATTTGCTCTCTGGTTCCTCTGCCTTTTTCAAAACCAGCTTGAACATCAGGGAGTTCATGGTTCACATATTGCTGAAGCCTGGCTTGGAGAATTTTGAGCATTATTTTACTAGCATGTGAGATGAGTGCAATTGTGAGGTAGTTTGAGCATTCTTTGGCATTGTCTTTCTTTGGGATTGGAATGAAAACTGACCTTTTCCAGTCCTGTGGCCACTTCTGAGCTTTCCAAATTTGCCTGCATATTGAGTGCAGCACTTTCACAGCATCATCTTTCAGGATTTGAAACAGCTCAACTGGAATTCGATCACTTCCACTAGGTTTGTTCGTAGTGATGCTTTCTAAGGCCCACTTGTCTTCACATTCCAAGGTGTCTGGCTCTAGATTAGTGATCACATTATCATGATTATCTGGGTCGTGAAGATCTTTTTTGTACAGTTCTTCCAT
>SJYW01030849.1:571967-603707 GCA_006410735.1 Raphicerus campestris | reverse complement strand
TTGGAATGATTTCAATTTTTTTTTTTTTTAAATCTACCAAGGCTAGATTTATGGCCCAGGATATGATCTATCCTGGAGAAGTTTCCATGTGCACTTGAGAAAAAGGTGAAATTCATTTTTTTTGGGGGGGTGAAATGTCCTATAGATATCAATTAGGTCTAACGTGTCATTTAAAGTTTGTGTTTCCTTGTTAATTTTCTGTTTAGTTGCTCTATCCATAGGTGTAAGTGTGATATTAAAGTCTCCCACTATTATTGTGTTATTGCTAATTTCCCCTTTCATACTTGTTAGCATTTGTCTTACATATTGTGGTGCTCCTATGTTGGGTGCATATATATTTATAATTGTTACATCTTCTTCTTGGATTGATCCTTTGATCATTATATGGCGTTCTTTGTCTCTTTACGCAGCCTTTGTTTTAAAGTCTATTTTATCTGAGTATTGCTACTTCTGCTTTCTTTTGGTCTCAATTTACATGGAATATATTTTCCCAGCCCTTCACTTTCAGTCTGTATGTGTCCCTTGTTTTGAGGTGAGTCTCTTGTAGACAACATATATCAGGGTCTTATTTTTGTATCCATTCAGCCAGTCTTGGTCTTTTGGTTGGGGCATTCAACCCATTTATGTTTAAGGTAATTATTGATAATTATGGCATCCAGTCCCATCACTTCATGGGAAATAGATGGGGAAACAGTGGAAACAGTGTCAGACTTTATTTTTTGAGCTCCAAAATCACTGCAGGTGGTGACTGCAGCCATGAAATTAGAAGACACTTACTTCTTGGAAGAAAAGTTATGACCAACCTAGATAGTATATTTAAAAGCAGAGACATCACTTTGCAGACTAAGGTCCGTCTAGTCAAGGCTCTGGTTTTTCCTGTGGTCATGTATGGATGTAAGAATTGGACTGTGAAGAAGGCTGAGTGCCGAAGAATTGATGCTTTTGAACTGTGGTGTTGGAGAAGACTGTTGAGAGTCCCTTGGACTGCAAGGAGATCCAACCCGTCCATTCTGAAGGAGATGGTTTATCTCCTTCCCAGGGTTCTGGGATTTCTTTGGAAGGAATGATGCTAAAGCTGAAACTGCAGTACTTTGGCCACCTCATGAAAACAGTTGACTCATTGGAAAAGACTCTGATGCTGGGAGGGATTGGGGGCAGGAGGAGAAGGGGACTACTGAGGCTGAGATGGCTGGATGGCATCAGGGACTCGATGGATGTGAGTGTGAGTGAACTCCGAGAGATGGTGATGAACAGGGAGGCTTGGTGTGCTGCGATTCTTGGTGTCGCAATGAGTCGGACACGACTGAGCGACTGAACTGAACTGAACTGAACTGATGATCCCATTGCCATTTGCTTTATTGTTTTGGGTTTGAGTTTATACATCTTTTTTATGTTTCCTGTCTAGAGAAGATTCTTTAGCATTTGTTTGAGAACTGGTTTGGTGGTGCTGAATCCTCTCAGATTTTGCTTGTCTGTTAAGCTTTTGATTTTTCCTTCATATTTGAATGAGATCCTTGCTTGGAACAGTAATCTGGGCTGTAGGTTATTTTCTTTCATCACTTTAAGTATGTCCTGACATTCCCTCCTGGCCTGAAGAGTTTCTATTGAAAGAGCAACTGTTATCCTGATGAGAATTCCCTTTTGTGTTATTTGTTATTTTTCCCTTGCTGCTTTTAATATTTGTTCTTTGTTTTTGATCTTTTTTAGTTTGATTAATATGTGTCTTGGGGTGTTTCGCTTTGTATTTATCCTGTTTTGGATTCTGAGTTTCTTGGACTTGTACACTTCTAAGTTCATTAACAATGTCTTTTAATCTCTTCATCCCTTCAACTGAGAACACTAATATTTGCTCCTCTTTAGTCCCTGCTAGTTAGGGCCTGACAAAAACGTGGTCCACTGAAGAAGGGAAGGACAAACACTTCAGTATTTTTACCTTGAGGACCCCATGAACAGTATGAAAAGGCAAAAAGATTTAACACTGAAAGATGACCCCCCACCCCCCAGGTCAGTGGATGTCCAATATACTTCTGAGAAAGAGTGGAGAAAGAATGAAAAGGCTGAGAAAAAGTGGAAACACCACCCAGCTGTGATTGTATCTATTGGTGAAAGTAAAGTCTGATGATAGAAAGAACAATATTGCATAGGAGCCTGGAATGGAAAGTCCATGAAACGAGGTAAATTGGTTATGGTCAGACAGGAGATGGCAAGAGTAAACACTGACCTTTTAGAAATCAGTGAACTAAAATGGACTGGAATGGGCGAATTTAATTCAGATGACCATTACAAAGACTACTGTGGGCCAGAATCCTTTAGAAGGAATGGAATAGCCATTGTAGTCAACAAAAGAGTCTGAAATGCAGTACTTGGTTGCAGTCTCAAAAATGACAGAATGATCTGTGTTCATTTCCAAGGTAAATCATTCGACATCACAGCAACCCAACTCTATGCCCCAACCACTAATGGCAAAGCTGAAGTTGAACAGTTCTATGAAGATCTACAAGACCTCCTAGAACTAAAAAGGTGTCCTTTCTGTCATAGAGGACTGGAATGAAAAAGTAGGAAATCAAGAGATACTTAGAATAATGAGCAAATTTGGCCTTGGAATACAAAATGTAGCAGGGTAAACACTAACAGAGTTTTGCCAATAGAATGCACTGGTCATAGCAAACACTCTCTTCCAACAACACAAGAGATGGCTCTACAAAAGGACATCAGTAGATGGTCAATACTGAAATCAGATGCATTAGATGACACCTCACTCCAGTACTCTTGCCTGGAAAATCCCATGGATGGAGGAGCCTGTTAGGCTACAGTCCATGGGGTCATGAAGAGTCAGACATAACTGAGTGACTACACTTTCAGTCTTTACTTTCATGAGTTGGAGAAGGAAATGGCAGCCCACTCCAGTGTTCTTGCCTGCAGAATCGCAGGGACAGGGGAGCCTGGTGGGCTGCCATCGATGGGGTCGCATCGAGTAGGATACAACTGAAGTGACTTAGCATCAGTAGAAGCAGAAGCATATTCTTTGCAGCTGAAGATGAAGAAACTTGATATAGTCAGAAAAAACAAAAACTGGAGCCGACTGTGGCTCAAATCATTATGGCAAAATTAAGCTCCTTTGTCAGCTCTGTATTGCAAAGTTCAGGCTCAAGTTCAAGAAAGTAGGGGAAACCACTAGGTCACTAGATATGCCATAAATCAAATTCCTTAAGATTATACAGTGGAGGTGACAAATTGATTCAAGGGATTAGAACTGATAGATAGAGTGCTTGAATAACTATGGACAGAGGTTCATACCACTGTACAGGAAGTGGTGACTAAAACCATGTCCAAGAAAAGGAAATGTAAGAAGACAAAGCAGCTGTCTAAGGAGGGGTTAAAATAGCTGAGAAAGGAAGAGAAGCAAAAGGCAAAGTCAAAAGGGAATTTTCAACTGAATGCAGAGTTCCAAAGAATATCAAGGAGAGATTAGAAACCCTTTTCAAGTGAACAACTCAAAGAAATAGAGGAGTACAATAGAATGAGAAAGACTAGAGATTGTTTTTTAAGAAAACTGGAGATACCAAGGGAATATTTCATGCAAAGATGGACACAATGAAGAATAAAAACTGCAAGGACCTAACAGAAGCAGGAGAGGTTAAGAAAAGGTGGCAATGATACAGAGAACTGTATGACCAGTCCTTAATGACCCAGATAACCATGATGGTGCGGTCACTCACCTAGAGGTAGCCATCCTGGAGTGTGGCCTTAGGGGATCTTCCTGACCCAGGAACTGAACCTGGGTCTCCCGCATTGCAGGCAGAAGCTTTACCCTCTGAGCCACCAGGAAAGCCCTAGGAAACATTACTATGAACAAATTTAATGGAGGTGATAGAATTCCAGCTGAGCTATTTCAAATCCCTAAAGATGACATTGTTAAAATGCTGCATTCATTACACGAGCAAATTTGAAAAACTCAGCAGTGGCCACAAGACTGGAAAAGATCAGTTTTCATTTCAATCCCAAGAAAGGCAGAAGCAACAGTTAGAACCTGACATGGGATAATGAACTGGTTCAAAATTGGGAAAAGAGTATGTAAAGGCTGTATATTGTCACTCTGCTTATTTAACTTAAATGCAATGTATATCATGTGATATGATGGGCTGAAAGAATCACGACGTGCAGGCAAAATTGCCAGAAAAAATATCAACAAGCTCAGATGTACAAATGATACCACTTTAATGGGAGACAATGAAGAGGAACTTTCTAAGGTAAGAGAGGAGAGTTAAAAGCTGGCTTAAAACTCAACATTCAAAAAATGAATTTCATGAGGTTGCAAAGATTTGGACATGACTTAGCAACTGAGCAACACCAATAAAATGTCATGATGTACTCATTAGGACATGTGTACCTTTCACATTATTTCTTCTTCCTCAAATACCCTTCTCTCTTCTGCCCACTTTCCTCTGGCTAACTTTTCCTTTTAATGCTCAGATTAGACATCACCTTCCTGAGAGTGTCCACTTTAGAAATAACCTCCTTTGGGAAGCTATCTCAGGGACTTCCCAAGATTGAGTTAGATCCTGTTCACTTGAAATTCTAGAAACAGGCATTTATCCCATATAATGCTTTTGTTTTCAGACTGAAGTTTTACTTGTTCACCTTTCATACCTTTATCTAAAGTCATCAAGGGACTCTGTCTTATTTTATTAAGCTCGTAATATTTAGAGTACCAAAATAAATAAGTATGCTATGAATGACTGATTATTTTTTAGCCATTGCAGTCTTCCTACTTCTTGACACCAGTGGGCTAAGCCTTAAAGTTCATTCAGTTTTGTTTTATATACTTAATAGAATACATTTCCAGTTTAGAATTTTATCAGAGGAAAAAGTACTAGTGTTTTAAGAACAATTACCAACAATAAATGACATTTTAAAAATTATAATAGACTGTAGGTGTTCACATATATATCATCTGAAAATTATTCATGAACTTTTCTTATCAGAACTATAAATAACTAGAAAAAAATTACTGTGGGTATTTTGCCCAGGAATTACTTTTATTTTAAACTGATTGATTTTTTCTTTTTTGCTTCTATTTGCATAATTGTCAATCCTCTTCCTTTCGATAAATATTTGTTGACTACTTACACTCTAAAGGCACATTGCTGGGCAGAGATTGTACAAATCAACAAAATGGTATTTGGTAGCACTGACTGCTTTCTTACAGTGAACAATTGTCCCTTGTCTGTGAGCTGAGATTGTCCAACGAGTTGAAGAGATCCATATGCTCAACACTGTCCTTTCATTACTTTCTTCTTTTTCTGCCACAGCTCAGCACCCCGGTTCTCTATGCTGAGATAGATTAGAACTGGAATCTCTATAAGCTCAGAAGAGGATTGTATTTTCCCTCTTTTTGCAATTGTCAATTGAGATGTTCTAGGAGTATAAATTAGAATCCTCAAGATAGGTATTACTGCAGTCAAGTCCACTTTATGCACTGTCCCTAGTACTGCTTCCCAGGTGGTGCTATTGGTAAAGAACATGCCTGCTAATTCAGGAGACATGAGAGATATGGGTTCCATCCTTAGGTTGAGAATATCCCCTGGAGAAGGAACCAGGATACCCAATCCAGTATTCATGCCTGAGAAATCCCATGGACAGAGGAGTCTGGCTACAGTCCATGGGGTCACACAGAGTTGGACATGACTGAAATGACTTAGCAACACAGTATTGCTTCAGTGATGCTACTTCATAGGCAAGATTATGCCTGGTGTCTACATAAAACACATGCAGAGCACTCAAAAAGACAAAGCTTTGGATTTTATTTTTAATATATGCATTCTACACAATTGTTTTATTATTTTTTATTTTTATTATTTTTTTAATTTTATTTTTATTTTACTTTACAATACCCTATTGATTTTGTCATACATTGACATGAATCTGCCACGGGTGTATACGAGCTCCCAAACAAGAATTTCTTTTTTCCTTTTTCTTTTAACTACCATTGATAGAAGTATAACTGCCAAGAAAACCTTTTTTTTTTTCTTTTAATAGGGTCAAGGCATCTAAACAGTCAAGTAATGCAAACTGTTTCCTCCCTTGTAGCTGAAATTGCTTCGTTGCTTTAAATTTCCCAATCCAAATTAGTGAACAATTTTCTCTGTAGTATAAGAATGGATTTGGCAATGCAAAGATCAGAGCAATCTTCTTCATTAAATTGAGCAAAGAAGACTCACTGGTCCTCAAACTGTTAAATGGATATTAGGGCTTTTAATGAATGGAACATTTATTTTTGTGCCAGCTCAACTAGCAACATTGACATGATTAGCATACATTTTGGCAACCATTCTAGCACAAGGTGTTATAAAAAGGGACTTTTATCTTTGAGCTTAATTTACTTTAACTTCTTTTGTTATAAATGTTTTTAGTGTGAATGAGATGTTTTTGTAAAGGAAATCCTGGCACAAGGAGTTATTGAAATATGTCCTTTTATTAATGTTAGAGGCATTTTTAAATGCTAGAGATGAAATCAATGTCCCCAAACACATGAATCTCTTCAAATTCAGAAGTGAATAAAGTATTTTGTCATTTATACTGATAATTAAATCGTTGCAATTGTGGAGGACTGTTGTTTTTCTTTTTCTTTTAATGGTGCTACTTGCTTCACATGTAGTTTCTTCATGTAAAAAAGAGAAATAGATATAAAAATAACTGGTGGAGAATGGTTTCCTCCATTGCCCTATATTAATTACAAATGAAGTTTGGAAGGCTATATCAATTATGAATGAAAAGTTTGGGGAGCTAAATGATCTTAGTTTCTTACCTCAGGTGGCTCTCAAACAAAAGGAATTTCCAATAAAAGTATATTTCCCTTTTGTAGCAAGCACTACTGTTTCATATCTTATTTAAATTGTCAAATTAAAAATAAGAAAATGAGTTAATAAATATTCAAAAGATCTTAAGTTTTTGTATTAAATTACTTTTTTGCAATGCGCTTTTATTTTAAATTTGAAATTTATAAAAGAGTCAATAGAGGGTTTGCAATTAAAATGAGTGTTTATAATTGTTTCTAAGTCATAGTAAATAAATATGCATGTACACATGCATGGCTATAAATTTTTATATGAACTATCAAGTACATAACCATAGTCTTTGTCTATGATACACACACACACACAAACACACACACACATATATATATATGTCTATAATTACACATATGTTTAATAATTTACCCAATGTTTAAGTAATAAATTAGTATAATGTAAACTTTAGCATAATATAATATTTACAATTTACTCACATTGATCTTTAAAAGCAGATGAATGCCATTAACGGGTACTTCAGTAAAACAACAAACCCATGTTCAAATATAAACCAGCAAAAATGAGAAAATTATGAAAATATATACCTTTAATTTTGGTACAGTACAAACACATGATGCCAAAAAGTAGAATGATCCAGTTTAAGCTAATAAATTATTTGTTTACACAGATAATTTTGCTATAGCTTTCATATAAAATAAAATTTCCAGCTCACATAATGAAGTGAGGGTGATCAATCACTGATAAACCAGCTTGCTTCATTGCAAAGCATTCAGTAAAAACTAAATTATCAAAGAGGTCTGCTTCTGGGCTTATAAATAAACTCTTGGAACTAATCCAAAGCCAAAGAAAGGAAGCCAGAAATGGTAGCCAACAAACCTAAACAACAACAAAACGATAAGTATAACTTTCATAGAAAAGGTCCTGTCCTGCTAAAACAACAGACAGTGTCCACCAGCTTCTAGAATAATTTTAATAAGATTTCTTTGTTTTCTTTTTTAAATAACACATGAATTTAAGTATATAAGATCTAACACAAAGCCCAAATATAAAGTACTACTGATGAATTGTGAAAGCATCAAAATGTCATAAACACCTATTAAGCAACTAAGGACTGAAACATATTTTTGCTTTTGGTTGTTTTTCTTGGACATAACTTCTAGTTACATTTTCTTTAAGAAAGAATTTCCTGTGTTAACAGTAAATGTAGTGGTAAAGCAAATAGAAAGCCACAAGAGTACACAGAAAGTGAATTATTCTTCAGCACATCAGATCTTTAACACATGGCAAAATATTTATCCTTGCTAAAAAAGAACTGTGCTTCTTCACAGATGCCTTTTTTTCAAATTAAAAATACCTTCTCTTTCAAATTATACATGATGCATTTGTGAGGTAATAAACATTCTGTTTACAAATGCATTTATTTTATTTTTAATCATATATTTAAGTAGGGTGAAATCCCATTTAATCTCATCTTTGTTTAATGTTAAAAACAATATATTTAAAATAGACTCTTTCATTAATTTCATGTACAACTGTCATGTACAATACCTTAAAACAGTTCCCTGCAAAGGAGCAGTTGAAGCCTTCTTGTGGTTAAAGGACTTTTTAGACAAAAAATGCAACGTACATTTTCTTACCTTACTCCTAGGTTTTAACAATCATCTGCTTGGTGTATGAAAGCTGCAAATCATGTCCAAGACTTTCTAAATAACAGCTCCATAACTGTTAGTACCAATTTCATTTAAAAATTTCTGTACACATATCATAACTTCTGATTTTGAATTTAAAAACCTGTAAACAGCTATTTACAATATAGTACAAGTTATAAATTAGATGTCCTTTATTCGAACTGCCATCCACATTCTTGTTTTAGGGGTGAGAAATCCCCCAAATCAGTTGAAATATCTCTACTATTCCACAGCAAAAAAAAAAAAAATCAAATATTAGAAATATCTATTGGTTTCCTCTCTCTCATATGCAAGTCAATGTTTCCTTTTAATGGAGTTTGTACTTCCAAATTTTCATCCTCCCTATGGTGTTTCTTTTCTCTCCTTAAACAGATATATATGCCCATCCCTGTTAAGAATGTGATAGAACTCAAGCTTATTACAGATAGAGCTACTAATGTGGGCACACAGGACACGGATTCACCTTTCCTTTGAGTTGGTTCTATTGAAATCTGTGGTTCTTTCTCTTCTATGCTAATTTCTGGTTCCTTTCTTAAAAGATTCTCAATGTAGCTCTCATTACTGACAGTGTCATTGACAAATAGATTCACCATGACTGTGGAATGGAGAGGTTCTGGATAACCATGATCACTCACTTTCACCAATAAACGATGGAGCCCATAATCTGTCTGCAGCAATGCCTCCTCCAAAGTAATGTTGCCAGTTTTAGGGTCAATTCTAAAGGATTCAGGCCTAGGCCCTCTTCTTCCTATGATGCTATAGGCTATGACAGCGTTCATGCCTGTGTCTTTGTCAACTGCATAAACCTCTGTAACCAGTGAGCCAGGGAGAGTAGAAGGCAACACCAACAAGTAAGACATGTTAGACTGCGGAAATAAAACCAGAGGGGGGTTGTCATTAATATCTAGAAGGAGAATTGTGATTTTTGCAGTAGAGGAGAGCGGAGGCATACCCCCATCAACGGCTTCAACCCACAAAGTGTAGGAGCTTTGCTGCTCTCTGTCCAAAGAGACTTTAGCTCTCAGCAGGCCCTTTCCAGTGTCTATGACAAAAATATCACTCTGGTTCACCACAGAGAGAGCAACCCATCCATTTTGCCCAGTATCGGCATCTGTCACACTAATTACTCCAATTTCACCGTATCCTGGAAAATTTTCTGGCACAAAGAAGCTGAAGTCCTTGTTGATGAACCTAGGGCTGTTGTCATTTTTATCCAACACTGTGATAATCACAGTAGCTATTGATTCTTGGGGTGGCTTCCCAGAGTCAACAGCTCTGACTGTGTACCTATACATTTCTTTCTCCTCTCGATCCAGCTGAGTAGAAACTGTCAGAATTCCTGTGACACTATCTAAGGAAAAATATGATGGAGCATCAGGTCCCAAAAAATATGAAACTTGGCCCCTCTCTCCACTGTCAGCATCTGTAGCATCTAGCTTAGTTAAAAAGGCATTGGGTGCATTATTTTCTTCAATGGTTAGTTCTACCAAGGGTTGAAGGAAAACAGGAGCATTATCATTGTCATCTAAAAGTTGCACTTTAATCATTTTTTTATCTTGAAATCCCTCAGAGTTCCAAGCTATTACAGCTATTTCATAGAATTGCTGTAGCTCATAATCCATAGGTTTTGTCGTTTCTAGAAGATACTCATTACTGTATGGTTTGTAGGGCAATAACCTAAATGGTCCTTCACCTTCCAGATAGCAGTTCACCTTGTATTTACCTTCTGGATCTCTTATGGTAAAGAATGCAATTGGAGTGTTAATAGGTTCCAATTCTTTCAGGTAAATAATACCATCTATCTCATTAGCTATATAACGAGGGATGATTTCAGGTGGCCTGAAAATGACTTTGATAATAGTCACCAGGGCAGTGATCACAGAAGGGATGCAGCCTGGTCCATTAGCAAGTATGGTAAGCTTGTGTGTTTGCAGAATACTTCCTCCAATCTTACTGAAAAGTTTAATGACCCCAGTGTTTTCATTCAAATGGAATAAATCCTTGGATGCTTGTGGAACTTTCTGACTGTAAGAGTAGGTTATCTGAGCATTGTTTCCCAAGTCTCTGTCCACAGCCTGAACAGCTGCAACTGGTGTGCCCACAGAAGCATTCCCATACACGGTGATATTGATTTGTGAGTCTGTGAAGAGTGGGCAATTGTCATTAATGTCACTTATGCCAATGGTGAGGGTGGCACTGCCTATCAGTGGTGGAGACCCACCATCCTCAGCTATGATGATGCTCACATACTGGTCCTGGGTCTCTCTGTCCAACAGTCCCATGACAATTAGGTAGGGGGTGCGCTCCCCATTCTCGTTCTCTTCCACGTCCAGGGTGAACATACGATGGTAGTCCAGCAAGCGGTAGGTCTGAACACCATTAGTGCCCATATCTGGGTCCACGGCAGGATGCTCTATGGCCAGCCGGGTGTTTACAGGTGCATTTTCTGGGACCCAAACTGATATTTGGGAAATAGGAAACCGCGGGGCATTGTCATTGATGTCCCGGATAGCGATTTTTACCTTCACAAACCTAAAGTATTCCTGAGGCAGGACTAGGACATCCAGAAGCAAAAGACAAGAGTCAGCCGAAGGAGAAGAGGAGATGGAAATGCTGCTCCCCCAGGCAGTCCCTCTGACTCCTTCAAGACACAAGGCCTCCCGATCGATCTCCTGGGCAGAAGTGTGTAGCTCCCCTGAGCGGTTGTCTAGGGTCACGTACTGGCCACTCAGCCCCTGGGAGGCCAGGCTGAAGGAGAGAGGAGGGTTCCTCTCGGCGATGCTGTGCTGAGGCGACTGAGACTGCAGGTCGTGCCCCGCTGCGCTGGGCAGCAGCCGCAGGTCCTCCGCCAGGTTGCCGATGAGCACCCCCGCCGGCAGCCCCTCGTTCAGGCTGTACAGAATCTCCGTGGCCCGGGTGTAACTCGCCAGACAGTTGAACGGTCTCACGAAGAGGAAAAACAGAAGCAGATGCTGAATGGGGCGGGGGTGGGGGAGCGGGAGTGGGGAGTGTGGAGAGAAGACTTGTTACAAACTCGCAAAATCACAAAACCTGAAGTCAGAACGCGTGCCCCGGGCTCCTTCCGGCTCCATCCCCACTCTCAAAGGCAAAGGTTCCAGTCAAAACAGGGTTAAGAGGAAACTTGCTGCAAGGGAGAGATCTGCGCGGCAACGCTGTCTCCAAAACTTATTTTCTGTTTACTTTCTGCACCGCACCCCGACCCCGGCTCTCGCCCGGTTCTCCATCACCCTCACTCAGCAAACCTTCAGAATCCCAAACTATCACGCACCCCAGGAAGTATGGTGGAGAGACTGCACCGCGCGGCAGGGTAGGTCACAGGGAGAGAGGGGACTGGTAGTGGAGAGGACCGAGAAATGGGCTCTTTATTTTTTTCCCACTGAAGTATTTCTACAGCTAAGGTCCCAGGAACGCGAAATGTCTTGCATCCTTTGCTATGAGACCGATAACAACAACAACAACAACAACAATAAAAACATAGAAACTCTAGCCCCTCGGGCTCCCTACTCCACTAAATAAACGCTTTAGGTCTGAAGAACTGATCTTTGTTTTAACACGTACCTAAAATCAAATCGAAAAGATATGGATTTCCACCCCATGATAAGCTCTCACTAATCCCCCTCCCTAGGGAAAGAGTAGCAAACGCGGAAAACGAAATGCAAAAACAATTCGTCAGTTGCAGTAGACAGTCAAAGCCAGATGCCGGCCGCAGAAACCCCTCTATCTTAAAGCCGTATGAGCACACCCTAACCCCTTTCACCTCGTCTCCTCTTCAGAAACTTCTCATTACCCAAGGACTTGCCTATTCCTTGCTAAAATGAAGAGACATTATCCCAAAGTGCCTTTCTCCCCCTCAACCTTCCCGTGAAGTTTGAAATAAGGTAAAAAGATTTGAAAAACATGAAGGAGTAGGAACTGCACCACGGTGCTGCACCCTGTCAGGGCCGCGGGACTCCTGGACCTCAACCCTTACCGGCAGGTTTCCGTGGCTGGCGCTGCTGCTAGGACGACTGAGACTCCCCATATCCGGGCGCGGGCGCCAGGTCGCCCGACTCCAGCTCAGTGCCCCGGCCCGCAAGCCGCACGCATCCCCGCCGCCTCGCATTCCCCGGGAGGCTGCGGGCTGCGCGGTGGCGCAGGAGGGCGGCAGAGGACACTCCCTCTCTGGGCATGCAAATCGCGGGGGGAACTTCAGCCAATAGTCCCCGGCTTGTCAATCAAGGACAGCAGCTCCTGGAAGCCTGAAAGGCGTGCGGGCGCTGGGGCACGGTAGTGATTTCCTGCTCCGGACGTGGGCACGTCCAGACCGGGCCTGGGGAGCCGGAACTGGGACTTGCCTCGGAAGACCGCGGCTAGGCTACACCTGGTCCGGCTCCAGGCTCGTGTCCCCGGCCTCTCTCCTCGCAGCACCAGTCAGGACCCAAGTCCACAGGTTGAAATAAATAAATAACTCTGCATTTATATCCGAATAGAGCATAGCGAGTAAATAAGCATGCATTCACATCCGAATGGAGAATAAGTATGCATTTATATCCGCAAGTACGCGCTACAAAGCAACCATAGGCGCGATCCCCAAATTGCCGGCTTTGCCACCAGTTCATCGGAGACTTGGATCAGCAGTGTTTGCAAGGAAGAAGAAACCTCACTTTCGCTGCGGAGGGAAGGGATTTCAAGCTCTTTGTAAGGCGGTCTCAACCTAAGAAGCAAATATAGGAACTCGGTGAATTTATCACTATGCTTTAATTTTGAAGCTTCGCTGTTGGTGGCTGTTGGTGGCGGAAGTTTCCATGTCGTAGGCGCAAGCGTCCCTGGGTTTCTCTGCCGTGTGGTCTTTAAAGAGAGTCGCGGCTTCTGGCTAAGGTAAAGAGCCAAAGGGGAGGGTGGAAACTATTGTTTGGTAGCATAAGTGATTCTACTTGCAAGCAATTTTACCATATTTCTCTAAGGAAAAGAGGTGGATTTTATTTATTTATTTATTTTTTTCAGGGCACTTACTGAAGCCTGGGGCTTCCCGCATAGCTCAGCTGGTAAAGAATCTGCCTGCATCGCTGGAGATCTGGGTTCGATTCCTAGATTGGAAAGATCCCCTAGAGGAGGAAATGGCAACCCACTCCAGTATACTTGCCTGGGGAATCCTGTGGACAGAGGAGCCTGTCAGGCTACAATCATTAGGGTCGTCGCAAGAGTTGGACACGACTATCTTTCTTCCTTTTCTTTACTGAAGCCTAGGCTTTTTAGAAATAAAAGCTACTTTTCAGGTTATTACTTTTTTTTTTTCCCTTGGAATGCTTACTGGGAAAGGAATACTGGAGGAGTGTGGTGCAAAATGCTTAGATAGCCCCTCTGACTCTGGCACTAAATAGACATATGACAAAATTCTAATTTATACAGTCAGGGCTGCTGAGAAACCACAGTGTATTAAATCTGTGAAACACTCTTTGATCTGCAGGGTGCCTAATGGGAAAGACCATTGACCTTTCCCAGAGTAGACATTTCACTTCATCACTAGGTTTTCATATATCCCGTGTTCTGTCTTAAACATAAAGCCCTCCTGCTGAGTAACTCACTGAGCCTGAAATAGAAAAGTCTTTCTCTTGGTTTGGAGAAAGATCTGACATCCTATGTTTTCCATAGGATCCACTTTAATTTCTTTCTTCTTCTACTGTATGCTGAATAGAATATAAATTGCTTAGCAGAGCTAATTGTTTTGCCTCTAACACTTCCTATTTTCTCCTCATCCCTACTAATCCTAGAGATACAAAAGTCCTAAATATTGATGCCACACTACATCAGAAAACCTGATGTGTGTAACAGCTTCTTATTGCGTTAAAGTGGCTATACATGGAATTCGCGAACAAAACTTCTTATAATACAAATCTGGCTTATAAAATTAGCTCCTTTAAGCTCTTTGAAGTCAAATTGTAATGCTGATGAAGTGGTAACACACATGAACATGTACAGGTAGTTGCAAGGCCATCACATAGCTGGTCAACAAAACAGTCAGGAAAGTATGCTTTGCCTCTCCTTGTCTCTTTAGCTGCCTGTTCTGCCCTACAGCTGAACTTTTACATGATTGGTAAATAATTACTTTGGAATCTGAAATTGAAACATATCCAACTTCAAAAATCAGTAGAAAGTTGCTTCTAAAATGTGTTTAATTTATGTCATCACGCAATGCTCACAGCTTCTGGAAGTTTGAGGCACATGACCAGAAATAGGCAATCCATCCATAGTCAGGATACAATACAGCTTAGACACACAATCTGAATTAATTCTACATCTATACAGATAGCAACAGTGGTAGACTATATTTCCGTACAGGTTACTCCCTCCCCAATAGGTTAAGACCTTCTATTTTGGTGAAAATGTGGAATTTGTTTTCTTTAGTTTATTCTTTGTCTAGAAGGACACTACAATAAACAATAATTTTCTCTAGTGTTTCTATAAAGCATGACCATATAAATTTTAAGTCAAAACACAGAAATTAAACATTCTGGAGATAATGTTTGGGACAGTAATAACCATCTTTGCTTTAAGTTGTTGTGGTTATTGCAAAGTTTCTTCATGGAAGTTTGTCATCAAGGCCAGCACAATTTGGGGGTAGCATCTTACATGACACATTCCAAACTGTTAACTGAGCTACTTATTATCTTTCCTCTGAAGATCTAAGTAGATATTTTATGCAGGTTTAAACAGTAAATGAGTTTAGAAATAAAAAGAAAAGAACAAAATCCTTTTTTTTTTTCTTCTCTTGTATCTTCTTAACTTGGCACTGTGAAAATGTCCCCAGACTCCTGTTCCTTATGAGCCAGCTCTGTGACCTGCCATCTGGTGTCATATATTTCTTTCTAAAGATGACTTAGAGAGCTCCTATGCTATTAACCCCTTGAAAATAATACTTATGAACTTCTCAGATGTCTCATTTTCTCTGGGCCTGCTTCCCAGGTGTTCTGTAAAAATCAATCTAGAAGAATAGCTAGATTATAAGCCTCCCAAGCTTATTTTTTCTATAGACAAAGAAAACAAATTGATGAAATAGGTGGCACTGAGTTGAACCAGGGGATTTGGATACCTTCTCTCGGTTGTTATGAAGTTACTGTGTGACTTTAGGCAAGCCATCAGATCTCTCTGCTTCAATTTCATATAAAAATACCCATACACACTACATACACATATATGAGGGAAACAGCTTACCAGATATATGTCTTTGATAGAAATTACATAATGATGCATAGGTTAGTTTGATCTTTATTTTATTATAGCATAATGCAGAAGGTTAATAATAATTTTCATTTATTACAAGCATTCTCTCCTTGAGGTTTCATCTCTTTATTTGGTGTGACCTTGCAAGTGTCTACCAAACTTTGTACATTTAGCAAACATTCCCTAAAACTTCTAAAATTCTGAAGTGTTATGTTTTCCAGGTAGTTTTTGTTTGCATTTTTCAGTTAATTCTAATAATATCATTTAAAGTATTTAAATGACAGTATGCTATCTATAACATTTCATGTGATTAATGCATATACAGACAGTGAAACTTATTTTTAACCACACTCTGGTTATTCAAAATTATAAATAAATACAAGTTAAGCATATGACCTTATTTGAAGACTACTTTATGCAAATGAAGACTACATTGAGGTACCAACTCACACTATTTAGGATGGTTATTATCAAAAAATGTACAAATAAGAAATAATATGCATGAAGAAAATGGATTTCACCTCCACTGTGGTGGGAATGCAAATTAGTACATCTTACTGTGAAGAACTATATGGAGGTTTCAAAAAACTAAAAAGAGAGTTGCTATATGATCCAGCAATTCCACTTTTGAGCATATATCCAGGCAAACTATGATTTGAAAAGACACAAGCACCCTTATATTTATAGCAGCACTGTTCACAGAAGTGAAGACAAGGAAACAACCTAAATACCCATTGACAGATGACTGAATAAAGAAGATGCAGAATATTACTAAGCCACAAAAAGTAAGAAATTATGTCCTTTGCAGCTACATGGATGGACCTAAAGATTATCATGCTAAGTGAAGTAAGTCAGAAAAACAGATATCAAATGATATCACTTATATGTGGAATCTAAAATGCAACAGAAATGAACTTACTTACCAAACAGAAACAGACTCACAGACACAGAGAAGAGTCTTGGGCTCGCCAAGGAGTAGGGAGTTCTGAGAAGCGTTGGATTGGGAGTTTGGGACTAGCAGATGCAAACTATTATGCAGAGAATGGACAAACAACAAGGTATTATTATATAGGAAAGGGAACTATACCCAATATCCTGTAACAAATCAATATGGAAAATAATATGAAAAGAATATATATTGTGTGTGTGTGTATAACTGAATCACTTATAATAGAAACTAACACAATATTGTAAATCAACTATACTTCCATAAAAAAGAAAAAAAAAGATTATTTTATTTTTTGCTTGTTAATATATGATTTTAGCAGTCACTTTAGATGTCTTAAAGTATGTTGTATATATGTATAATGTTGATGTAGATATGTAATAAATGTGAATATTACAGTATATATGGGACATTTAATAACATGTAAACATATTATATAATCATTGTAAATATACGGTAAAGAATCTCCCTGCAATACAGAAGACCAGGGTTCAATCTGCAGGTCAGGAAGATCCCTTAGAGAACGGCATGCTCACCCACTCCAGCATTCTTGCCTGGTGGCTCAGTAGTAAAGCATCTGCCTGCTAATGAAGGAGACATCGGTTCAATAACTGGGGCTGAGTCAACAAACATTTAGCACTTATCAACAATGAAAAAAAAAGTTATTGTAGGCATAGATTTTCTATTTGAGACCTTTTTGAAGTAAAAACCTCTTTAGTCAAATATTGTTTCCTAAATGCATACATGTACTTTCCAGGTGGTGTTGTGGTAAAGAATCTGCCAGCCAATTCAGGAGATGCAAAAGATATGGGTTCAGTCCCTGGGTTGGGAAGATCCCTGGAGTTGGAAATGGCAACCCACTCCAGTATTCTTGGCTGGAAAAACTCCATGGACAGAGGAGTCTGATGGGCTGCAGCCTGGCATGGGATTGCAAAGTGTCAGACACAACTGAGCACGCACGTGCACGTGTGCACACACACACACACACACACAAGAACTTCTCTGTGTTTGGCTAGCTTAGATCTCACAACTTGTAAACAACATGTATTATGATTTTTTTTTTTTACTGATGTATATGTGTATACTTGAAAGCATGTGTATACTTGAGAGGCTCTGAATAACTTTATGAATCTCCTAGTTAGCCCTTATTTTACATATTAGTTGACAGCAAGAAAGATGGTCCCTAGCTAACGAGAATCCTCAAAACACTATTTCTTAAAATAGTAGTAGATTTTGGCCTCAGGATTATCTCCCCAATATTAGAGGATAGCTTAGTAAAAGAGCTTTTTTTTTTTTTTTTTTTTACTATCTATTATTTCCCAAATGCTACTATTAAACATTGCCATAAGTAATGGTTACTGGTTTTATATTTTATTAATTTTACAAATTTACAAACGTTTTAAAGAAACAATAATAGCTTTTTTCGTAGCTCAGTTGGTAAAGAATCTGCCTGCAGTGCAGGAGACCCAGGTTCGATTCCTAGGTTGGGAAGATCCCCTGAAGAAGGAAATGGTAACCCATATCCAGTATTCTGGCCTGGAGGATTCTATGGACAGAGAAGCCCATGAAGTCACAAGAGTCAGACATGGACTTACCAACTAAATGATCATCATCACTAGTTTCAGTAAATTATTGTCAAGTAAAGCAAACTTTGAAAAAATCCTATTGTGTTTTTCCCTACACAACTAAGAAATTAATTGTAAGGCTAATAGAAAATAAACACGTTGGTTCTTCGGCTTAGAAAACTGGATAGTTAAGAAATAAATATGTATTTATCTTGCATTATTTGTATGAAAAGGGCACACATAAGCTAATTTACTGTAATACAAAATTGTATTCTAAAACATTTACCACTGTTCTGTGCAAATTATAAACGTGACTTTTGTTAAGCATTGGTCTATTGTGAATAGTACTTTCATTTTTTGTTTTAGAAAACTTTGTATAAATAGATTTCACATATCTCTTTCTCTGTTTTCCAAGAGGAAGGAATGTAGTATAATTGAACTGTCTTTTTATTTCCAGCTCCGTTAGGAGCACTTTAAAAGGGATAAGTATAGCTGGATGAAGTCATCAGAAAACTCCAGGCCTAATTTTAGATCACATTTTCAACTTTCTCTCCTTATCCTCAAAATAAATTTCAGTCATTTTCGATTCATTTAAATTTCACATTCTTCCTTCTTGCTTCTGGTAAAGGTGATAATGAGTAGTGAAATCATCAAAAGAAAAGTAGCAGGATAGAGGAGAAGACTAAATGAAGGGCATGCAAAATCCACAAAGTGAATCATCAGTTGCTGAATAATGAACTGTTAACCAAATGCAGTTTATTGATGATGTATTTGTATCATCTAGCCTTGTTCCCTAGAGTCAGCCCCTGGGAGAGCTGAAAGAAGAGAAAAGTATGGGCTTCACCAAGAATGAAGCAATCTTAAACCCTATAAATTAACATAGAAATTAGGTCAAGGACAAAACAAATCTATTGAAGGACAGAAATCATCTGAAATTTCATTTTTGGAAACTGATCCTATGTCCTGTATCCTTCAGGTACCTTTTCTTCACTCTCACAGATTGAAGTGTTACATTGGGAAAAGCTTAATGAAAACTCGTCCTCCTGTAATATTTTACACAGACTGATGGATCTTTTGCCTGGCTTTAGAAAATCTCTTTTTTATCTGAGTCTTTTAATTTAAGGTGGGGTTGCTAAAAACTGCATGACTGTTCTGATCTTGGCATACACTGAATAAATGCTGTAGGATTAACCAAAGTCTCTGTCAATGATGTTAAAAGTCAACATGCTCATAGATAGTAGTATCCCTATGACCACTAGCTTCCTCCTGGGTATCTTTGTAGGAAGAAGGTACAGTTGCTGACCTCAATTTCATTTACTGCTGACAGGTACCAATCATTGAGCACCTAAGTTTTGCAGGTGCATAGTGAACATTATCTCTAATCTTCACAAGAAAGCTGAAAGTTAATAATCCCATTTTTAAGAGAAGAAATCTGAAATTCTCAGAGGGTAGTATGTTGCTTGAAGTCATATAGCCAAGAACTAGGCCAAGTTGGAATTAAGGAAAATTTAGTACTTTATTTTAATTTCATAAATCTTTCTGTATGTTGATGTTAATCTAATATTCACTAAGGTAAGCACATATGTTGTGTATTGAATATGTGAGTGTTATCAACAATGGGCAGAATCTGACAGCAACAAAATCAGTCCCAAAATACAAAACTTGTGAAAAAATTGCATAATTATGAACTTCAATAAAAATATATATAAGTACAATTTATGAAATAGCAAATATTTTTTTTTATTTCCTTATTTAGACTATCAAGAAAAGAAACACATTTTGTAAATAAACTTTCATTAATGGTTTGGAATTATATGGCAGCAAAACATTTATTTAGTGAAAGTAGTGTGCTTCTTGAGAAAAAAAANTCTTCTCACCTTCTTCTTCTTCTTTTTGTTCTTTTTCTTCTCACCTTCTGCTTCTTCTCAACTTTTTCTGCTTCTTACCTTCTTCTTCCTGTCTCTTATACACATCTTTTCCTTATTTAGACTATCAAGAAAAGAAACACATTTTGTAAATAAACTTTCATTAATGGTTTGGAATTATATGGCAGCAAAACATTTATTTAGTGAAAGTAGTGTGCTTCTTGAGAAAAAAAAATATAAACATCTTAAAGGCCCACCAATTCTTAATCATAAATAATATTTAAACCTGATCAAGTTGTTATCAACTTTATATAGAATCAATAATAATAATTATACTTTTTTGTGGATTGCTCCTCTTTATGGATAAATAATTTCTTCATTAACTAGATTAAAGTAGAACATCACTAACAGTAACTGGCTTTTAGTGACAAAATTGCATTACCAACTTTATTTTAAATATTTACATGATTCTTTAGAATTTAAAATAACTCAAAGAAATGCAAATAAGTTAAAATGACTGGAATAATATTTTTATTACCCATAATTTAGACTTTAGGCAATTTAACCCTTATATAGACAGAATAAGAAAGAATGCTAGAAACTGAGAAATTCACTTGAGGTGCACTTTTTATTATACTCATACTCAGTTGCTTCAGTCGTGTCCAACTCTTTGTGACCCCATGGACTGTAGCCCACCAGGCTCCTCTGTCAATGGGGTTCTCCAGGCAAGAATACTGGAGTGGGTTGCCATTTCCTTCTCCAGGGGAACTTCCCCACCCAGGGATCAAACCCACGCCTCCTGCATCCCACACAATGGCAAGCAGATTCTTTACTACTGCACCACCTGGGAAGCTTCTAAATAAAAAGATTAAGAATTCTCTAACTGCATCATAAGCATGATACATATTTTCTGTAGAAGCAATTTTCCTCATTCTAAATGTGCATATATATGATATGCTTTATTGATGGGAAAAAAGCATTAAACACAGTTAGTGCTACTTCCATATTACAAAACTTCGTTTTCAAAAGCCATGAGTCTATGAAAGTCCTGCTAGAGCTTGTTAAACTATTTAATAATGATCGTAAAAGACGTTTTACACACAACATCCACTAGTCACAAAGCTTAGAAATCTCAGGTACCCTTAATACCTGTGAGTGTGAATATTTTAGTATTTCTGTGGGATTTCTGGATCAAGATTGATTCCAGGTGCCATCTCCGCATATTTATGTAATAACTAAAAGAAGCTCTTGCAGACTAGATATAGGTCCTTTGAATCAACATCAATGCCAAGGCTCTCCAAGGTCTTATAGCAAAGGCTACAGTTAACCTACTTAGTACCATGATTGAAGCAGCAGTGACATTTTTTAACAAAAGGGCAGGTTTTCACTTATCACATACCATTAATCAAAAAAATTACAAATCTTGAGCCACCTTTGTATTACACCTCCAATAGGTTTTGGAAAATAAACAATATATTCCTTACAAATTACCAGACTCAGAACGATGGCAAAAACTACATAGAAGGTGCTAGACTTGTATTTTTGTGTTGCTGTCACATGATTATGGTCTACTTTTCCTGACTTTACACATTCATTTTACACTTTCCCTGATTCTGTGAAACTGAAACGTGCATGAGTGCTCAGCCATATCCAACCTGCGAGGGTCCTCTGTCCATGGAGTCTTCCAGTCAAAAATACTGGAGTGCATTGACATTTCTTACTCCAAGACTTCGTCCCAAATCGGGGACACAATTTGCTTCTCTTTTGTATGCTACATTGACAGATGGATTCTTGACCACTGTGCCATCTGGGATGCTCAAAACTGAAATGTATTTTCAACCTTTTATCCTGAGCATATTTTGTCTTTGCTGAATTTTCTCTTCTAACTTTTTAATACAGGTTCCACCAAAGGTCTTTTGTTTCCTTCCAATCACTCACTGAGGAGCCCTTTCCTTATGATTCTATTCACCCATTTATCCCTGTTCTACAAACACAGACATTTTCTGTCATTAGGAGAAGTTCTGCTTCATTGACTATGCTAAATACTTTCACAGCATGGATCACAGCAATCCGTAGAAAATTCGTAGAGTTGGGAATACCAGGTCACCTTACCTGCCTCCTGAGAAACCTGTATGCAAGTCAAGAAGCAACAGTTAGAACCGAACATGGAACAATGGCCTGGTTCCAGACTGGGAAAGGAGTATGTCAAGGCTGTTTATTGTTACTCTGCTTATTTAATTTATATACAGATTCAGCTCAGTTCAGTCACTTAGTCGTCTCCAACTATTTGCGACTCCATGAATCACAGCACATCAGGCCTCCCTGTCCATCATCAACTGCCAGAGTTCATTCAGAGTCACTGCCATCAAGCCAGTGATGCCATCCAGCCATCACATCCCGTCATCCTTCTCCTCCTGCCTCCAATCCCTCCTAGGATCAGGGTCTTTTCCAATGAATCAACCCTTCGCATGAGGTGGCCAAAGTATTGGACTTTCAGCTTTACCATTAGTCCTTCCAATGAACACCCAGAACTGATTTCCTTTAGAATGGACTGGTTGGATCTCCTTGTAATCCAAGGGACTCCAAGAGTCTTCTCCACATCACAGTTCAAAAGAATCAATTCTTCGGATCTCAGCTTTCTTCACAGTCCAACACTCACATGACCATTGAAAAAACCATAGCCTTGACTAGATGGGTCTTAGTCGGCAAAGTAATGTCTCTGCTTTTGAATATGCTGTCTAAGTTGGTCATAACTTTCCTTCCAAGGAGTAAGCATCTTTTAATTTCATGGCTGCAGTCACCATCTCCAGAGATTTTGGAGCCCAGAAAATAAAAGTCAGCCACTGTTTCCACTGTTTCCCCATCTATTTCCCATGAAGTGATGGGACCAGATGCCATGATCTTCGTTTTCTGAATGTTGAGCTTTAAGCCAACTTTTTCACTCTCGTCTTTCACTTTCATCAAGAGGCTTTTTAGTTCCTTTTCACTTTCTGCCATAAGGGTGGTGTCATCTGCATATGTGAGGTTATTGATATTTCTCCCGGCAATTTTGATTCCAGCATGTGCTTCTTCCAGCCCAGTGTTACTCAACATAGAAGTTAAATAAGCAGAGTGAAAATATACAGCCTTGACCCACTCCTTTTTCTACTTGGAACCAATCTGTTGTTTCATGTCCAGTTTGGACTGTTTCTTCCTGAACTGCATATAGATTTCTCAAGAGGTAGGTCAGGTGGTCTGGTATTCCCATCTCTTTCAGAATTTTCTACAGTTTATTGTGATCACACAATTAAAGGCTTTGGCATAGTCAATAAAGCAGAAAGAGATGTTTTTCTGGAACTCTCTTGCTTTTTCCATGATCCAGTGGATGTTGGCAATTTGATCTCTGGTTCCTCTGCTTCTTCTAAAACCAGCTTGAACATCTGGAAGTTCATGGTTCATTGCTGAAGCCTGTCTTGGAGAATTCTCAGCATTTCTTTACTAGAGTGTGAGATGAGTGCAATTGTGTGGTAGTTTGAGCTTTATTTGGCATTTCTTGTCTTTGGGATTGGAATGAAAACTAACCTTTTCCAGTTCTGTGGCCACTGCTGAATTTTGTATATTTGCTGGCATATTGAGTGCAGCACTTTCACAAAATCATCTTTCAGGATTTGAAATAGCTCAACTGGAATTCCATCATCTCCACTAGCTTTGTTCATAGTGATGCTTTCTAAGGCCCACTTGACTTCACAGTCCAGGATATCTGGCTTTAGATGAGTGATCACACCATCATGATTATCTGGGCTGTGAAGATCTTTTTGGTACAGTTATTCTGTGTATTCTTGCTACCTCTTCTTAATATCTTCTGCTTCTGTTAGGTCCATATCATTTCTGTCCTATATTAAACCCATTTTTGCATGAAATGTTCCCTTGATATCTCTAGTTTTCTTGAAGAGATCTGTAGTCTTTCCTATTCTGTTGTTTTCCACTATTTCTTGGCATTGATCACTGAGGAAGGGTTTCATATCTCTCCTTGCTATTCTTAGNCATGAAGTGATGGGACCAGATGCCATGATCTTCGTTTTCTGAATGTTGAGCTTTAAGCCAACTTTTTCACTCTCGTCTTTCACTTTCATCAAGAGGCTTTTTAGTTCCTTTTCACTTTCTGCCATAAGGGTGGTGTCATCTGCATATGTGAGGTTATTGATATTTCTCCCGGCAATTTTGATTCCAGCATGTGCTTCTTCCAGCCCAGTGTTACTCAACATAGAAGTTAAATAAGCAGAGTGAAAATATACAGCCTTGACCCACTCCTTTTTCTACTTGGAACCAATCTGTTGTTTCATGTCCAGTTTGGACTGTTTCTTCCTGAACTGCATATAGATTTCTCAAGAGGTAGGTCAGGTGGTCTGGTATTCCCATCTCTTTCAGAATTTTCTACAGTTTATTGTGATCACACAATTAAAGGCTTTGGCATAGTCAATAAAGCAGAAAGAGATGTTTTTCTGGAACTCTCTTGCTTTTTCCATGATCCAGTGGATGTTGGCAATTTGATCTCTGGTTCCTCTGCTTCTTCTAAAACCAGCTTGAACATCTGGAAGTTCATGGTTCATTGCTGAAGCCTGTCTTGGAGAATTCTCAGCATTTCTTTACTAGAGTGTGAGATGAGTGCAATTGTGTGGTAGTTTGAGCTTTATTTGGCATTTCTTGTCTTTGGGATTGGAATGAAAACTAACCTTTTCCAGTTCTGTGGCCACTGCTGAATTTTGTATATTTGCTGGCATATTGAGTGCAGCACTTTCACAAAATCATCTTTCAGGATTTGAAATAGCTCAACTGGAATTCCATCATCTCCACTAGCTTTGTTCATAGTGATGCTTTCTAAGGCCCACTTGACTTCACAGTCCAGGATATCTGGCTTTAGATGAGTGATCACACCATCATGATTATCTGGGCTGTGAAGATCTTTTTGGTACAGTTATTCTGTGTATTCTTGCTACCTCTTCTTAATATCTTCTGCTTCTGTTAGGTCCATATCATTTCTGTCCTATATTAAACCCATTTTTGCATGAAATGTTCCCTTGATATCTCTAGTTTTCTTGAAGAGATCTGTAGTCTTTCCTATTCTGTTGTTTTCCACTATTTCTTGGCATTGATCACTGAGGAAGGGTTTCATATCTCTCCTTGCTATTCTTAGATTAGGTCATGCCTAATGTCAGGCTGAATGAAGCACAGGTAGGATCAAGATTGTAGAAAGAAAAATCAATAACCTCAGATATGCAGATGACACCATTCTAATGGCCGAAAGTGAAGAGAAACTGAAGAGTCTCTTGATGAAAGTGAGAGAGGAGAATGAAAAAGCTGGATTAAAACTATATGACTGAACAATCACACTCCTAAGCATATACCCTGAGGAAAGCAAAGTTGAGAAAGACACATGTATCCCATTGTTCATTGCAGCACTATTTACAATACCTAGAACATGGAAACAACCTAGATGTCCACTGACAGATGAATGGATAAAGAATTTGTGGTACATATACACAATGAAATATTACTCAGCCATGAAAAGGAATGCTTTTGAGTCAGTTCTAATGAGGTGAATAACCTAGAAGCTATTATACATTGTGAAGTAAGTCAGAAAGAGAAAGATAAATATCATATTCTAATGCATGTATATAGAATCTAGGCAAATGATATTGAAGAATTTACTTACATGGCAGCAATGGAGAAACATAAATACTAGACTTGGGGACATGGGGAAATGGGAAAAGAGGGTGAGACATAGGGAAAGAGTAACATGGAAACGTACATTACCATATGTAAAACAGAAATGTTCCCTTGGTATCTCTAATTTTCTTGAAGAGATCTCTAGTCTTTCCCATTCTGTTCTTTTCCTCTATTTATTTGCAATGATTGCTGAAGAAGGCTTTCTTTTCTCTTCTTGCTATTCTTTGGAACTCTGCATTCAGATGCTTATATCTTTACTTTTCTCCTTTGCTTTTCACCTCTCTTCTTTTCACAGCTATTTGTAAGGCCTCCCCAGACAGCCATTTTGCTTTTGTGCATTTCTTTTCAATGAGGATGGTCTTGATCCCTCTCTCCCGTACAATGTCATGAACCTCTGTCCATAGTTCATTAGGCACTCTATCTATCAGATCTAGGCCCTTAAATCTATTTTTCACTTCAGCTGTATAATCATAAGGGATTTGATTTAGGTCATACCTGAATGGTCTAGCTGTTTTCCCTTCTTTCTTCAATTTAAGTCTGAATTTGGTAATAAAGAGTTCATGATCTGAGCCACAGTCAGCTCCTGGTCTTGTTTTTCTTGACTGTATAGAGCTTCTCCATCTTTGGCTGCATAGAATATAATCAATCTAATTTCGGTCTTGACCATCTGGTGATGTCCATGTGTAGAGTCTTCTCTTGTGTTGTTGGAAGAGGGTGTTTGCTATGACCAGTGCATTTTCTTAGCAAAAGTCTATTAGTCTCTGCCCTGCTTCATTCCGCATACCAAGGCCAAATTTGCCGGTTACTGATGTTTCTTAACTACTTACTTTAGCATTCCAGCCCCTATAATGAAAAGAACATCTTTTTTGGGTGTTAGTTCTAAAGGTCTTGTAGGTTTTCATAAAACTATTCAACTTCAGCTTCTTCAGCATTATTGGTTGGGGCACAGACTTGAATAACTGTGATATTGAATGGTTTGCCGTGGAAACAAACTGAGATCATTCTGTCATTTTTGAGATTGCATCTAGTACTGCATTTCAGACTCTTTTGTTGATCATGATGGCTACTCCATTTCTTCTGAGAGATTCCTGTCCACAGTAGTAGATATAATGGTCTGAGTTAAATTTACCCGTTCCAGTCCATTTTAGTTCACTGATTCCTAGAATGTTGACGTTCACCTTTGCCATCTCTCGTTTGACCACTTCCAATTTGCCTTGATTCATGGACCTGACATTCCAGGTTCCTATGCAATATTGCTCTATACAGCACCGGATCTTTCTTCTATCACCAGTCATATCCACAACTGGGTGTTGTTTTTGCNCAAACCCCTGATTATAATTTCTTTATAAGACCCTTCATATATTTTAGAATAAATTATTTTTTGAAAACTATTTTAATTGTTGAATTTACTTAAATACCATCACTTTCCAGCAAAGGTTTTAAGGGTATAAAATAAAAGATACAATCATAAGACACATAATAAAGAAATCGAAAAATAGACCCATAAGTAATCAGATAAGTTAACCATAAGAGTTACTGTTATTAATAGTTGGAGGCTTATTTAGATTTGCATTTGAGCTTCCTGGCAGACAGTGCAAAGATGAGAAATGTGACAAGTTAGTTACATAATTTAAATAATGGCAAGAATAATCATGCCAGTTTTTCAGGGGAGATCAAGTTATTTTGACATTAAAATCTAGAATAGCTTTTACATGGAGAGAGAAGATTAAATTATAAAATGGCCACTATCCAAATACTGAAGCATATTTCATAAAACCAGCCCAATAAAATCCAAGGACAAATATTAAAACAAATTTAGTGATGGCAGTTTCAGAAGGAAGTGGATCATTATGATATAAACACATGGCTCAGGATATGAATACATGGATAGATCAACTGCCCTCCATTTTCCCCCAGAGCACTCTTTCATCTGGCATTGGAAATATCTGCATCACCAACAAGTCAAGGTTAATTCTTTGGAAAAAAATCTTGGAGAGCTAGCTTCCTATAATGTTGCTTCATGGTGGATGAATGGTCTATAAGCTTTGAAATTTAAAGCAACCAGTGTTAGGATTGTTAGTTTACTGTGAATGATGAGAGAACAAGCCAGCCTGGATCTTTGCTTGTACAGGATGTAGAAGACCTTCCATCTTAACATGGAAATGAGCTGACAGAAATCAGGATTCTCCAGAGACATAATGTGGACTGATTCTAAGATTAGAATAAATATCCCAAATATTAACATAGAGCACAGAAAAAAAATGCTTTTATGGGAGAATTATTTTTAAGATGGATATAAGATATTATTTCAGTTAATTCAGGCAAATAAATGGGCAATGGAGCCTTAGAAAGCAAAATGACTCTAAGGAGGACGAAAAGAAAGCAATGCCCATGCAAAACGGAGTTCTTCAAAGGCTCCCTCCCACCGTAACTAAAATTTTCAAAAGGAAGCATTGGTTTTTTCTTCGTATTTCTGTTCTATAGCAATATAATATCAAACTACTTCTTTCTTTCCTAATAATTTTGGATCTCTTTGAATAATCTTTTAATTCTCTTTACCATCTATCAGCTACATAGGTTCTTAGGAAAATGCAAATTACATTTTGCCACTAGAACTTCAACCCAAATACTCAGAAAAGTGAAGGAGAGCTGAGTTTGATGGTGGAAACCTGGCTCTGCTTATCCCAGGGCTCACTGAGGCTGCCTCTTAACCGGGTTACCCTTCCAACTCCCACATTTATTTGTTCTTGTTCAGAACCCATTGTTTGCAATCAAAGAGCAAGCAAGTACTTGAGGCTCTGAAATCTATTTTACATCAATCCATAGATAATTTCAAAGGTGGAAGAGGAAAGTCATCTCCTCTTTATCTTGATATTCGTAATTGGAGCTCCGTGAGACTGTTTACCCTCCATCTTCCAAGGAAGCCATGAGATTAAAGCAAGGTGCGAAACAGCAGAGCCTTTGATCATTTTGACTCTGTGGAACTGGGTGGCCAGGATGAAAGTCCACAGTTGATCACATTAGTGAATTCCCTCTTAAACTTTTTAAAAGAGAGAAATAAAAAGGATTTGTCCAACAAATAGCATGTTAGAAAAACAGTGGCAATGAAGTTGACCTTTCTGTTATATCAAAGGGGCCTTACTAAGTGCCTTATGGATAAACTTCAAGGTTGAGGAAAATAACTGCTACACAGGAAAGCTTTTTGCTTATTTATTTTTTCTGTTGGCTTATTTAGAGAAGCTCAAAATCTTAAACTACCAGTTAAATTGGGTGCCTGCTAAATGAGAAAATTCACAACATATAGTTTATTAAATGCTCTGGTTAATGTTACACAAGGTATAAAAAAGGAGCTGGTACTCCTACTAGGATTTTTTTTTTAATGCAATGGTAAATCAATAGAAAAAGAAAAGTTTTCTTTAACTTTACTAAGGCAATGTATTCTAGCATGTGTGTTTATTTATTAAAAACATCAAATTCAACCAGATTTACCCGAATAAGACAAGGCTCACTGCAAAGTTTTAGTTTATTCAGTGATAATAGAGCTGAAAAAATAATTGAGATGGATGAGTAACAAACACAGGAGAACAAATTTCTGTTTCAAGAAGATTAGAAATATTTCTCAGCAGTTAGAGACAGACCTCCAGAATATGAGGAGGATGGGCATTTGATGCAGCAAAAATTGTATAACATGCCCACTGCGGCTCCATCTTCCTACTGAAATATCTATGGTGGAGAATTTTCAAATTTGGGGAAAATCTCACTTGAAAAACAGGTTGGTTTTGAAGTAAAAAGGGAATCAGCTGAGAGGTAAAGTCTAAGGCTGATTTCTTCATCTTTCCTCTAGTGGGATGAGTGAAGAAACTGTACTTAAAAGAGGAAAGAAATTCAAGGAATTGAGAAAGACAGAGAGACAGTTTGTAGCCTATAAAGTACTAACATTTGAAAAACAGATGAATGAATATCCATCATTCAAATGTCTGTTAAATAGATGCCATGCAAACATCAGGTAGGAAATTAATTCTTCATTTCTAAAAATAAATGATAGAGAATATCTGCTTTATCCTTGGAGTCTTCAAACATTGATCATTTAGGTTATTCACACTGGGGAAATTTTACTTACCACCTTATTTTATAGTTTGTCTTTTCCCTATACATCTTGCCTCTACAACTAGATTGGAAGAAAAGCCAAACTAATCATCTCCTTTGCAGCAGACAAGGTTAGTTCCTACCTGGTCCCCATTCTTTTTGGACTTTTCCTTAGTAAAAGGATTTTGCTCCCTTCTGTACCCTTCACACACTAGAAGCTAGAAAGGCAGATTCTAGCTTCAAGTGAATCGCTGAACTAAGCTGCTCCACAGTGGCCTTATTTCCCCTGTCAGTGATTGGGTTAGGCAGGCACATTTGATTTAATCCTGACTGTGAGACTTGAAAGAAGATCTGCTGAGGCCTTCTGGGAATGCGAGAAGGAGGCATTCTGAGTATACATCCTCTCTTTTACACTCTCACCTGTTGTTGTGTCTATAAGTAATGCCTGCAACTACGAGCAAGGAGAATGGAAAGATGGAACGAATGGGAATCATAGTTCCAATGGCTGTGGATAAATTGACCAATCCTGGACTTACTTGACTTCCACACACGTGTGGTTATCAGAGATAATAAATTCCCTGAAAGCACCTTAACTTATCAGTTTCTAGTCCCTTCAACTACACTAGTCAGTATGCAGCTTCCACTTCCTCATCCTTCAACTCTACCTACCTATCTACTTATTATCATCTATTTATATCATTAATTTATAATTCTGTCCTCCTGTCTTAGTTTCATTTCTGAAAGTCTTTCTTTGGGGCTCTTAAAATAATTTCTAATTGATCTCCCTGTCCGTAGCGCTGGTCTCTGACTACATCCAGCAGACTGTAAACATCCTGCCTTATCTAGAAGGGAAATTAAATCACATTATTCTTTCACTTAAATTCTTTAATAGTGTCTTATTATTGGGAGATAAGAAAGCCTTCCTTAGCAAGCAATGTAAAGAAACAGAGGAACACAATAGAATGGGAAAGACTAGAGATCTCTTCAAGAAAATTAGAGACACCAGGGGAACAAATACATCATGCAAAAGTAAGCATAAAAAAGGACAGAAATGGTATGGACCTAATAGAACCAGAAGATACTAAGAAGAGGTAGCAAGAATACACAGAAGAATTATACAAAAAAGATCTTCATGACTCAGAGAACAATGATGGTGTGATCACTCACCTAGAGCCAGACATCCTGGGATGTGAAGTCAAGTGGGCCTTAGGAAGGATCACTACAAACAAAGCTAGTGGAGAGGATGGAATTCCAGTGGAGCTATTTCAAATCCTGAAAGATGATGCTGTGAAAGTGTTGTACTCAATATGCCAGCAAATCTGGAAAACTCAGCAGTGGCCACAGGACTAGAAAAGGTCAGTTTTCATTCCAATCCCAAAGAAAGGCAAGACAAAGAATGTTCAGACTACTGCACAATTGTACCCANAGTGGGGGTGATGGAATTCCAGTGGAGCTGTTTCAAATCCTGAAGGATGATGCTGTGAAAGTATTGCACTCAATATGTCAGCAAATTTGGAAAATTTAGCAGTGGCCACAGGACTGGAAAAGATCAGTTTTTGTTCCATTTCCAAAGAAAGGCAACGCCAAAAAATGCTCAAACTACCGCACAATTGCACTCATCTCACATGTTAGTAAAGTCATGCTCAAAATTTTCCAAACCTGGCTTCAGCAATACATGAACCATGAACTCCCTGATGTTCAAGCTGATTTTGGAAAAGGCAGAGGAACCAGAGGTCATATTGCCAACATCTACTGGATCATGGAAAAAGCAAGAGAGTTCAGAAAAAAAAAAAAAAAAAAAAAAAAAAAAAAAAACTGTTTCTGCTTTATTCAAAACCTTTGAATATGTGG
>SJYW01030849.1:551966-571645 GCA_006410735.1 Raphicerus campestris | reverse complement strand
AAAAAAAAAAAAAAAAAAACATCTGTTTCTGCTTTATTCAAAGCCTTTGACTATGTGGATCACAATAATTTGTGGACAATTCTGAAAGAGATGGGAGTACCAGACCACCTAATCTGCCTCTTGAGAAATCTGTATGCAGGTCAGGGAACAACAGTTAGAACTGGACATAGAACAACAGACTGGTTCCATATAGGAAAAGAAGTATGTCAAGGCTGTATATTATCACCCTGCTTATTTAACTTCTATGTAGAATACATCATGAGAAACGCTGGACTGGAAGAAACACAATCTGAAATCAAGATTACTGGGAGAAGTATCAAGAGCCTCAGATATGCAGATGACATTATCCTATGGCAGAAAGTGAAGAGGAGCTAGAAAGCATCTTGATGAAGGTGAAAGAGGAGAGTGAAAAAGTTGGCTTAAAGCTCAACATTCAGAAAATGAAGATCATGGCATCCGGTCCCATCACTTCATGGGAAATAGATGGGGAAACAGTGAAACTAATGTCAGACTTTATTTTTTTGGCTCCAAAATCACTGCAGATGGTGACTGCAGCCATGAAATTCAAAGACACTTATTCTTTGGAAGAAAAGTTATGACAACCTAGATAGTATATTCAAAAGCAGAGACACTACTTTGCCGACTAAGGTCCGTCTAGTCAAGGCTATGGTTTTTCCAGTGGTCATGTATGGATGTGAGAGTTGGACTGTGAAGAAGGCTGAGCACCGAAGAATTGATTCTTTTGAATTGTGGTGTTGGAGAAGACTGTTGAGAGTCCCTTGGACTGCAAGGAGATCCAACCAATCCATTCTGAAAGAGATCAACCCTGGGGTTTCTTTGGAAGGAATGATGCTAAAGCTGAAACTCCAGTACTTTGGCCACCTTATGTGAAGAGTTGACTCATTGGAAAAGATTCTGATGCTGGGAGCGATTGGGGCCAGGAGGAGAAGGGGACGACCGAGGTTGAGATGGCTGGATGGCATCAGGGACTCGATGGATGTGAGTCTGCATGAAGTCCGAGAGATGGTGATGAACAGGGAGGCCTGGCGTGCTGCCATTCATGGGGTCGCAAAGAGTTGGACATGACTGAGTGATTGAAATGAACTAAACTGAACTGATGTAAAACAGACAGTGGAAATTTGCTCTACAACTAAGGAAACTCAAACAGGGGCTCTGTATCAATCTAGATGGGGAGAGAGATGGGAGGGAAGTCCTAAAGGGAGGGGATATATGTATGCTCCTGCTGCTGCTAAGTCACTTCAATCGTGTCCCACTGTGTGCAGCCTCATAGACAGCAGCCCACCAGGCTCCGCTATCCCTGGGATTCTTCAGGCAAGAACACTGGGGTGGGTTGCCATTTCCTTCTCCAATGCATGAAAGTGAAAAGTGAAAGTGAAGTCGCTCAGTAAGTGTCTGACTCTTCATGACCCCATCAACTGTAGCCTACCAGGCTCCTCTTTCCATAGGATTTTTCAGGCAAGAGTACTGGAGTGGTTTGCCGTTGCCTTTTCTGGGATATATGTATATCTATGTCTGATTCATGTTGAGGTTTGACAGAAAACAACAAAATTCTGTAAGAGCAATTATCCTTCAATTCAAAACAATACAAAACTCCGCATTCAAAAAAAGAAGATCATGGGAAAGGAAGATCTACTCCATCACTTCATAAATGGGGAAATAAATGTAAACAGTGAGAAACTTTATTTTCTTGGGCGCCAAAGTCACTGAGGGCAGTGACTACAGCCATGAAATTAAAAGACAGTTGCTCCTTAGAAAAAAAGCTATGACAAACCTAGACAGCAATTAAAAAGCAGAGACATCTCTTTGCCAACAAAGGCCCGTATAGTCAAAGCTACATTTATTCCAGTGGTCATGTACTACTGAAAGTGAGAGGTGGATCATAAAGAAAGCTGAGTGCTGAAGAACTGATGCTTTCAACCTGTGGTCCTAGAGAAGTCTCTTGAGAGTCCTTTGGACAGCAAGGAGATCAAGCCAGTCAATCCTAAAGGCAATCAGTCCTGAATATTCATTGGAAGGACTGATGCTGAACCTGAAGCTCCAATACGTTGACCACTTGATGGGAAGAGCTGACTCATTGCAGCATTGTTTATAATAGCCAGGACATGGAAACAACCTAGATGTCCATCAGCAGATGAATGGATAAGAAAGCAGTGGTACATATACACAATGGCCATTAAAAAGAATAAATTTGACTCAGTTCTAATGAGATGGCTGAAACTGGAGCCGATTATACAGAGTGAAGTAAGCCAGAAAGAAAAACACCAATACAGTATACTGACACATATATATGAAATTTAGAAAGATAGTAATGATGACCCTGTATGTGAGACAACAAAAGAGACACAGATGTATAGAACAGACTTTTGGACTCTGTGGGAGAGGGAGAGGGTGGGATGATTTGGGAGAATGGCACTGAAACATGTATACCATCATGTAAGAAACAAAGCACCAGTTTATGTTCGATGCAGAATACAGGATGCTTGGGGCTGGTGCACGGGGATGATCCAGAGAGATGATATGGGGTGAGAGGGTGGGAGGGGGGTTCAGGATTGGAAGCTCGTGTACACCTGTGGCTGATTCATGTCAATGTATGGCAAAACCAATACAGTATTGTAAAGCAGAATAAAGTAAAAATAAAATAAATTTAAAAAAAAGAAAACAAACAAACAAAAAAGACCTTAATGCTGGGAAAGATTGAAGGCAGGAGGAAAAGTGGTCAACAGAAGATGAGATGGTTGGATGGCATAATTGACTCGATGAACATGGGTTTGAGCAAATTCTGGGAGATGGTGAAGGACAGGGAAGCCTGGTGTGCTGCAATCTATGGGGTTGTAAAGAGTCAGACATGACTGAGCAACTGAACAACCACAATAAGGAGAAGTTAACTGGACTTGAGTATGACTTTCTCCTGGGCAAAAATCCCCTTCTATGAATACTTGTTCTTTCTTAAAAATGGTCTGTTTTAGATCAAGAAATCTAACATATGACAATGATTCTAGTATAAAACAGAAATATCCATACTTATAGTCACAAATAAAAGACAGTCCATGTACATTATGAAGCCAATAACTACTGTTGCCATCTTTTGGAGAAAGGCAGAACTGAGGTATAGAGCTACATTTTCATCATTTTAACATATAGAAAGCTAACTACTCCTGGATCAGAACAGAGGTAAAGTTTGAAGAAATCACATAGCATTACTGAACACTGTTGCTTGAGAAATCAGCTACCTACCTTTCAAGAGTCCTCTGAGAGCTAATTAGAGTGGTGACAAAATAACAGCTACTAGCTTTTGAGGGTTCACAGGACTAAGATATATACATATACAAATATGCTTATATGTATACACACACATATATGGATATGTATGTACATACATACACAAGTATGCATATGTTCAATATGACTCTCACAACAGCACTATCATATAGGAATAATAATTTCCAATTTAAAAATGTGGATATTACAGCTTATTAACATTATGTGAGCCAAGAGCATATATATGTAATTTAAAGCCTTTCCCACATTGCCTTAATTCAAGAACTGTTTTCCTGACTGTGCTAGGCTATATAGGCATACAGGCTGAAAAATGTAAGTTGGGGAAGGAGAAGAGAGAGAGTATTTTAATATATCATTCCAGTTCAGTTCAGTTTCTCAATAGTGTCTGACTCTTTGCAACCCCATGTACTTCAGCACTCCAGGTTTACCTGTCCATTACCTACTCCTGGAGCTTACTCAAACTCATGTCCATCGAAACAGTGATGCCATCCAACCAATACATCATATCATAAAATATCAA
The DNA here is from genome assembly GCA_006410735.1 of Raphicerus campestris. Lineage (NCBI taxonomy): Eukaryota > Metazoa > Chordata > Mammalia > Artiodactyla > Bovidae > Raphicerus > Raphicerus campestris. The sequence continues at coordinate 567,825 of SJYW01030849.1, read as the reverse complement.
GATTAAGTCAAATTGACTAATCTGACTTCATGTCCCAATCCCCCCATCCCCGCAACAGTGTGTTTTAGCCTGTTGCCTCAGGGCATTGATAGTGTCCTCTTTCACTCTTAAGATACTATGGTTTAGATAAGGAAAGTTAAGTCCAATTTAAAGTACACATACTTGCAAGATTGTTACATAAAATCAATGAGTTATAAAAATATACCTGTTGCAAAGACTTTTATATACTTTATGGTCAGTGAATTCTTTTCTGAAGACAAATCTAAATGGGAGGCGAAAGAACTGTGAGAATAATATTATGAAATTAATCATGCTTATGCACAGCAGCTTGAGTATAAGACAGTCCAGTCAATGGAAATGCAATACCCACAGCCATTTGTCTTCCACTTTGTCTTTAACTGAAGAACACTTGCTTTCTTTTAAAAAATAGATACCTTTCTCAGGGTATGGAGAACACTGATGACCAGGAACCATTGACTCCTCAATGAATAGCACTTCAAACTTTTTTCTCTGATAATGTATTAAATCAGGGAAGAGGGCATTTTCCCTAACTGCTGAGACTTTCAAGTATTACCTTAATCCAGGCACTATTTACCTGAATGTACTGTAGCCTGTTTTTATGGACAATAGGACATTTTGCCTATTAGCCTTGTCATTGATTGTAGTGAGATAAGAAAAAATGGAAATATTGACAGACTTTATTTTGGGGGGGCTCCAAAATCACTGCAAATGGTGACTGCAGCCAGGAAATTAAAAGACCCTTGCTCCTTGGAAGAAAAGTTATGACAAACCTAGATAGTATATTATAAAGCAACAACATCACTTTGCTGACAAAGATCTGTATAGTCAAAGCTATGGTATTTCTAGTAGTCATGTATGGATATGAGAGTTGTACTGTAAAGAAGATGAGAACTAAAGGATTGATGCTTCCAAACTGTGGTCCTGGAGAAGGCTCATGAGCTTGGACAGCAAGATCAAACTAGTCAATCCTAAGGGAAACTAAGCATGAGTATTCATTGGAAGGACAGATGCTGAAACTAAAGTTCTAATACTTTGGCCTCCATCTGATGTGAAGAAATGACTCATTGGAAAAGATCCTGATGCTGGGAAAGATTGAAGGCAGGAGGAGAATTGGGTGACAGAAGATGAGACGGTTGGATGGCATCATCAATTCAATGACATGGGTTTGAGCAAACTTTGGAGATAGCAAAGGACAGGGAAGTGTGGAGATAGCAAAGGACAGGGAAGTGTGAAGTGCTGCAGTCCATGGGGCTGCAAAGAGTTGGACATGACTAGGCATCTTGATGTTGCTCAAGACCTGGCTTCAATTTTCCATTCTACAAGTTACTAGTGGTACTACCTTGAGTTTTATTAGAAATTTGAAGACTCCATTTCCATTAATAAAAATATCTTCAATTTTTTGTTATGCACCATTTTCCAGGCACTGTCACAAGGTCATTGCCCATTTTAAATCATTTAATTTTCATAACAATCATATGAACTAAGTATTGCACTCATTATTTTAATATGAGATTTAAAAGCTCAGTAACTTGCTGAGATACAAAATGATTCAGAATGCTTCTAGAATTCTTTAATTTGTCCTGTAAAACAGAATTAAGGGTACTAACCTACTAAGTGGCTGTCTCAATGGTAAGGAAGCTGCCTGCAAATGCAAGAGACATGTGTTCAATCCTTGGGTCAAGAAGAATCCCAGGAGAAGGAAATGACAACCCACTCCAGTATTTATGGGCCTGGGAAATCCCATGGACCTAGGAACCTGGCAGATTATAGTCTAATGTGTCACAAAAGAGTTGGACTAAACAACAACAAACCTAGTAGTGGTAAGTATGTAAATTAGAGAGTGCATTTAACTAATTTATATGACAGTCTTGGCACAAAGACTTCAAATGCTAGCTTGAGAAATGTAACAATATTAGTATTTTATTTTTAATTCTATTTTTCTTTCTTCTCATCATTTACTTTCACTCAGATTAAACCCCATAGCTGTTTTTGTTTCCAGCATACTGCCTAATTATTGCTTTTTCAAAATACATTTTTCTTTAATTAAAAATTCCTATATTGTCTACTAAGTTTTTCACAACATGCTTATGCTTCACAGTCCAGTGTATGTGGTTTAATTTATCCATCTTTTTGGCACTTTTATCTATATCAATTTTTATTTCTATGGGTTTTACTGAATTCAGTTTAGTTAGGTTCAGTAGTTCAGTTGTGTCCGACTCTTTGCAACCCTGTGGACTGCAGCATGGCAGACCTCCCTGTCCATCACCAACTCCTCTAGCTTGCTCAAGCTCATGTCCATCAAGTCAGCCATGTTATCCAACCATCTTATCCTCTGTCATCCCTTTCTCCTCCTGCCTTCAATCTTTCCCATTATCAGGTCTTCTCCAGTGAGTCAGTTCTTCATATCAGGTGGCCAAAGTACTGGAGTTTCAGCTTCAGCATCAGCCCTTCCAATTAATATTCAGGGATGATTTCCTTTAGGATGGACTGGTTGGATCTCCTTGAAGTCCAAGGGACTCTCAAGAGTCTTCTCCAACATCACAGTTCAAAAGCATCAATTTTTCTTTGCTCAGTTTTCTTTATAGTCCAAATATCACATCCATCCCTGACTACTGAAAAAACTGTAGCTTTGACTAGACGGACCTTTGTTGACACCATAATATCTATGCTTTTAAATATGCTGTCTAGGTTGGTCACAGCGTTTTTCCAAAGACCAAGTGTCTTTTAATTTCATGGCTGCAGTCACTATCTGCAGTGATTTTGGAGCCCAAAGGAATCAAGTCTGTCACTGTTTCCATTGTTTCCCCATCTATTTGCCATGAAGTGATGGGACCAGATGCCATGCTCTTAGTTTTTCGAATGTTGACTTTTAAGCCAGATTTTTCACTCTCTTCTTTTACTTTTATCAAAAGGTTCTTTAATTCCTCTTCACTTAATCCATAAGGGTGGTATCATCTACATATCTGAGGTTATTGATGTTTCTCCTGGCAATCTTGATTCCAGCTTGTTTTTCATCCAGCTCTGCATTTCACGTGATGTACTCTGCATATAAGTTAAATAAACAGGGTGACAATATACAGCCTTGACATTCTCCTTTTCCAGTNTTTTCCCTAACTGCTGAGACTTTCAAGTATTACCTTAATCCAGGCACTATTTACCTGAATGTACTGTAGCCTGTTTTTATGGACAATAGGACATTTTGCCTATTAGCCTTGTCATTGATTGTAGTGAGATAAGAAAAAATGGAAATATTGACAGACTTTATTTTGGGGGGGCTCCAAAATCACTGCAAATGGTGACTGCAGCCAGGAAATTAAAAGACCCTTGCTCCTTGGAAGAAAAGTTATGACAAACCTAGATAGTATATTATAAAGCAACAACATCACTTTGCTGACAAAGATCTGTATAGTCAAAGCTATGGTATTTCTAGTAGTCATGTATGGATATGAGAGTTGTACCGTAAAGAAGATGAGAACTAAAGGATTGATGCTTCCAAACTGTGGTCCTGGAGAAGGCTCATGAGCTTGGACAGCAAGATCAAACTAGTCAATCCTAAGGGAAACTAAGCATGAGTATTCATTGGAAGGACAGATGCTGAAACTAAAGTTCTAATACTTTGGCCTCCATCTGATGTGAAGAAATGACTCATTGGAAAAGATCCTGATGCTGGGAAAGATTGAAGGCAGGAGGAGAATTGGGTGACAGAAGATGAGACGGTTGGATGGCATCATCAATTCAATGACATGGGTTTGAGCAAACTTTGGAGATAGCAAAGGACAGGGAAGTGTGGAGATAGCAAAGGACAGGGAAGTGTGAAGTGCTGCAGTCCATGGGGCTGCAAAGAGTTGGACATGACTAGGCATCTTGATGTTGCTCAAGACCTGGCTTCAATTTTCCATTCTACAAGTTACTAGTGGTACTACCTTGAGTTTTATTAGAAATTTGAAGACTCCATTTCCATTAATAAAAATATCTTCAATTTTTTGTTATGCACCATTTTCCAGGCACTGTCACAAGGTCATTGCCCATTTTAAATCATTTAATTTTCATAACAATCATATGAACTAAGTATTGCACTCATTATTTTAATATGAGATTTAAAAGCTCAGTAACTTGCTGAGATACAAAATGATTCAGAATGCTTCTAGAATTCTTTAATTTGTCCTGTAAAACAGAATTAAGGGTACTAACCCACTAAGTGGCTGTCTCAATGGTAAGGAAGCTGCCTGCAAATGCAAGAGACATGTGTTCAATCCTTGGGTCAAGAAGAATCCCAGGAGAAGGAAATGACAACCCACTCCAGTATTTATGGGCCTGGGAAATCCCATGGACCTAGGAACCTGGCAGATTATAGTCTAATGTGTCACAAAAGAGTTGGACTAAACAACAACAAACCTAGTAGTGGTAAGTATGTAAATTAGAGAGTGCATTTAACTAATTTATATGACAGTCTTGGCACAAAGACTTCAAATGCTAGCTTGAGAAATGTAACAATATTAGTATTTTATTTTTAATTCTATTTTTCTTTCTTCTCATCATTTACTTTCACTCAGATTAAACCCCATAGCTGTTTTTGTTTCCAGCATACTGCCTAATTATTGCTTTTTCAAAATACATTTTTCTTTAATTAAAAATTCCTATATTGTCTACTAAGTTTTTCACAACATGCTTATGCTTCACAGTCCAGTGTATGTGGTTTAATTTATCCATCTTTTTGGCACTTTTATCTATATCAATTTTTATTTCTATGGGTTTTACTGAATTCAGTTTAGTTAGGTTCAGTAGTTCAGTTGTGTCCGACTCTTTGCAACCCTGTGGACTGCAGCATGGCAGACCTCCTTGTCCATCACCAACTCCTCTAGCTTGCTCAAGCTCATGTCCATCAAGTCAGCCATGTTATCCAACCATCTTATCCTCTGTCATCCCTTTCTCCTCCTGCCTTCAATCTTTCCCATTATCAGGTCTTCTCCAGTGAGTCAGTTCTTCATATCAGGTGGCCAAAGTACTGGAGTTTCAGCTTCAGCATCAGCCCTTCCAATTAATATTCAGGGATGATTTCCTTTAGGATGGACTGGTTGGATCTCCTTGAAGTCCAAGGGACTCTCAAGAGTCTTCTCCAACATCACAGTTCAAAAGCATCAATTTTTCTTTGCTCAGTTTTCTTTATAGTCCAAATATCACATCCATCCCTGACTACTGAAAAAACTGTAGCTTTGACTAGACGGACCTTTGTTGACACCATAATATCTATGCTTTTAAATATGCTGTCTAGGTTGGTCACAGCGTTTTTCCAAAGACCAAGTGTCTTTTAATTTCATGGCTGCAGTCACTATCTGCAGTGATTTTGGAGCCCAAAGGAATCAAGTCTGTCACTGTTTCCATTGTTTCCCCATCTATTTGCCATGAAGTGATGGGACCAGATGCCATGCTCTTAGTTTTTCGAATGTTGACTTTTAAGCCAGATTTTTCACTCTCTTCTTTTACTTTTATCAAAAGGTTCTTTAATTCCTCTTCACTTAATCCATAAGGGTGGTATCATCTACATATCTGAGGTTATTGATGTTTCTCCTGGCAATCTTGATTCCAGCTTGTTTTTCATCCAGCTCTGCATTTCACGTGATGTACTCTGCATATAAGTTAAATAAACAGGGTGACAATATACAGCCTTGACATTCTCCTTTTCCAGTTTGGAACCAGTCTGCTGTTCCATGTCCAATTCTAACTGTTGCTTCTTGACGTTAATGTGCAGATTGCTACTAGATTTTTCAAATAATTTTATTTATACTTTATAACGATTTATGAGTATATTGTATATCTTTACTTATTTTCCAGTATAATTTTTGGACAGGACAGAATTCACTCCACAATTTTTTTCTGGTGGATACAAACACTTTAAGTATTTCATTATTTCATATATATTTTCATATTTCAATATTTTTATATATTTTCGGTGAAGCTTCCTTTATCCACACCTTTGTAAAATTTCATGATTATTTAGTAGACGTTATTAAACATTGAATATGTATTTAAAATGGGGTATAGGAGATTTCCCTTGTGGTCCAGTGGTTAAGACTCCACACTTCCAATGCAGGGGTTCAGTTCAGTCATGTCTGACTCTTTGTGACCCCATGGAGTGAAGCACACTAGGCATCCCTGTCCATCACCAACTCCCACAGCTTGCTCAAAGTCAAGTTCATCAAGTCAGTGATGCCATCCAACCATCTCATCCTCTCTCCTTCCTTCTCCTTCTGCCTTTTCATACTGCTCAGTCCCTGGGTGTGGAACCAATGTCTCACATGCCTCATGGCCAAAAAGTCAAAACATGAATCAGAAGGGATATTGTAACAAATTCAACAAGAGTTTAAAAGTGATCCACGTTAGTTTCTTTAGGTAGATATATTTCTAAGTATTTTATTTTTCATTGCAATGGTGAATGGAATTGTTTCCTTAATTTCTCTTTCTATTTTCTCATTATTAGTGTATAGGAATGAAAGGGATTTATGTGTTTTGATGTTATATCCTGTAACTTTACTATATTCATTGATTAGCTCTAGTAATTTTCTGGTCGAGTCTTTAGGGTTTTCTATGTAGAGGATCGTCTGCAAACAGTGAGAGTTTTACTTCTTCTTTTCCAATATGGATTCCTTTTATTTCTTTTTCTGCTCTGATTGCTGTGGCCAAAACTTCCAGAACTATGTTGATTAGTAGCGGTGAAAATGGGCACCCTTGTCTTGTTCCTGACTTTAGGGGAAATGCTTTCAATTTTTCACCATTAAGAATGTTTGCTGTGGGTTTGTCATATATAGCTTTTATTACAGGGAGGTAGGAGGGAGGGGGGTTCAGGATGGGGAACACGTGTATACCTGTGGCAGATACATGTTGATGTATGGAAGAACCAATACAATATTGAAATTAATTAACCTCCAATTAAAATAAATAAATTTAAAAAAATAAAAAAAATAAAAGTGATCCACATTAAAAAATACTTTTGAAAAATGGGATGTAAAAATTTAATATTTCTTAGTAGGAAATATAACTGGCTGTTATTTAGTCATTAAGTTATGTCTGACATTTTGCGTCTCTATGGACTGTAGCCAGCCAGGCTCCTTTGTCCATGGGATTTCCCAGGCAAGAATATTGGAGTGACTTGCCATTTCATTCTCCAGGGGAACATCCTGACCCAGGAATTGAACAAGCATGTCCTGCATTGCAGGTGGATTCTTTACCACTGAAGCACTAGGGAAGCCCATGAAATATATCAGTCTAAATACTACTATAATGTTGTTTTGTTCAGTGGCTTAGTCATGTCTAACTCTGCAATCTCATGGACTACAGCAAGCCATGCTTCCCTGTCCTTCACCATTTCCCAGAGTTTGCTCAAACTCATGTCTATTGAGTCAGTGATGCCACCCAATCACCTCATTCTCTGTTGACTCGTTCTCCTCTGGCGTTCAATCTTTACCAACATCAGGGTCTTTCCCAGTGAGTTAGCTCTTCAAGTAAGGTGGCCAAAGTATTGGAGTTTCAGCTTCAACATCAGCCCTTCCAATGACTATTCAAGGTTTATTTCCTTTAGGGTTGACTGGCTTGATCTTTTTGCTATCCAAGGGCCTCTTAAGAGTCCTCTCCAGCACCACAATTCAATGCATCAGTTATTCATCTCTCAGTCTTTTTTACTGTTCAGCTCTCACATCTGTACATGACTACTNTGTTGATTAGTAGCGGTGAAAATGGGCACCCTTGTCTTGTTCCTGACTTTAGGGGAAATGCTTTCAATTTTTCACCATTAAGAATGTTTGCTGTGGGTTTGTCATATATAGCTTTTATTACAGGGAGGTAGGAGGGAGGGGGGTTCAGGATGGGGAACACGTGTATACCTGTGGCAGATACATGTTGATGTATGGAAGAACCAATACAATATTGAAATTAATTAACCTCCAATTAAAATAAATAAATTTAAAAAAATAAAAAAAATAAAAGTGATCCACATTAAAAAATACTTTTGAAAAATGGGATGTAAAAATTTAATATTTCTTAGTAGGAAATATAACTGGCTGTTATTTAGTCATTAAGTTATGTCTGACATTTTGCGTCTCTATGGACTGTAGCCAGCCAGGCTCCTTTGTCCATGGGATTTCCCAGGCAAGAATATTGGAGTGACTTGCCATTTCATTCTCCAGGGGAACATCCTGACCCAGGAATTGAACAAGCATGTCCTGCATTGCAGGTGGATTCTTTACCACTGAAGCACTAGGGAAGCCCATGAAATATATCAGTCTAAATACTACTATAATGTTGTTTTGTTCAGTGGCTTAGTCATGTCTAACTCTGCAATCTCATGGACTACAGCAAGCCATGCTTCCCTGTCCTTCACCATTTCCCAGAGTTTGCTCAAACTCATGTCTATTGAGTCAGTGATGCCACCCAATCACCTCATTCTCTGTTGACTCGTTCTCCTCTGGCGTTCAATCTTTACCAACATCAGGGTCTTTCCCAGTGAGTTAGCTCTTCAAGTAAGGTGGCCAAAGTATTGGAGTTTCAGCTTCAACATCAGCCCTTCCAATGACTATTCAAGGTTTATTTCCTTTAGGGTTGACTGGCTTGATCTTTTTGCTATCCAAGGGCCTCTTAAGAGTCCTCTCCAGCACCACAATTCAATGCATCAGTTATTCATCTCTCAGTCTTTTTTACTGTTCAGCTCTCACATCTGTACATGACTACTGGAAAAATCATAGTTTTGACTATACAGACCTTTGTAATGTCTAGGCTTTTTAATTTGCTAAGTTTGTCATTGCTTTTCTTCCAAGGAGCAAGGGTCTTTTAAAGTTCTTGGCTGCAGTCACCATCTGGAGTGATTTTGGAGCCCAAGAAAAACAAGTCTGTAACTATTTCCATTGTTTCTCCATCTATTTGCCATGAAGCAATTGGACTGCATGCCATGATATTAGTTTTGCGAATGTTGAGTTTTAAGCCAGCTTTTTCATTCTCCTCTTACATTTTCATCAAGAGATTATTTAATTCCTCTTTGTTTTCTGACATAAAGATGATGTCATTTGAATATATGTAGTTACTGATATTTCTCTCAGCAATTTTGATTCCCTTGTGCTTCATCCACTCCAGCATTTCACATCATGTACTCTGCATATAATTTAAATAAGCAGGGTGACAATATATAGCCTTGACATTGTCCTTTCCCAATTTTGAACCAGTCCATTGTTCGATGTCGAGTTCTAAATGTTGCTTCTTGACCTGCATACAGATTTTTCAGAAGGCAAGTAAGGTGATCTTGTATTCTCATTTCTTTAAGAATTTTCCACAGATTGTTTGGATCTACACAGTCGAAGGCTTAGTACAGTAAATGAAGAAAACGAAGATTAATAAATATATCCCAAGAATGTTTTTAGTAATTTGCAGTGGTAATTGCAATATATGAAGGCACTCATGACATCATTAGTAGATTATGTTGTTTTATTTATTTCTAATATGATAGGCCCAAATGACATTTATCATTGTTTTTATTGGAAGAGTAATAGTCTTGTTAAATGGAAAGTTTCTTTTAAGTTTTCTTCTTTTTTTTATTTTGAGAAGGCAATTCATAGTTTTCTTATTGCTTTATAAAGTTCACTCTGCATAAGTGATAGGAGAACTGATTTGTCTGTCAAATGTTAGATAGGTTTCTTAACTTTTTGCTCTGTCTTGACTTGCATTTCTCCAAATAAATAACAAGATCTTTATGGATAATAGCACAGACTGGGAAGATAGTAAAAGTACAATTAATAATTGTTAAGTTACCAAAAGCATTAATATCTCTGATTTTAGGTAATTTTAAAGTAACTAAAATATCTTCAAGTTTCACTAGCAGCATGGATAATGAATTTCTAAGTACAGGAGATTCTGCCTACTTACATGGTATTTTTCAAGTCTGCATTTATATTTTTTAATAGATATAATAATGTATATTAACATAAGTGCTTTTTTACTATAATATGTATTATATAATTCTCTTAATTGAGTATAAACTTATCAATTAATATCTATTAATGAAAGTTAAAATGCAACATGATAACTTTATTGAAGAAATAAGGTACTCTTTATTCCTCCAAAGTAAACATTGAAAATTTTATATTCTTAGTTTTGTCTCTGCTGGATGACAGAAGCATCTACGATCTAGAAACTGTTGGTCCAGCAAAAGCTTCTAATCCACTTGGTTCTTTTCTTGGTCGTTACATTCTTTAGTAGAGTTCAGCAAAATAAAAATAATATAAAAATACTTTGCTCCTCCAGGGAAAATGTTTTCTTCTTTATGCATTCAGTAATAATTCTTTTCATTTTTGGCTCTACTTTGAGCCATGAGAGAGAGAGCAATGAATATGAAACTGAATGGAAATGAAGATCTTAGAATTGCTTTCTCCACAGAAAAGAAAATATCTTTGGGTAAGGAGTGACTCTCTCTTTTTTTTTTTTATTTTCTTGTGGTCTATGATATATTTTTCTTAGCTGCAAAATGCAGGAAACAATATCTTTCTCTGATGTCATATAGATTAAATAAAAAGAATGTCTTTAAACAACTTAAATTTCTGAACCAAAAAGAAAATTTTTAATTTCACTCCTAGGGTCAGAAATAAATTCAAATAATTTTCAATTCTAAAGCTTGATAGATAAAGCTATAATCAGAGCATTACAGGAGAATCCGGCAGTAATCTTTTATATTTTTCATTATTGTTTCTCTCTACCCTCCCCCACTTCTTTCTCTTACCTAGCTAGTATTTTATTTTGTGTAATAAGAAAAAAATGTTTATTGTTTCTAAAGGTGAATGGTGTTATTATTAAGTTAGCAACTGGAATATTTGTGGACATGCAAATCCTTCACATGACAAANTCCAAAGTAAACATTGAAAATTTTATATTCTTAGTTTTGTCTCTGCTGGATGACAGAAGCATCTACGATCTAGAAACTGTTGGTCCAGCAAAAGCTTCTAATCCACTTGGTTCTTTTCTTGGTCGTTACATTCTTTAGTAGAGTTCAGCAAAATAAAAATAATATAAAAATACTTTGCTCCTCCAGGGAAAATGTTTTCTTCTTTATGCATTCAGTAATAATTCTTTTCATTTTTGGCTCTACTTTGAGCCATGAGAGAGAGAGCAATGAATATGAAACTGAATGGAAATGAAGATCTTAGAATTGCTTTCTCCACAGAAAAGAAAATATCTTTGGGTAAGGAGTGACTCTCTCTTTTTTTTTTTTATTTTCTTGTGGTCTATGATATATTTTTCTTAGCTGCAAAATGCAGGAAACAATATCTTTCTCTGATGTCATATAGATTAAATAAAAAGAATGTCTTTAAACAACTTAAATTTCTGAACCAAAAAGAAAATTTTTAATTTCACTCCTAGGGTCAGAAATAAATTCAAATAATTTTCAATTCTAAAGCTTGATAGATAAAGCTATAATCAGAGCATTACAGGAGAATCCGGCAGTAATCTTTTATATTTTTCATTATTGTTTCTCTCTACCCTCCTCCACTTCTTTCTCTTACCTAGCTAGTATTTTATTTTGTGTAATAAGAAAAAAATGTTTATTGTTTCTAAAGGTGAATGGTGTTATTATTAAGTTAGCAACTGGAATATTTGTGGACATGCAAATCCTTCACATGACAAAAATATTTCATATTTTAGTAGAAAACAGTTCAGTTCAGTCACTCAGTCATGTCTGACTTTTTGCAACTGCATAGATTGCAGCACACAGGCTTCCCAGTCCATCACCTACTCCTGGAGCTTACTCAAACTCATTTCTATCGAGTGGGTGATGCTATCCAATCATCTCATCCTCTGTCATCTCCTTTTCCTCCCACCTTCAATCTTTCCCAGATCCAGGGTCTTTTCCAATAAATTAGTTCTTCGCTTCAGCTTCAACATCAGTGCTTCCAATGAATATTCAGGACTGATTTCCTTTAGGATGGACTGATTGGATCTCCTTGAAGTCCAAGGGACCCTCAAGAGTATTCTCCAACACCATAGTTCAAAAGCATAAATTCTTCATTACTCAGCTTTCTTTATGGTCCAGCTCTCACATCCACGCATGACTAATGGAAAAACCACAGCTTTGACTAGACAGACCTTTGTTGACAAAGTAATGTCTCTGCTTTCTAATCCTCTGCCTAGGTTGGTCATAGTTTTTCTTCCAAGGAACAAGCGTCTTTTAATTTCATGGTTGCAGTGATTTTGGAGCCCATGAAAATAAGGTTTGTTGCTGTTTCCATTGTTTCCCATTAATAGAAATAGTGATATTTTAATATTAGATCAGAATTTGAGAACTTTTTTTTTAAAATTTGTGGTGGTAGGCATTTCAGAGATAACTCACTTCCAGTTAAATCTGGGCTTTATAACAGGTAGAAAGTTCTTTTTTTTAAATATAAATTTATTTATTTTATTTTTTTAATTTATTTATTTTAATTGGAGGTTAATTACTTTATAATATTGTATTGATTTTGCCATACATCAACATGAATCTGTCACAGGTATACACGTGTTCCTCATCCTGAACCCCCCTCCCTCCTCCCTCCTCATACCATCCCTCTGGGTTGTCCCAGTGCAACAGCCCCAAGCATCCAGTATCATGCATTGAACCTGGACTGGCAATTCATTTCATATATGATATTATATTTGTTTCAATGCCATTCTCCCAAATCATCTCACCCTTGCCTTCTCCCACAGAGTCCAAAAGACTGTTCCATACATCTGTTTCTCTTTTGCTGTCTCACATACAGGGTTATCATTACCATCTTTCTAAATTCCATATATATGCATTAGTATACTGTACTGGTGTTTTTCTTTCTGGCTTACTTCAATAATTTAAAATCTTCTAAGTGAGGAAATGTGTATGTTGCTAATTTTAATAGGAATTAAAACTGTATTGATCTCTTACTTCAATAAAGTCTTGCTAGCTGCCGTAAAAATAGGATACGGTTATTATCACAGTAATAGATGAGAAAGCAGACACAGTGAATATACAAGGCATATTAGGCAAGGTCATATGCAGTAATAAATTCCAACTCTCAGCTTAATACAACCAAGGTTTATTTTATTTTTCTTGCTGTAATACAATCACAGGTTCATTGTTGGTCTCCATATATTCTCACTTATGGCACCAGGTTGATGAAGATTGCACTGTTTATGATTCTTCTGTCCCATCTCAGCCTGGTGGCTCAGAGGTTAAAGTGTCTACCCACAATAAGGGAGACCCCGGGTTCAATCCCTGGGTCGGCAAGATCCCCTGGAGAAGGAAATGGCAACCCACTCCAGTATTCTTGCCTGAAGAATCCCATGGGCGGAGGAGCTTGGTAAGCTACAGTCCATATGGTCGCAAAGACTTAGATACGACTGAGTGACTTCACTTTCACTTTCATAGTGGAGAGAAGAAAATATGGATCATTCATACCAATCTTGGCCCAGCTGTACAGATATCTTTTCTGGAAATACTTCACTGGCCAAAACTCATCACATTTCTTGCCAATCTGCAAGAGATGGAGAAATACAGTCTTTTCTTAAGCTTAAGAAGGAAAGAGGAGTCAGGTTTGAACACGGAATAATTTCATCACAAAGTGTAGCTTGTCCGAGATCAAATAGCTGGTAAGTAGTGAAACGGACTTGAAGAACTGAGTCATTGGAAAAGACCTTGATGCTGGGATAGATTGAAGGTGGGAGGAGAAGGGAGATGACAGACGATGAGATGGTTGGATGGCATCACCGACTCAATGGACCTGAGAGTTTGAGCAAACTCCGGGTGTTGGTGATGAACAGGGAGGACTGTCGTGCTGCAGTCCATGGGGTCGCAAAGAGTTGGACACGACTGAGCCATTGAACTGAACTGAGTGTAACGGAAATTCAAATCTAGACAAGCTGGCTCCAAATTCAATCATACTAACAACTATACTTTGTTAGTACTTAATAAGATAACATTATTTCTCATTCTAAATAAAATTATAATCTTATTAATTAATCTTTGCATTATTTATTCCAAATACCTATTGTATCAAACTATTAAAGAAATGACTTACTTAAACTAATAACTTTGTCTAATCTAATACACATCCATGAGCATGTGCTCAAGAACATACCATTTCCTGAAAACATATTCGCTATGTTTCCAGGAAATAGCATGAATATATCATATATACATAATTAAGATATACATATATGTGATATTTACAACTGACATCAATAACTGACTATTGCAATGTCTGTTTAGTTTACCTGACTTTTTAAAGGAGTGCCTCTCAATTGCTCATTCTCTTCAAATTCTTGTGTCACACTATATCAGTTATTTTATGATTTTACTAGTCAAGAGGGAGGACAAAGTAGTCAGATCATTCTACCTATACCCTAGAGCTATAGAAAATTTTGTGTTGGCCAACTAAATAAAAGTACTTGAGTCACTCTAATCATGAACTAATTTTTTGTCATTTTCTAAGTAGCAGGTGGATTTCAGATTTTCAATATTATAATTTACATCAGTTCAGTTCAGTTCAGTCACTCAGTCTTGTCTGACTCTTTGTGACCCCATGAATCGCAGCACGCTAGGCATCCCTGTTCATCACCATCTCTCGGAGTTCACTCAGACTCACGTTCATCGAGTCCGTGATGCCATCCAGCCATCTCATCCTCGGTCGTCCCCTTTTCCTCCTGCCCCCAATCCCTCCCAGCATCACAGTCTTTTCCAATGCATCAACTCTTCTCATGAGGTGGCCAAAGTACTAGAGCTTCAACTTCAGGATCATTCCTTCCAAAAAAATCCCAGGGTTGATCTCCTTCAGAATGGACTAGTTGGATCTCCCTGCAGTCCAAGGGACTCTCAAGAGGCTTCTCCAACACCACAATTCAAAAGCATCAATACTTTGGTGCTCAGCCTTCTTCACAGTCCAACTCTCACATCCATACATGACCACTGGAAAAACCAAGGCCTTGACTAGACGGACCTTAGTCGGCAAAGTAATGTCTCTGCTTTTCAATATGCTATCTAGGTTGGTCATAACTTTTCTTCCAAGGAGTAAGAGTCTTCTAATTTCATGGCTGCAGTCACCATCTGCAGTGATTTTGGAGCTGAAAAAAATAAAGTCTAACACTGTTTCCACTGTTTCCCCATCTATTTCCCATGAAGTGAAGGGACCAGATGCCATGATCTTTGTTTTCTGAATGTTGAGCTTTAAGCCAACTTTTTCACTCTCCTCTTTCACCTTCCTCAAGAGGCCCTTTAGCTCCTCTTCAATTTCTGCCATAAGGGTGGTATCATCTGCATATCTGAGGTTCTTGATATTTCTCCCAGTAATCTTGATTCCAGCTTGTGTTTCTTCCAGCCCAGTGTTTCTCATGATGTACTCGACATATAAGTTAAATAAGCAGGGTGACAATATGCAGCCTTGGTGTACTCCTTTTCCTATTTGGAACCAGTCTGTTGTTCCATATCCAGTTCTAACTGTTGCTTCCTGACCTGCATACAGGTTTCTCAAGAGGCAGATCAGGTGGTCTGGTATGCCCATCTCTTTCAGAATTTTCCACAGTTTATTGTGATCCACTCAGTCAAAAGCTTTGGCATAGTTAATAAAGCAGAAATAGATGTTTTTTTCTGGAACTCTCTTGCTTTTTCCACGATCCAGCAGATGTTGACAATTTGATCTCTGGTTCCTCTGCCTTTTCAAAACCAGCTTGAACATCAGGGAGTTCACAATTTATGTATTGCTGAAGCCTGGCTTGCAAAATTTTGAGCATCACTTTACTAGCATGTGAAATGAGTGCAATTGTGCAGTAGTTTGAGCATTCTTTGGTGTTGCCTTTCTTTGGG
>SJYW01030849.1:521094-546657 GCA_006410735.1 Raphicerus campestris | reverse complement strand
GTTTTCCCTACTTTCTTCAATTTGAGTCTGAATTTGGTAATAAGGAGTTCATGATCTGAGCCACAGTCAGCTCCTGGTCTTGTTTTTGTTGATTTGTATAGAGCTTCTCCATCTTTGGCTGCATAGAATATAATCAATCTGATTTTGGTGTTGACCATCTGATGATGTCCATGTGTAGAGTCTTCTCTTGTGTTGTTGGAAGAGGGTGTTTGCTATGACCAGTGCATTTTCTTGGCAAAACTCTATTATAGTCTTTGCCCTGCTTCATTCAGCATTCCAAGACCAAATTTGCCTATTACTCCAGGTGTTTATTGACTTCTTACTTTAGCATTCCAATCCCCTATAATGAAAAGGACATCTTTTTTGTGTGTTAGTTCTAAAAGGTCTTGTAGGGCTTCATAAAACCATTCAACTTCAGCTTCTTCAGCATTACTGCTTGGGGCATAGACTTGCATTACTGTGATATTGAATGGTTTGCCTTGGAAACAAATAGAGATCATTCTGTCGTTTTTGAGATTGTATCCAAGTACTGCATGTCGGACTCTTTTGTTGACCATGATGGCTACTCCATTTCTTCTGAGGGATTCCTGCCTGCAGTAGTAGATGTAATGGTCATCTGAGTTAAATTCACCCATTCCAGTCCATTTTAGTTCTCTGATTCCTAGAATGTCGACATTCACCCTTGCCATCTCTTGTTTGACCACTTCCAATTTGCCTTGATTCATGGACCCGAAACTCCAGTTTCCTATGCAATATTGCTCTATACAGCATTGGATCTTGCTTCTATCACCAGTCACATGCACAACTCGGAATTGTTTTTGCTTTGGCTCCATCCCTTCATTCTTTCTGGAGTTATTTCTCCACTGATCTCCAGTAGCATATTGGGCACCTAATGACCTGGGGAGTTCCTCTTTCAGTATCCTATCATTTTGCCTTTTCATGCTGTTCATGGGGTTCTCAAGGCAAGAATACTGAAGTGGCTTGCCATTCCCTTCTCCAGTGGGTTCCACCTCAGACATGGCTTGGTACAAGGCTGTGGTCCAAGTGTGATTTGATTGACTAGTTTTCTGTGAGTATAATTTCAGTGTGTCTGCCCTCTGATGCCTTCTTGCAACATCTACCTTCTTACTTGGGTTTCTCTTACCTTGAGCATGGGGTATCTTTTCACGGCTGCTCCAGCAAAGCACAGCTGCTGTTTCTTACATTGAATGAACTGCTGTTTCTTACTTTTCACTAAGCGTGGATGGCTGCAAGAGCTGGTCCAGCACACTAAGCACAGATGGCTGCGAGAGCCGGTTGGCATATTAAGCGCTGATGGCTGCGAGAGCCGGGCTGGCGCACTAAGCGCAGCTGAGAGGAGCTACCCCATGTCCGAGGTCAGAGGCAGCAGCCTAGAGTGCCAGGCTGTGATGGCGCAGGAACGGCCGAGAGGAGCTACCCTGCATCTGAGGTCAGTGGCAGCAGGGAGGAGGCACCCTGCTTCCGAGGTCAGGGGCCGCAGCTGGGAGGAGCTATCCCGTGTCTGAGGTCAGGGGCAGTGGCCAGGAGGAGACACCCCGCGTCCGAGGCCAGTGGCGGCCTGGAGGAGGCATCCCACATCTGAGGTCAGGGCGGCGGCTGGGTGGAGCTACCCTGTGTCCAAGGCCAGGGGCGGCCGGGGGGAGACACCCTGCATGCAAGGTCAGGAGCGTCCGTGTCCAAGGTCAGGGGCCGTCAGAAGAAGTCACCTCACACTCGAGGCCAGGGGCCATGATGCTGAGGAGACACCGCGAGCCTGAGGCCAAGGGCGGCAGCTGAAAGGAGCCACCCACGCCCTAGGCCAAGGCTGTCTGCAGGGAGGATCAACCCAAGGAGCGGTGGTTGCCAAGGAGCAGAAGAGCCTAGAGCAGCTATGCCACATTGAAGGTCAGGAAGGTGGCGGTAAGGAGATACCCCTCGTTCAAGGTAAGGAGCAGCAGCTGTGCTTTGCTGGAGCAGCCGTGAAAAGATATCCCACGCTTAAGGTAAGAGAAACCCAAGTATGATGGTAGGTGTTGCAAGAGGGCATCAGAGGGCAGACACACTGAAACTATACTCACAGAAAACTAGTCAATCGATAATTTATATACACTATGCAAAATATAAATGTAAATACTCCACAAGCTATAAAGTTTGTTTTTTTCCATATATACCAAGGCAATGGCACCCCACTCCAGTACTCTTGCCTGGAAAATCCCATGGACGGAGGAGCCTGATAGGCTGCAGTCCATGGAGTCGCTGAGAGTTGGACACGACTCAGTGACTTCACTTTCACTTTTCACTTTCATGCATTGGAGAAGGAAATGGCAACCCACTCCAGTGTTCTTGCCTGGAGAATCCCAGGCAGTTGAGCCTGGCGGGTTGCCATCTATGGGGCTGCACAGTCAGACACGACTGAAGTGACTTAGCAGTAGCAGCAGCAGCTGTCTAGCCAGAGAAAACAAAAAACTAAAATATTCATTGGATTTCAGATTTTCTTGTTGTCTGCTCAATAACAAATAAGATGAGGATCATAAAGTCTGAAGAAGATGCTGGATTTCTTGTGAGAATGGATAGAATGCTTTCTGGTGTATTAGACTTATTCCAAACAGTGGTTACTGGGAAAAAGAAAGACATTTTATTGTCAAAGGAATTTCAGACATGCATAAGGTTACAAATTTGTGTGGACCTATTATAAAAAAGCATATGCAACCTCGAAATAAATTAGGATATTGACATTTCTGTTTTTTGTGTGCTTCTAGATCCATCCTTTATTTTGATTTGCATTAAGGTTTACCTCGTTATAATCAATTATTTTATTACAATGTGAGAAAAAATTATTGAAGTAATTGGCAACAATGTAGTGCCATATATTGAGTTAAAAAAAAAAAAAACAAGACTACAAAATAGAATTAATTGAGGTAAACTCAAATTTGATTTGCTTTTACAATTTGTAAAGTTAGCATTACCTATTAGATTTATACATATTTAGCTGAGTAAGATGACTTAGAATCCAATTATAGAATTCTTATTCTATATATGAGGAAACTAGGCTTAGAGAAGTGAAGGTCATGCTCCTAAATATCTAACTAATATCTAAGTAGGACTAATTAAGTCTCTTTACTGTTAACTTATAAAGTTACATATTCATCTTTTACTTTTCATTGAATTATAGTTCTGATAAATTTAAAATTTTGAATATTCTGATCAGTTTACAATTAAACATGAACATGCTTACCACAAATGCCTTGAATTTCATAGAATAAACAACAGAGGTTTTGAAGCAAAGCAAAAGTGAACTTATAGAGGCATATTGAATTGTGCATTAATTAATTTGATATGATGATAAATTTAGCTGTGACTTTAGAAGGCTTGACTGGCTTCTCACATTCTTATTCCATATGGTGCATTGCCATTTTAGTCATCTAGAAGAAGAAATACTTTCTTCTTGTGGGACCTATGAGATTATGATGTGAACCAGCTGTATAACATGTTTTTTTAATAAAAAAACTGTACTATAACTATAAGGTTGTATACTTTTGTAACAAGGCAATTTTCAACAGCAGGTCTAGAGTTCTGTTTTTTCTTAATATTTATTTAAATATCTTCTACATTCCTCCAGAGAAATTATTATTATTGCTGCAAAGCTATGCTCTACAATAAGAAGACTTTATAAGTTTATCAGTCTGCAATGAATATGTAACAATAGTTTAAACAGATCTAGTACTTCCATAGTGGTGCAGTGCATAGGAATCCACCTGCTAATGAACAGGACAAGAGTTCAATCACTGGTCCAGAAAAATTCCACAAGTAGCTGAGCAACTAAACCCATGTACCACAAATACTGAGCCCGTGTGCTGCAACTATTGCAGCCCGTGTGCTTAGTTAGAGCCTGTGCTCCACAACAAAAGAAGCCACAACAGTAAGTCCTTGCACCACAACAAAGAGTAACCCCTACTGACCACAACTAGAGAAAGCCTTCACTAAGCAATGAAGACCCAGCATACCTAAAGAAATAAATAACAGTTTTAAAATGATTTATTGAAAAATAAATCTAGATAAATAAAACTTCTATCATATTAAACATGATTTATTGAAAAATAAACAAAATAAATTTAGATAAATAAAACTTCTATCATATTAAACATGATTTATTGAAAAATAAACAAAATAAATCTAGATAAATAAAACTTCTATCATATTAAACATTTCTTTTCAAGTTGAACTTTACCTGCTCAGAAATTTCTATTCTTCTTTATCTGAGACTGTTATAAGCTATTCTCAGTTTGGACTGAAATAGATCCTACAGGAGGGCATAGAATCCTTAAAAGGAAGAAGATATCTTTTAACTCTGATTATCTCTAACCACGACTTTGACTTTGATCAGGTCATTTGACTTTCTTCAGGTCATTTGACTTTCTTATGTGCTGCAATTTTATAATTTATTTAAAAATATGTTGGATCAGGTAGACTTTAACTTTCATTACTTATGTTAAAATTCTGAATCTCAGAAATTTTAATTCTAAGTCTACATAACACTTTTTATGATTTGAGCAGACAGCAGTTAAAAACAGAATCACTTTTTCTTAAAAATATACTCCTTTTTCCTTATATTCCACTAATTAAATGACTAATGATTCTTAAATTTTCATAGCCTTTGAAATTACTTGGCCAAACTAATCTCATTACACTGTATCAAAACCCTAATCCTTTGTTGAAAAGTCACGTTGGATGTTAAGAAACAATAGGTAGGATGTATTGGTTCTTGGTTTAATCAAAGGGAGAAAAGAAAAGAAAAGAAAAGAAAAAACCCAGAATAAAGCTCATTAGTAATCAGATAAATTAAAATCACGACTTTATTTACTGAGGTACTTTTATACTTGATAAATGGTGAAAATTAGCAAGTCTAATAAAACCAAGTGTGTGTGAACACGTAGGGATTCTCATATACTGCTGGTCTGCTGGTACTAGATCAGTTGGCCCCGCTACTTGAGAACACAACTTAGCACTGTTTAAAGATGCTTATGTATGTAAAAGAGCCATAGATTTTAGGAAAAAATAAAAAAAGGAATTTTGAACATATAATTCTAACAGTTATACCTCAGAAGAAGGCAGCGAGTGGCATAGGGAAAGAATAGAATTTCATGAGTAGTTGCTATGTCTAGTTTTTAGGTTGAGTGTGAGTTGATTTACTGCTTTTATTCAGAATTTTTAAAGTGATGTACTGTTTTTGTATCAAGCATTATATAATGTAGGCATTAACAAATAGTTATAGCAAAAATGTACTTTCATAAAGTGACTCTCAGTGTTTTGCCATTTTTTCCCCTGAAAGACTATAAGAAATTTTGTATGAGAGTGAATTATTTTCTTCCCAAATGAAAAACAAAATGGCTGGGGGGTAAATTAATATTCAATTCTTGGTATTAAAGATTTTTGAATTCTATTTGTATATAAAAATGGATAATATTCAGCTTATTTTCTGAAAGCAAAGGGACATCAAAATGATTATAATACCATGCTATGTGAGAGTCACTTGCAAAGTGTTAATAGAAGCACATAAAAGAAATCTATTAAATCCTAGAGAATTTATGGAGGAAAATAAAAGAGAGCATTTAAAAGTTAAGAGTATTACAATGGAATTTATTAGACAGAAAAATAATGTAGCACAAACAGAATGGTTAAAGATGCCCAGGAAAGCATAACACTTCAGGAAAGACAAATTGCTCAGTAGGGTGATATTTTGAGGCCATGGGGTAGAATGATAAGGATGAGTTAACAGTAGAAAAGAAAACTAAGATGTGAGGAGTTGAGTCTTCTATTTAATACGTATGAATGGCAATTGGAACGGAATAGAGAAAAATTCTGCATGATCATGATTTCTGTTTTTGATAACTGGGGGCATATTTTTATGGGGGAAAAGTGACAAGTTATCTGTTGAAAATGTATTTAATATTCCTTATTTGAAAAATAATTATGAGTATTTAGACATACAGGCTAATTTCTGGACAGAGGTGAAAATTAGAAATGTATAGACTTACGGACATGGGGAGAGAAGAGAAGGTGAGATGTAAAGAAAGAGTAACATGGTAATTTACATTACTGTATGTAAAATAGATAGCCAATTGGAATTTGCTGTATGGCTCAGGAAACTCAAACAGGGTCCCTGTATCAGCCTAGAAGGGTGGGATGGAGAGGAAGTTTCAAAAACGAGGAAATATATGTATACCTATGGCTGATTTATGTCGAAGTTTGACAGAAAACAAGAGAATTCTGTAAAGCATTTATCTTTCAATAAAAAAAATTAATTTTAAAAAATTTAAAAAATCAAATTAACCATGGAAAGTGAAACCTTGGGCTTTTAAAAAATCATCTAGAGATAGTATTCAAAGGCATAAGAGGAGTCAAAAGCAGAAATCTGCACAAGAGACTGAGAAAAAGAAATCAGAGCGTTATAGATTTAAAGCCAGAAAGGTTAGACAAAGGGAGCAGACATTTTTGTGGAAATGAAGGGTAACTTTAATAAAGTATATTTAAGTGTTAAACACTGTACTAAGTTCTTAACATCCTTTCTTTCACATCGCTATGCCCCACCCCCCACCCCATCACTAACAAGCTCATGAAATATTATGTTATACTGCTAACTTTACAAATGAAATAAATCAAACAACAAATAGTTAAATTTGCTTAATGCTACATATATCTAGTGTTAGGTTCAAACTCTGGTTTCTCTGACTGCAAATCACACTCTTAAATTCCACTCTGTACCAGAATAGATGGAGAGTTGATAATGCCCAAAGCCAGAAAATAACCTGGTGAAAAGTAATCAGAAATCAAGATTTAAAAAGAGATCATTAGATGTGGTACTTATAGAAAATTTGGTGTGTTTGAATAAAAAATAAATTAAATCAATAAATTTTTGGAAAAATATTTAATGTAACTTGAAAGTAATGTTTTGAAGGAATGTATAAGGCAACTGATAGGCAGCAATGATCTGTATAATTAGACAAACTTTGAACAATAATGAATGAGTTACTTCATAGATCAATGAATTTTCTCCTCTGAAATGTAAATAATCCTTATATAATTTTAGATGGATAAATTAATATTCATAAAATCTCCTGTCACTTGGATGATGCATAACTTCAAATAGGAGTATTATTTGCCATCCCTAATTTGTGTTTATATTCTGAAACTTCTGAGGAGTGTGAAGAGTAAAACCAGACTCAGCAATATAGTTGTGGAGACCATTAATGGGAGCAAATTTTCTAAATGTTTGACAGTGATAAGAATTATACTGGGGACGTGGTTGAATAGAATGATGGAAATTAAGGGAGGAAACTTTTATGGAATACTAAGAGAGAAATTGAAGATGGAAATATTTGTGGAGCAATGCTTTGGAGAAATATTTATGGAGCAATGCCTTAGAAAAAGACTGATAGAATAAAGCTGAATCATATTCCTGAGAAAGATTGGATTTGAGTGATTCCCCTGATGATTTGTTTCTTTTGTTTTTAACCCCTTTGAAAAGCAGGAATTATGAGTCATCGTGCAGTGAAAGTGGCATCAGATCAAATTTCAGAATATCTAAGTCAGGGTCTTCTCCTTCTGTCACCAACTAGCAGTTTGACTTTGAACAAATCACTTAGTCTTTGTTACGGACTGAATATTTATATCTCCTCCAAATTTCTATGTTTATTACAAGGATCAGAGCTTTCATTCTCTGTTCCATTTTTTTCTTTCTCTTTCTTCTTCCCTCCTTCTTTTTCCCCATTTTTCTTTTTTACTTTCCCTTTTTAAATTATTTTCTTTCTTCCTGATTTTCTCTCTTTCTACCTTTCTTCCAAATCAGCCAGAGAGGCTATTTCCTTCTCACTGTTGTTATTCTTCCATTATTCACTACTTAATTGGGATTCACTACTTGATTCAGATACAAATAACATAGAAAATATTTTCAAGTATTAAATAATGAAGATATGCAGTGTATACAATATTCAGAAAATATATTCAATAAATGCAAAGCACTGAATATGAGCACATCATCTATTTTAATGTTTTAATGATGTACAAACCTAAGAATCCTTTTTTTTAAAAAAAAGCAAAAAAAAGTATCTAAATTATCTTAATATTCACCCTTTAAAATAAAATATTTCACCTTTAAAAATCAACTATATAACCTAGAATTATTTAATTTAGAAATCTACTAAACATCTTGCAATCTATGTGTATAACATGTTCAGGCAAACTGGTGAAAAATTAAACTGGACTTAGTCTTCAGTTGCAGGAGACTATACCATCTATGTGAGTTTTCAATGATCAATCATTAATTAATTCTCATTTAAAGACCTGTTTTACTACTAGCAAGATTCTAAGATTGACACTGAAGATGAAATCATTAAGTGACATCAAAGCATGTTTTCAATTTAGCTAAGATATACACAAAACAATGGAGAACAGCAACTTCTTTTTTTTTGTAATTGGAGGAAAATTGCTTTACAATGTCATATCGGTTTCTGCTGTGCAACAACGTGAATCACCATAGTTATACATATATTTCCTCCCTCTTCATCTTCCCTCACCTTTCCCCATCCCAACCCTTCCAGGTTATCACAGAGAGCAAAGCTGGGCTCAGTGAAGAACATTAAATTATATATATTTGCTAGGGTGGCCATTAAATAAGTAAATTATACTTTTTTAAATATAAAAGGTATATATAAAATTTTACCTTCAAATTCTGATTAAGCATAATTTATATTCTTTCAAGATAAATAAGTAAACAGAAATCATAACTGCTGAAACAAGGTAGACAAACCATTTATGGACAAGTCATTTTACATAATTTTGATGTGGTTATTAAATGTTGATTTACTAATGTTTATTTATTTAAAATTATTTATTTATTTATTTATTTAATACTTTATTCTACTTTACAATACTGTATTGATTTTGCCATATATTGACATGAATCAGCCACAGATGTACACGCTCTCCCAATGCCAAAGTCCCCTCCCACCTCCCTCCCCACACCATCACCCCGGATCATCCCATAAACCAGCCCCAAGCATCCTGTATCCTGTATTGAACATAGACTGGCGCTTCGTTTCTTATATGATAGTATTCATGTTTCAGTGCCATTCTCCCAAATCATCCCACCCTCTCCCTCTCCCTCAGAGGCCAAAAGTCCGTTCTATACCTCTATGTCTCTTTTGTTGTCTCACATACAGGGTCATCATTACTATCTTTCTAAATTCCATATATATGTGTCAGTATACTGTATTGGTGTTTTTCTTTCTGGCTTACTTCACTCTGTATAATNCTATACCTCTATGTCTCTTTTGTTGTCTCACATACAGGGTCATCATTACTACCTTTCTAAAGTCCATATATATGTGTCAGTATACTGTATTAGTGTTTTTCTTTCTGTCTTACTTCACTCTGTATAATCGGCTCCAGTTTCATCCATCTCATTAGAACTAAGTCAAATTTATTCTTTTTAAGGGCTGAATAATACTCCACTGTGTATATGTACCACAGCTTTCTTATCCACTCATCTGCTGATGGACATCTAGGTTGTTTCCATGTCCTGGCAATTATAAACAATGCTGCAATGAAAATTGGGGTACATGTGTCTATTTCAATTCTGGTTTCCTCGGTGTGTATGCCCAGCAGTGGGATTGCTGGGTCACTAATGATTTTTTAATTTAAAATTTGTCCACTTTTATAAGACAAAGAACAAGAATTCTGCAGTACATATACTGACATCTAGATTTCTTCACAAGTCATTTGGAAACTTGAAGGTTAATATCTTATATAACTTCATAAACATTTTTCAGTTCTAACACTATTCTAATTCCACCTGTTTTATAAGCCTGGACATACATACCCTTACACTCACATCCCACACAGGCCTTCACACTTATGAAGTTATATACATACACACATACATAAATGCCAAATACTTACTTGCCTGTTTCTGACAAAAAATAGTAAAAATACAGAGTAATAAAAATTTCCTAACAAAAATATTTTGTTATTTTCAGACGATAACACAAACCAAACATTTTCAGACATTGTGATCTGGGGAAGAGTTTTAAAGATACACTTAAAAAAAAAAAAAAGTTGAAATCACAGTGCATTTTAGACCTTTTATCCCATTAGCTCTTTTTCCAATATTTCTTTGGAAGAAAGTCTTAATAATGATTTCAGTACTGTACTGGGAAAAAGTAGGGTCTATGATACACTGCTAATATGATACAGCTAGAATGCTTAATACCATAAGTCTTTTATACTATTTCTTATCACATTAACACAGGGACAACATGTCTTTCCTGGCCAGCTTTGTTTCCCATTGTCTGCAGCTATTGGAGATTCATGAATATTTAAACCTTGTGAAAATAAGTGCATGTTGGCTCTGTGATATCACTCAATAGCTAAGGTTGGCTTTATTTCTTCCAGAAGTTTTTTTTTTTTTTTTTTTTTAAGAAGATTCTGTCACCTGCAGAGGAGCACAAAACCTGAAAGAAAAGTGTAGGCAAGGATTCTTTGTTCTGATATTTTCCTGTGTCCTCCAGTCGCTACACAGGGCCAATTGGCTGTATGTTGGCAGCAAAAACAGAGGTATGTATGTTTTCTGTTTCTTCATTGCCAAGTTTCTTGAAGACTTTCTTGCAGTTGTGGATGTAGTAATTTAGCAGTTTACTATTGATCTCCTAAAGCTGATAGTTTTGCATAAGTCCTTTGCATGGCACTAAGCCATTTCTTGTATTTGCCTATGTGGTTCTGCATATCTGATATCTTTTCACTGACAGAAAAAAAAAATAGCAATGAATGAATCTGAATTCTACTGTGACTTTTAATTTGTAAGATTTTCTTTTTGCAAAGTAGACAGGTAAGACACTCATTTAATAGATGGAAAATAGTGCTGATGCTCATTAAAAGGGTGAGATATAACTTCTTTTAAAAATACACTTTAGTTTTGAACAATTATTTTAATTTAAGAAAAATTATTTTGTATTAGGGTAGGTGGATTCAGCATAGCAAAGATTATTCAATTAATTAATATTTGTTCAGTGATAACAGACTTTGGACACTGCCTTAAGTACTGAGCACAATAAAATCAGTATATTCAAATTTTATTAATTAGATCTTTCCATTTTAAATATACAAAAGTTCATATATGCTATCTTTACTGGAAAATATCAGAGCTTTGATTTAGTGTTTTCCATATAATTTTCACAGCTTGACTCTTTAGCCCATTAATCTTTAATAAGTAAAAATAAGAATTACTTCAACTTCTAATTTCATTTATTATATGTTAGGGTCAATAGTAATTTAATATATATTATATGATGTTAAAATATAAGATTATCATGAATAAATTTGTGTCTATAACAAAATATTCAATCAAGCTGACTTCAACTTTTATGACATTTATTATCTTATACAACAGGAAACCTACAAATAAGGTAAAGTAGAGACATGGTATCATCAGGGCTCTGGTTTCATTTTTTTTTTTTTAATTTTTTTGCCTTTACTTTCTACCCTACACCAACACATTTGTCCCCAAGCTAACAGATCACATAACTATATCAAAGCAAAATTTGCAGTAGGCATTCTTAAATAAGTAAAAAGATTTTATCTGAAGCTGTTGTGATAGAGGAGAGAGAGGCCAGAACTCAGTCTGAACTCAAATATGATGAAAAAAAAAAAAAGATTTTTAAGAGATAGAGTGAAGTGTATCATAGACCTTCTGAGTTTGTTAACTGGCTAATTGTCTGTACCTAAATGAAACTGATCTTTCTCATATTTCCATGAAAGGAAGTATTGATAGTTTTACAATTGGAGTAGGTGACCCCAGAAATTAGGCTCCTACTCTACCTTGGAAATCAGAAGAGGGGGTATCCAGCATCCTGAATAATTACATTTCAAAAAGATGGCCTCATAAACCCTGCAAAATTACAAACCTGTTTTATAAAACTAGCATGTGTCTTTTAAAAATATTTAGATTTCAAAAGGACAAGAAGAGATTTTCAATTAAAGATAATTCTGAAGTAAATATTCTAAGAAAAGGGAAGTCAGAGGCCATGAGTCAATCAGAAGCCTGCCTAAAGTTTAATCACACTGAGAAAAACATTAAGACTATCTTGGTTTGTTATTATGTGATTTCCAGTAGCAATTAAGACAGTGTGTTTCTTTCTTTGAGTTTAAGCAGACAGAGAAAAAATATCCACCCAACTATAAATTATAAGTTCTTCCTTAGACTCTGTTTAGTAACTCAGTATAAATGCTTACTCCTAAACAGCAAAAATAATTAACAAGAGAATATTATATGGTGATCAACCAAAGCTTGGATTCCTAAAACAATCACTGGGAATACGGATTTTATTATGGGTGTGTGTTCATCCTGAGATTGGTAATGAATAGACTAATTGATTTAAAGTTAAGTTCTGCTGAGATAAAATAAGGGAGAAAAAGATCCTGAGTGGTAAGAACCAATGTCACTATGTCTTATTTTAAATATTTTATTCATTTGTATGTATTTTACCTAAGAGAGAGATATAGGTAGTTATTTAATGAGTATAGAATTTCTGCAAAGTGAAAATGTTCTGGAGATTGGTTATACAAAAGTGTGACCATTCGTAACACTACTGAACTGAACATTTAGAAATGGTGAAGACAGTAAATTCTGTCATGCATTTTAATATAATTTTATATCCATTTGTAAAAATATTGGAGTCATTTAGAGTAATTTATAGTAGCATGCTATATTTTGTCATTCTAATCATTTTATTTGTGAAGCTCTGTTTTTAATTCATGTATACATTTTGCTCTTAGTTCAGTTCAGTCACTCAGTCGTGTCCAACTCTTTGCGACCCCATGAATTGCAGCACGCCAGGGCTCCCTGTCCATCACCAACTCCCAGAGTTCACTCAGACTCATGTCCATCGAGTCCGTGATGCCATCCAGCCATCTCATCCTTTGTCGTCCCCTTCTCCTCCTGCCCCCAATGCCTTCCAGCATCAGGGTTTTTTCCAATGAGTCAACACTTCGAATGAGGTGGCCAAAGTACTGGAGTTTCAGCTTTAGCATCATTCCTTCCAAAGAAATCCCAGGGCTGATCTCCTTCAGAATGGACTGGTTGGATCTCCTTACAGTCCAAGGGACTCTCAAGAGTCTTCTCCAACAACACAGTTCAAAACCATCAATTCTTCACCACTCAGCCTTCTTCACAGTCCAACTCTCACATCCATACATGACCACAAGAAAAACCACAGCCTTGACTAGATGGACCTTAGTCAGCAAAGTAATGGCTCTGCTTTTGAATATACTATCTAGGTTGGTTATAATTTTCTTCCAAGCAGTAAGCGTCTTTTAATTTCATGGCTGTGGTCACCATCTGCAGGGATTTAAGAGCAAAAAAAAAAAAAAAAAGTCTGACACTGTTTACATTGTTTTCCCACCTATTTGCCATGAAGTGATGGGACCAGATGCCATGATCTTCTTTTTCTGAATGTTGAGCTTTAAACAACTTATTTTAATTCTTATTTTTGTCTCATAAATAATATGAATTATTGGAAGCATTGTTATGCTGAATATGGCTTACTGTTGTGGAAATATTTATTGCATCAAGTTAAATGTATTGGAGTTTATCTTCATTAGAAAAGGCAGAAAGTAGATGTGCCAGTATTGGGCACCAGGGTGACATCCTTTAAACCTACAAGTCATTTAGAAAACTGTAAATGTATTCCCTTTACACATCTAAAACTACCATTTGCATTTCCTCTATATCACAATACAAACAGTCTCAATTATACTATAAGAGTGACTAGCTTTTGTTTCTGAAAATTATAGCATGGAGAAAGACTTGGCTGCATTTTTAAAAGTGATTAAAAATGAAGATGAAAATAAAGAAATTTATAATTTTGTGACATGAAATATCTAATGGGTATATAATACTGCAAGACAAAGTTTCAGATGTTAATGTCCTATAAGAAAATTATTTTAGGACAAAGTAAAGCATGAAAATTTCCTATTCAGAATGAATCTTCTAAAATAAATATGAACTATTTCTCTCTTATGAGAAACATAGTTTCACCAGTAGCAAGTTGAAAACTTAATCAGAAGGTTGACTTCACAACTCAAATTTTGCCCAATTAGTAAATCTGAATTGGTGAAAAGTGATAATTGAGGTATATATTTTGATTTCCCCTTAACTGCCAACTTCACTGAATAACAATGTACTTTTAAATATCTGAAACTATAGGGGATTGCTTAGGTAGTAGGTGAAATGAAGGGGAAGAGGAGACAAGACTCAAGACCATCTGAGTATGCCTATTTCAACTCTGCTTGGTAAAAGAGTGATCTTTTTTTCCATTCTTCATATTACATTTTTTCTAGGGAGAACAATTATTTATTTTAAGGAGAATATTATAAACTTATAGACATTAACAAT
This sequence comes from Raphicerus campestris, assembly GCA_006410735.1. NCBI lineage: Eukaryota > Metazoa > Chordata > Mammalia > Artiodactyla > Bovidae > Raphicerus > Raphicerus campestris. The sequence continues at coordinate 532,211 of SJYW01030849.1, read as the reverse complement.
TATTTTTGCAAATGTAAAATTGCTCTATAACAAGTTGAGGCACAATTTTCTATTTAGTCTCTCTGGTATTAGCAGTCAAGATGTTAACTAGTTTACTTTTAGAACTGAGTTAATAGTGACTTTTCATTCAGGCTTATTTGACTTTTGTGCATAAAAATGAGAAAATTGGTAAATTTTGTCATCATTTCTTGACATTAGGATATTCTTGTATTTATTATTTCATTTTATTTTATTAATATAAATTTATTTTAATTAGAGGCTACTTTTTAACATTATATTGATTTTGCCACACATCAACATGAATCCACATGGATGTACAAGTGTTCCCCATCCTGAACCCTCCTCCCACCTCCCTCCCTACACCATCCCCCTGGGTCATCCCAGTGCACTAGCCCCAAGCATCCAGTATCATGCATTGAACCTGGACTGGCGATTCATTTCACATATGATATTATACATGTTTCAATGCATTCTCCCAAATCATCCCACCCTCGTCCTCTCCCACAGAGTCCAAAAGACGGTTCTATACATCTGGGCCGAGAAGTCAATGGCACCCCACTCCAGTTCCCTTGCCTGGAAAATCCCATGGATGAAGGAGCCTGGTAGGCTGCAGTCCATGGGGTTGCTGAGGGTCGGACACGACTGAGTGACTTCACTTTCACTTTCCACTTTCATGCAATGGAGAAGGAAATGGCAACCCACTCCAGTACTCTTGCCTGGAGAATCCCAGGGACGAGGGAGCCTGGTGAGCTGCCATCTATGGGGTCACACAGAGTCAGACACTACTGAAACAACTTAGTGGCAGCAGCATACATCTGTGTCTCTTTTTCTGTCTTGCATACAGGGTCATCATTACCATCTTTCTAAATTCCATATATATGCATTAATACACTGTATTGGTGTTTTTCATTCTGGCTTTCTTCACTCTGTATAATAGGCTCCAGTTTCATCCACCTCATTATAACTGATTCAAATGTATTCATTTTAATGGCTGAGTAATATTCCATTGTGTATATGTATCACAGCTTTCTTATCCATTCATCTGCTGATGGACATCTAGGTTGCTTCCATGTCCTGGGTATTATAGACAGTGCTGCGATGAACGTTGGGGTACACGTGTCTCTTCCAACTCTTGTATTTCACTTTAGATAATAAGCAGCAATATATTTGCATCAGCACAAACTGACAAGATAAATAATAGAAGAAAAAAAAACACAAAAGTTACAAGACATCAATGTTTTCCATTTCTTTTTGTATAAAAATAATTAAGCTATGTAGTCATTATCTTTTTGAAAATTTAGAAAAACTATAGGAATGCTAACAAATATCAGTATAAATCCATCCATATTCTAGGAAAAGGTAAGAACAAAGACATTCAAACTTAACTCCATATATATATAGCTCCCCATACCCTGAGCACTTGACAATATACTGCAAACAACTCTGAAACTGAGTGGTATTTTTAGCAATATCAAGAAGAAAAGAAGTAAAACTCAGATTTTGCATAAGATATATTCTTGAAGCATTCCCTACTTTAAGCTAGGACATTGATTGGCTTCATGTCAAAAATAACTGGGATTATCAGAACTTCAGCAATAATTATAGTTGTCTTCTGTTACCTAAAAGGTCCATGGAACCTAGCATAATACAAATGGACTCAGTATTCCCTGGATCTGTAGTGCTCCAAATGTTGCAAATGAAGCTTGAAACTCCTCTATGGGAAAAGTTCTGCTAACCTAGGCTACAAATTATACCAAAAACTAATTTTTATACAGTGTCTAAGCTACAGATTAAAATAACCATGTGTAAAAGAAAACTAAGCATAATGAACAAAAATCAGTTAAAAAAATAGATAAAAGATACAATAGTACGAAAACATGAGATAATGAAATTATCAGATATAGGCTATAAAATAAGCAGACTTTTAAAGAAATGGGGAAACTTCTGAAAATATTTATAGACAGCAAGAAACTATTAAAAATAAAACACCTGTATTGGTTTTGCCATGCATTGACATGGATCAGCCAAAGGTGTACACGAGCAGACATTTTTAACTTGAACTTCTAGCCTATAGAATTTATGGGCAGGCAATAAATCTCTATTGGTTAAGTCACTGGTTATTAGTTTGTGGCACTTTGCTATGAATTATTGGGAAATTAGCATATATGTGAAACCCCAAAATATGAAAAAGCGAAAAATATATCTATAATTTGAAAAAGTGTTCAGAAACAAATGAATTCATTCACAGATCATGCTAGTGTTGTATATGTAGCACAGTTACTTCAGTCGCTCAGTCATGTCTGACTCTTTGTGACCCCATTGACTGCAGCAAGCCAGGCTTGCCAGCCCATCACCAACTGCCGGAGCTTGCTCAAATTCGTGATATGTAGCATAGATGGAACAAAAATGTAGGCCAAAGGAGATACTGACAAAAAGACTGAAGTTGATGCAATTTAAAAAATCTAATTAAAAAAATCTTATTAAAAAATCTATTCTTATGATAATATCACTGCTTTATAATATCTTGAAGTATGCTGGTGTGAGTCTATCAGTTTTTAAGATGCTTTTGCTTAGTTTGTATTTCTATATAAATTTTGTAATAAGCTTGTGAGTTTTTGCTTAAAAGTTTCTGAAATTAGTATTGAGACTGCAGTGAATCTATAGCTCAACTAGGTGAAAAGTAATATCTAAGTGAATATTGAATATTCTAAACTATGAATGTGACATACCTTTCCATGCTTTCTTTTAGGTCTTCTTTAATTTTTTTAGCAATATGTTCTAGTTTTTGGCTCACTAGACTGGAATATTTGAATATCTTTTGTTAAACTTATCCCCATTCACTGCTTTTTTTTTTTTTTTTGGATGCTATTGTAAATAAACATAAAATTGCAAATCAGATTATACCTTGAGGTTTTAAAAATTGTTACTTGTTTATAGAAATACTATCAATTTTTCTAAATTGGGCTCATGTACTGTTACTTTATTGAATTAACTTGTTAGCTCAACAGTTGTTACTTTTGTTTTTTGAAGATTACTTAATATTTTCTATGTATGTGATCAAGTATCTTTCTTGAAAATAAAGATGATTTTTATTTCTTCAAAAAAAAAACTAAAAAAAATAAAATACCAATTTGGAAAACAACCAAATAGAAATTCTAAAAATGGAAAATACAAAATCTGAAATTAAAAACTATAGATTACACAAAACTAAATGAGATTTATTGAGCAGAATTATTGAAGAAGATAGAAAATATGGAAGTGCAGAATAAGAAATGAAACACAAAAGACACTATGAAACATTGTATTACATAGCTATACAATGTGCTGGAATATATTTTTATAGACGAAAGTAGAACGAGAACTTTCATTTTAAGAAATGTACATAATCAAGAATACTATATCAAATAAAATATTTAAATTGTTTACATAGGTCTTTAATTTTAAATTTTCTTGTTTGTTTGTTTATTGCTATTGAGTTTGCAAGAGTTATTTCTATATTTTGAATTTTAGCAACTTACAAAATATGTGGTTCAGTTAAGTTCTTTCACTCAGTCATGTCCAACTCTTGGTGACCCCATGAATCGCAGTATGTCAGGACTCACTGTTCATTACCAAATCCCGGAGTTCACTCAGACTCATGTCCATCGAGTCAGTGATGCCATCCAGCCATCTCATCCTCTGTTGCCCCCTTCTCCTAATGCCCCCAATCCCTCCCAGCATCAGAGACTTTTTCAGTGAGTCAACCCTTCGCATGAGGTGGCCAAAGTACTGGAGATTCAGCTTTAGCATCATTCCTTCCAAAGAAATCTGAAGGCTGATCTCCTTCAGCATGGATGGGTTGAATCTCCGTGCAGTCCAAGGGACTCTCAAGAGTCTTCTCCAAAACCACAGTTCAAAAGCATCAATTCTTTGGTGCTCAGCCTTCTTCACAGTCCAACTCTCACATCCATTTATGACCACAGGAAAAACCATAGCCTTGATTAAACAGACATTTGTTGGCAAAGTAATGTCTCTGCTTTTCAACATGCTATCTAAGTTAGTCATAACTTTTCTTCCAAGGAGTAAGCATCTTTTAATTTCAAGGCTGCAGTCACCATCTGCAGTGATTTTGGAGCCCCCCAAAATACAGTCTGACACTGATTCCACTGTTTCACCACTTATTTGCATAAAGTGATGGGACCAGATGCCATGATCTTAGTTATCTAATGTTGAGCTTTAAACTAACTTTTTCACTCTTGACATTTCCTTTCTTCAAGAGGCTTTTAAGTTCCTCTTCACTTTCTGCCATAAGGGTGGTGTCATCTGCATATCTGAGGTTATTGATATTTCTCTGGGCAATCTTGATTCCAGCCTGTGTTTCTTCCAGCCCAGCATTTCTCATGGTGTACTCTGCATATAAGTTAAATAAGCAAGGTGACAATATACAGCCTAGAAGTAGTCCTTTTCCTATTTGGAATCAGTCTGTTGTTCCATGTTCAGCTGTAGCTGTTGCTTCCTGACCTGCATAGAGGTTTCTCAAGAGGCAGATCAGGTGCGACGGTACTCCCATCTCCTCAGAATTTTCCACAGTTTATTGTGATCCACACAGTCAAAGGATTTGGCATGGTCAATAAAGTAGAAATATATGTTTTTCTAGAATTCTCTTGCCTTTTCCATGATCCAATGTTTGTCCGCAATTTGATCTCTGGTTCCTCTGCCTTTTCTAAAACCAGTTTGAACATCTGGAAGTTCAAGGTTCACATATTGCTGAAGCCTGGGTTGGAGAATTTTGAGCATTACTACCAGTGTGTGAGATGAGTGCAATTGTGCGGTAGTTTGAGCATTCTTTGGCATCTCCTTTTTTGGGGATTGGAATGAAAACTGACCTTTTCCAGTCCTGTGGCCACTGCTGAGTTTTCCAAATTTGATGGCATTTTGAGTGTAGCATTTTCTCAGCATCATCTTTCAAGATTTGAAATAGCTCGACTGGAAATCCATCACCTCCACTAGCTTCGTTCGTGGTGATGCTTTCTAAGGCCCACTTGACTTCACATTCCAGGATGTCTGGCTCTAGGTGAGTGATCACACAATCGTGATTATCTGGGTCATGAAGATCTTTTTTGTACAGTTCTTCTGTGTATTCTTGCCACCTCTTCTTTATATCTTCTGCTTCTGTAGGTTCATACTATTTCTGTCCTTTATCAAGCCAGTCTTTGCATGAATTTTTCCCTTGGTATCTCTAATTTTCTTGAAGAGATGTCTAGTCTTTCACACTCCTTTTTTTTCCTCTATTACTTTGCATTGATCAGTGAGGAAGGCTTTCTTATCTCTTGCTATTCTTTGGAACTCTACATTCATTTGCTTTTATCTTTCATTTTCTCCTTTGTTTTTCACATTTTTTTCTTTTCATAGCTATTTATAAGGCCTCCTCACACAGCAATTCTGCTTTTTTACTTTTCTTTTCCATGGGAATGGTCTTGATCCCTGTCTCCTGTACAATGTAATGAACCTCATTTCATAATTCATCAGGCATTCTATCTATCAAATCTAGTCCCTTAACTCTATTTTTCACTTCCCTTGTATAATCATAAGGGATTTGATTTAGATCATACCTGAATTATATAGCAGTTTTCCCTATTTTCTTCAATTTAAGTCTGAATTTGGTAATATCTCCTCCTGCCCCCAATCCTTCCAAGCATCAGAGTCTTTTCTAATGAGTCACCACTTTGCATGAGGTGGCCAAAGTACTGGAGTTTCAGCTTTAGCATCATTCCTTCCAAAGAAATCCCAGGGCTGATCTCCTTCAGAATGGACTGGTTGGATCTCTTTGTAGTCCAACGGACTCTCAAGAGTTTTCTCCAACACCACAGTTCAAAAGCATCAATTCTTCAGCACTCAGCCTTCTTCACAGTCCAACTCTCACATCCATACATGACCACAGGAACACAATAGCCTTGACTAGACGGACCTTAGTCGGCAAAGTAATGTCTCTGCTTTTGAATATACTATCTAGGTTAGTAATAACTTTTCTTCCAAGGAATAAGCGTATTCTAATTTCATGGCTGCAGTCACCATCTGCAGTGATTTTGGAGAGACCAAAAAAATTAAGTCTAACACTATTTCCACTGGTTCCCCATCTATTTCCCATGAAGTGATGCACCAGATGCCATGATCTTCTTTTTCTGAATGTTGAGCTTTCAGCCAACTTTTTCACTCTCCTCTTTCACTTTCATCAAGAGGCTCTTTAATTCTTCTTCACTTTCTGCCATAAGAGTGGTGTTTTCTGCATATCTGAGGTTATTGATATTTCTCTCGGCAATCTTGATTCCAGCTTGTGTTTCTTCCAGTGCAGCGTTTCTCATGATGTACTCTGCATATAAGTTAAATAAACAGGGTGACAATATACAGCCTTGACGTACTCCTTTTCCTATTTGGAACCAGTCTGTTGTTCCATGTTCAGTTCTCACTGTTGCTTCCTGACCTGCATACAGATTTCTCAAGAGGCAGGTTAGGTGATATGGTATACCCATCTCTTTCAGAATTTTCCACAGTTTATTGTGATTCACACAGTCAAAGGCTTTGGCACAGTCAATAAAGCAGAAGTAGATGTTTTTCTGGAACTCTCTTGCTTTTTCCATGATCTAGCAGATGTTGGCAATTTGATCTCTGGTTCCTCTGCCTTTTCTAAAACCAGTTTGAACATCAGGGAGTTCACAGTTCATGTATTGCTGAAGGCTGGCTTGGAGAATTTTGAGCATTACTTTACTAGCTTGTGAGATGAGTGCAATTGCACGGTAGTTTGAGCATTCTTTTGCATTGCCTTTCTTTGGAATTAGAATGAACGCTGACCTTTTCCAGTCCTGTGGCCATTGCTGAGTTTTCCAAATTTGCTGGAATATTGCTTGCAGCACTTTCACAGCATCATCTTTCAGGATTTGCAACAGCTCAACTGGTATTCAATCACCTCCACTAGCTTTGTTCATAGTGATGCTTTCTAAGGCCTACTTGACTTCACATTCCAAGATGCCTGGCTCTAGATTAGTGATCATATCATCATGATTATCTGGGTCGTGAAGATCTTTTTTTGTATAGTTTTTCCATGTATTCTTGCCACCTCTTCTTAATATCTTCTGCTTCTTTTAGGTCCAAACCATTTCTGTCCTTTATCACGCCCATCTTTGCATGAAATGTTCCCTTGATATCTCTAATTTTCTTGAAGAGATCGCTAGTGTTTCCCATTCTGTTCTTTTCCTCTATTACTTTGCATTGATCACTGAAGAAGGCTTTCTTATCTCTTCTTGCTATTCTTTGGAACTCTGCATTCAGATGCTTATATCTTTCCTTTTCTCCTTTGCTTTTCACCTCTCTTCTTTTCACAGCTATTTGTAAGGCCTCCCCAGACAGCCATTTTGCTTTTTTGCATTTCTTTTCCATGGGGATGGTCTTGATACCTGTCTCCCGTACAATGTCAAGAACCTCATTCCCTAGTTCATCAGGCACTCTATCTATCAGATCCAGACCCTTAAATCTATTTTTCACTTCCACTGTATAATCATAAGGGATTTGATTCAGGTCATACCTGAATGGTCTAGCGGTTTTCTCTACTTTCTTCAGTTTAAGTCTGAATTTGGCAATAAGGAGTTCATGATCTGAGCCACAGTCATNAGAAGTAGTCCTTTTCCTATTTGGAATCAGTCTGTTGTTCCATGTTCAGCTGTAGCTGTTGCTTCCTGACCTGCATAGAGGTTTCTCAAGAGGCAGATCAGGTGCGACGGTACTCCCATCTCCTCAGAATTTTCCACAGTTTATTGTGATCCACACAGTCAAAGGATTTGGCATGGTCAATAAAGTAGAAATATATGTTTTTCTAGAATTCTCTTGCCTTTTCCATGATCCAATGTTTGTCCGCAATTTGATCTCTGGTTCCTCTGCCTTTTCTAAAACCAGTTTGAACATCTGGAAGTTCAAGGTTCACATATTGCTGAAGCCTGGGTTGGAGAATTTTGAGCATTACTACCAGTGTGTGAGATGAGTGCAATTGTGCGGTAGTTTGAGCATTCTTTGGCATCTCCTTTTTTGGGGATTGGAATGAAAACTGACCTTTTCCAGTCCTGTGGCCACTGCTGAGTTTTCCAAATTTGATGGCATTTTGAGTGTAGCATTTTCTCAGCATCATCTTTCAAGATTTGAAATAGCTCGACTGGAAATCCATCACCTCCACTAGCTTCGTTCGTGGTGATGCTTTCTAAGGCCCACTTGACTTCACATTCCAGGATGTCTGGCTCTAGGTGAGTGATCACACAATCGTGATTATCTGGGTCATGAAGATCTTTTTTGTACAGTTCTTCTGTGTATTCTTGCCACCTCTTCTTTATATCTTCTGCTTCTGTAGGTTCATACTATTTCTGTCCTTTATCAAGCCAGTCTTTGCATGAATTTTTCCCTTGGTATCTCTAATTTTCTTGAAGAGATGTCTAGTCTTTCACACTCCTTTTTTTTCCTCTATTACTTTGTATTGATCAGTGAGGAAGGCTTTCTTATCTCTTGCTATTCTTTGGAACTCTACATTCATTTGCTTTTATCTTTCATTTTCTCCTTTGTTTTTCACATTTTTTTCTTTTCATAGCTATTTATAAGGCCTCCTCACACAGCAATTCTGCTTTTTTACTTTTCTTTTCCATGGGAATGGTCTTGATCCCTGTCTCCTGTACAATGTAATGAACCTCATTTCATAATTCATCAGGCATTCTATCTATCAAATCTAGTCCCTTAACTCTATTTTTCACTTCCCTTGTATAATCATAAGGGATTTGATTTAGATCATACCTGAATTATATAGCAGTTTTCCCTATTTTCTTCAATTTAAGTCTGAATTTGGTAATATCTCCTCCTGCCCCCAATCCTTCCAAGCATCAGAGTCTTTTCTAATGAGTCACCACTTTGCATGAGGTGGCCAAAGTACTGGAGTTTCAGCTTTAGCATCATTCCTTCCAAAGAAATCCCAGGGCTGATCTCCTTCAGAATGGACTGGTTGGATCTCTTTGTAGTCCAACGGACTCTCAAGAGTTTTCTCCAACACCACAGTTCAAAAGCTGTCTCTTATACACATCTAGCAAGAGAGTTCCAGAAAAACATCTATTTCCACAGTTTATTGTGATCCACACACTCAAAGCCTTTGGCATAGTCAATAAAGCAGAAATAGATGTTTTTCTGAAACTCTCTTACTTTTTCGATGATCCAGTGGATGTTGGCAATTTGATCTCTGGTNCTCACATCCATACATGACCACAGGAACACAATAGCCTTGACTAGACGGACCTTAGTCGGCAAAGTAATGTCTCTGCTTTTGAATATACTATCTAGGTTAGTAATAACTTTTCTTCCAAGGAATAAGCGTATTCTAATTTCATGGCTGCAGTCACCATCTGCAGTGATTTTGGAGAGACCAAAAAAATTAAGTCTAACACTATTTCCACTGGTTCCCCATCTATTTCCCATGAAGTGATGCACCAGATGCCATGATCTTCTTTTTCTGAATGTTGAGCTTTCAGCCAACTTTTTCACTCTCCTCTTTCACTTTCATCAAGAGGCTCTTTAATTCTTCTTCACTTTCTGCCATAAGAGTGGTGTTTTCTGCATATCTGAGGTTATTGATATTTCTCTCGGCAATCTTGATTCCAGCTTGTGTTTCTTCCAGTGCAGCGTTTCTCATGATGTACTCTGCATATAAGTTAAATAAACAGGGTGACAATATACAGCCTTGACGTACTCCTTTTCCTATTTGGAACCAGTCTGTTGTTCCATGTTCAGTTCTCACTGTTGCTTCCTGACCTGCATACAGATTTCTCAAGAGGCAGGTTAGGTGATATGGTATACCCATCTCTTTCAGAATTTTCCACAGTTTATTGTGATTCACACAGTCAAAGGCTTTGGCACAGTCAATAAAGCAGAAGTAGATGTTTTTCTGGAACTCTCTTGCTTTTTCCATGATCTAGCAGATGTTGGCAATTTGATCTCTGGTTCCTCTGCCTTTTCTAAAACCAGTTTGAACATCAGGGAGTTCACAGTTCATGTATTGCTGAAGGCTGGCTTGGAGAATTTTGAGCATTACTTTACTAGCTTGTGAGATGAGTGCAATTGCACGGTAGTTTGAGCATTCTTTTGCATTGCCTTTCTTTGGAATTAGAATGAACGCTGACCTTTTCCAGTCCTGTGGCCATTGCTGAGTTTTCCAAATTTGCTGGAATATTGCTTGCAGCACTTTCACAGCATCATCTTTCAGGATTTGCAACAGCTCAACTGGTATTCAATCACCTCCACTAGCTTTGTTCATAGTGATGCTTTCTAAGGCCTACTTGACTTCACATTCCAAGATGCCTGGCTCTAGATTAGTGATCATATCATCATGATTATCTGGGTCGTGAAGATCTTTTTTTGTATAGTTTTTCCATGTATTCTTGCCACCTCTTCTTAATATCTTCTGCTTCTTTTAGGTCCAAACCATTTCTGTCCTTTATCACGCCCATCTTTGCATGAAATGTTCCCTTGATATCTCTAATTTTCTTGAAGAGATCGCTAGTGTTTCCCATTCTGTTCTTTTCCTCTATTACTTTGCATTGATCACTGAAGAAGGCTTTCTTATCTCTTCTTGCTATTCTTTGGAACTCTGCATTCAGATGCTTATATCTTTCCTTTTCTCCTTTGCTTTTCACCTCTCTTCTTTTCACAGCTATTTGTAAGGCCTCCCCAGACAGCCATTTTGCTTTTTTGCATTTCTTTTCCATGGGGATGGTCTTGATACCTGTCTCCCGTACAATGTCAAGAACCTCATTCCCTAGTTCATCAGGCACTCTATCTATCAGATCCAGACCCTTAAATCTATTTTTCACTTCCACTGTATAATCATAAGGGATTTGATTCAGGTCATACCTGAATGGTCTAGCGGTTTTCTCTACTTTCTTCAGTTTAAGTCTGAATTTGGCAATAAGGAGTTCATGATCTGAGCCACAGTCATTCCTGGTCTTATTTTTACTGACAGTATAGAGCTCTTCTCCATATTTGGCTGCAAAGAATATAAACAATCTGATTTTGGTGTTGACCATCTGGTGATGTCCATGTGTAGAGTCTTCTCTTGTGTT
>SJYW01030849.1:415749-518182 GCA_006410735.1 Raphicerus campestris | reverse complement strand
GAAGAAGGCTGAGCGCCAAAGAATTGATGCTTTTGAACTGTGGTGTTGGAGAAGACTCCTGAGAGTCCCTTGGACTGCAAGGAGATCCAACCAGTTCATTCTGAAGGCGATCAGGCCTGGGATTTCTTTGGAAGGAATGATGCTAAAGCTGAAACTCCAGTACTTTGGCCACCTCATGTGAAGAGTTGACTCTTTGGAAAAGACTCTGATGCTAGGAAGGATTGGGGCCAGGAGGAGAAGGGGACGACAGAGGATGAGACGGCTGGATGGCATCACTGACTCGATGGACGTGAGTCTGAGTGAACTCCGGGAGATGGTGATGAACAGGGAGGCCTGGCGTGCTGTGATTCATGGGGTCGCAAAGAGTCAGACAGGAGTGAGTGACTGAGCACACACACAACACACACATATAAAACACCCAACTCAAGATTGAACCAAAAAATTAAGGGAAATATGCCGTTCACTTTGTCAGTCATAATTTAACAGAGGACAAAACAAGGCAACAACTAAAAAGTTATCAGAAACAGCCAACGGATGACCCTCCACATTCAGCTCAGTTCAGTCGCTCAGTCGTGTCCGACTCTTTGCGACCCCATGAATAGCAGCACACCAGGCCTCCCTGTCCATCACCANTAAGTCTGAATTTGGCAATAAGGAGTTCATGATCTGAGCCACAGTCATTCCTGGTCTTATTTTTACTGACAGTATAGAGCTCTTCTCCATATTTGGCTGCAAAGAATATAAACAATCTGATTTTGGTGTTGACCATCTGGTGATGTCCATGTGTAGAGTCTTCTCTTGTGTTTTTGGAAAAGGGTGTTTGCTGTGACCAGTGCTTTTTCTTGGCAACACTCTATTAGTCTTTGCCCTGCTTCATTCCATATTTCAAGGCCAAATTTGCCTGTTACTCCAGGTGTTTTTTGACTTCCTACTTTAGCATTCCAGTCCTCTATAATGAAAAGGACACCTTTTTTGGGTATTAGCTCTAAAAAGTCTTGTAGGTCTTCATAGAAACCTTCAACTTCAGCTTCTTCAGCATTACTGCTTGGGGCATAGACTTGGATTAATGTGATATTGAATTGTTTGCCTTGGAGATGGACATAGATCATTTTGTCATTTTTGAGATTGCTTCCAAGTACTGCACTTCATACTCTTTTGTTGACAATGATGGCTACTCTATTTTTTCTGATGGATTCCTGGCCGCAGTTNGGTGATGTCCATGTGTAGAGTCTTCTCTTGTGTTTTTGGAAAAGGGTGTTTGCTGTGACCAGTGCTTTTTCTTGGCAACACTCTATTAGTCTTTGCCCTGCTTCATTCCATATTTCAAGGCCAAATTTGCCTGTTACTCCAGGTGTTTTTTGACTTCCTACTTTAGCATTCCAGTCCTCTATAATGAAAAGGACACCTTTTTTGGGTATTAGCTCTAAAAAGTCTTGTAGGTCTTCATAGAAACCTTCAACTTCAGCTTCTTCAGCATTACTGCTTGGGGCATAGACTTGGATTAATGTGATATTGAATTGTTTGCCTTGGAGATGGACATAGATCATTTTGTCATTTTTGAGATTGCTTCCAAGTACTGCACTTCATACTCTTTTGTTGACAATGATGGCTACTCTATTTTTTCTGATGGATTCCTGGCCGCAGTTGTAGATATAATGGTCATCTGAGTTAAATTCACCCATTCCATTCCATTTTAGTTTGCTGATTCCTAGAATGTTGATGTTCACCCTTGCCATCTCTTGTTTGACCACTTCCAATTTGCCTTGATTCATGGACCTGACATTCAAGGATTCTCTGCGATATTGCTCTTTACATCATCGGACCTTGCTTCTATCACCAGTCACATCCACAACTGGGTCTTTGTTTTTGCTTTGGCTCCATCACTTCATTCTTTCTAGAATTATTTCTCTACCAATCTCCAGTAGTATATTGGCCACCTACTGACCTGAGGTGTTCCTCTTTCAGCATTCTATCATTTTGCCTTTTCATACTATTCAGGGAGTTCTCAAGGCAAAAATACTGAAGTGGTTTGCCATTCCTTTCTCCAGTGGACCACATTGTGTCAGACCTCTCCACCATGACCCACCCATCTTGGCTGGTCCCATGGGCATGGCTTAGTTTCATTGAGTTAGACAAGACTGTGGTCCTAGTGTGATTAGATTGACTAGTTTTCTGTGATTATAGTTTCAGTATGTTTTCACTTTGATGCCCTCTTGCAACACCTACCATCTTACTGGGGTTTCTCTTGCCCTGGAAGTCAGGTATCTGTTTACGGCTGCTCCAGCAAAGCGCAGCCACTGCTCCTTCACTTGGATGAGGAGTATCTCCTCACCACCACCCCTCCTGACCTTGAACGTGGAATAGCCCCTCTAGGCCCTCCTGTGCCCACACAGCCACTGCTCCCTGGATATGTGGTTAGTGAACACTTTTTTTCCAATTATGCAAGATATCTTTTTATTATGCTGATTATTTAATTTTATATGCAGAAGATATTTAGTTTGATATAGTTTCACTTTTTTTTTTTTTAATTTTTGCCTGTACTTCTGGTTTGCCTATCTAAAACTCATTGCCAAGAAGTTTTTCCTTATGTTTTCTTCCAGGAGTTTTAGTTTCAGGTCTTACATTTAATATTTAACCTACTTTGAGTTAATTGTTATGTATACTGTTAAGATAAGGGTCCAAATTTTTTCACATGAAGCTATCCAGTTTTTCCCAGTATTGTTTATTGAAGTGTCTATCTTTAACCTTATTGTCTACTCTTAATGCTGCTGTTGAAAATTAGTTGATGTATTTGTATGAGTTTATTTCTGGAATCTTTGTTCTATTGCTTTGATCTGTGTGCCTGTTTTTAATGCCAATGTCATAACATATTGATTACTATAGCTGTGTAATATAGTTTGAATTAAAGAAGTACAATACCTCTAGTTTTGTTCTTCTTGCTTAAGATTGTTTTGCCTAAATTAAGATATTTTGTAGTTTCACAGATATTTTTAAGGACTATTTAACCTCTTCCCTGGTGGTTCAGACAGTAAAGAATCAACATTCAATGAAGGAGACACAGGTTTGATCTCTGGTTTGGGAAGATCCCCTGGAGAAGGGACTGACTACCCACTCTAGTATTCTTGCTTGAAGAATTCTATGGATAAAGGAGCCTGCCATGGGGTTGCAAAAGACTTGGGCCTGACTAAGAGAGTAACATGTAAAATACTTCTATTTAAGGTGACATCTACTAGCAATTAGCAAAAAAATTTAAAAAGAAAAGAAAGAAAGAAAGAAAGAGAGAAAGCCAAAAGCTTTTGTGTATAGAAAAATCTAATAAATATTTAAATGACTTTACCTAGTGGCTTACATACAGTATTTCACCCAAAAATTGTAGGATGCATATTATTTTAAGCACACTGAACACAATTACAAATATTAAATGTGTGATAGTCCATAAATCATAACAAAAACTTTCAGATTATTCAAATCATAGAAAACATGTTATTTGGCAACAATATCTTATTACAATTAAATTGGTAATTAAAAACCCTCATATATGTATTTATGAGTAAAGAGAGGGTGATAAATCTTGGAAGTCTAAGTAGTCATCTAGCATCATTAAATATCAACAAATAATTCACAAAATCAACAAACTAAGGAAAAGTAGCATAGTAGATTATTATTTTTTAAAAAATCAGAGTTATTACTGAAATAATTTGAAAAATCAAAATTTGTTNTGACAGTATAGAGCTCTTCTCCATATTTGGCTGCAAAGAATATAAACAATCTGATTTTGGTGTTGACCATCTGGTGATGTCCATGTGTAGAGTCTTCTCTTGTGTTTTTGGAAAAGGGTGTTTGCTGTGACCAGTGCTTTTTCTTGGCAACACTCTATTAGTCTTTGCCCTGCTTCATTCCATATTTCAAGGCCAAATTTGCCTGTTACTCCAGGTGTTTTTTGACTTCCTACTTTAGCATTCCAGTCCTCTATAATGAAAAGGACACCTTTTTTGGGTATTAGCTCTAAAAAGTCTTGTAGGTCTTCATAGAAACCTTCAACTTCAGCTTCTTCAGCATTACTGCTTGGGGCATAGACTTGGATTAATGTGATATTGAATTGTTTGCCTTGGAGATGGACATAGATCATTTTGTCATTTTTGAGATTGCTTCCAAGTACTGCACTTCATACTCTTTTGTTGACAATGATGGCTACTCTATTTTTTCTGATGGATTCCTGGCCGCAGTTGTAGATATAATGGTCATCTGAGTTAAATTCACCCATTCCATTCCATTTTAGTTTGCTGATTCCTAGAATGTTGATGTTCACCCTTGCCATCTCTTGTTTGACCACTTCCAATTTGCCTTGATTCATGGACCTGACATTCAAGGATTCTCTGCGATATTGCTCTTTACATCATCGGACCTTGCTTCTATCACCAGTCACATCCACAACTGGGTCTTTGTTTTTGCTTTGGCTCCATCACTTCATTCTTTCTAGAATTATTTCTCTACCAATCTCCAGTAGTATATTGGCCACCTACTGACCTGAGGTGTTCCTCTTTCAGCATTCTATCATTTTGCCTTTTCATACTATTCAGGGAGTTCTCAAGGCAAAAATACTGAAGTGGTTTGCCATTCCTTTCTCCAGTGGACCACATTGTGTCAGACCTCTCCACCATGACCCACCCATCTTGGCTGGTCCCATGGGCATGGCTTAGTTTCATTGAGTTAGACAAGACTGTGGTCCTAGTGTGATTAGATTGACTAGTTTTCTGTGATTATAGTTTCAGTATGTTTTCACTTTGATGCCCTCTTGCAACACCTACCATCTTACTGGGGTTTCTCTTGCCCTGGAAGTCAGGTATCTGTTTACGGCTGCTCCAGCAAAGCGCAGCCACTGCTCCTTCACTTGGATGAGGAGTATCTCCTCACCACCACCCCTCCTGACCTTGAACGTGGAATAGCCCCTCTAGGCCCTCCTGTGCCCACACAGCCACTGCTCCCTGGATATGTGGTTAGTGAACACTTTTTTTCCAATTATGCAAGATATCTTTTTATTATGCTGATTATTTAATTTTATATGCAGAAGATATTTAGTTTGATATAGTTTCACTTTTTTTTTTTTTAATTTTTGCCTGTACTTCTGGTTTGCCTATCTAAAACTCATTGCCAAGAAGTTTTTCCTTATGTTTTCTTCCAGGAGTTTTAGTTTCAGGTCTTACATTTAATATTTAACCTACTTTGAGTTAATTGTTATGTATACTGTTAAGATAAGGGTCCAAATTTTTTCACATGAAGCTATCCAGTTTTTCCCAGTATTGTTTATTGAAGTGTCTATCTTTAACCTTATTGTCTACTCTTAATGCTGCTGTTGAAAATTAGTTGATGTATTTGTATGAGTTTATTTCTGGAATCTTTGTTCTATTGCTTTGATCTGTGTGCCTGTTTTTAATGCCAATGTCATAACATATTGATTACTATAGCTGTGTAATATAGTTTGAATTAAAGAAGTACAATACCTCTAGTTTTGTTCTTCTTGCTTAAGATTGTTTTGCCTAAATTAAGATATTTTGTAGTTTCACAGATATTTTTAAGGACTATTTAACCTCTTCCCTGGTGGTTCAGACAGTAAAGAATCAACATTCAATGAAGGAGACACAGGTTTGATCTCTGGTTTGGGAAGATCCCCTGGAGAAGGGACTGACTACCCACTCTAGTATTCTTGCTTGAAGAATTCTATGGATAAAGGAGCCTGCCATGGGGTTGCAAAAGACTTGGGCCTGACTAAGAGAGTAACATGTAAAATACTTCTATTTAAGGTGACATCTACTAGCAATTAGCAAAAAAATTTAAAAAGAAAAGAAAGAAAGAAAGAAAGAGAGAAAGCCAAAAGCTTTTGTGTATAGAAAAATCTAATAAATATTTAAATGACTTTACCTAGTGGCTTACATACAGTATTTCACCCAAAAATTGTAGGATGCATATTATTTTAAGCACACTGAACACAATTACAAATATTAAATGTGTGATAGTCCATAAATCATAACAAAAACTTTCAGATTATTCAAATCATAGAAAACATGTTATTTGGCAACAATATCTTATTACAATTAAATTGGTAATTAAAAACCCTCATATATGTATTTATGAGTAAAGAGAGGGTGATAAATCTTGGAAGTCTAAGTAGTCATCTAGCATCATTAAATATCAACAAATAATTCACAAAATCAACAAACTAAGGAAAAGTAGCATAGTAGATTATTATTTTTTAAAAAATCAGAGTTATTACTGAAATAATTTGAAAAATCAAAATTTGTTGCCTGTGGGGAATGGTTTTTAGACTGGAAAAATCAGGAATGTCTATTTTTTGTTACTAGCCTTTTGTTGATTTTGTAAAGTGTGCTCAGTCATACTTAAATATATAAAGGAAGTCAAACCCAAATGAAAACTAAATTAAAAAAAATTTGATATGATGATATTTTATGGAGTAAAATACACTGGATTAGCCTCCCTAAACCAAGTTATTCCAACATCTATCTAACAAATCTAAGAAGTTACAGAGTAAAGCAAACCTCTCTACAGAACCATAAATTGAAATTTAAAATCAGCCTATTACCAGACTCCAGGAGGAAGTTTTTCTAATTTTATGTGCTATTTTAAAAAGCCACCTATTGGCATTTTCACTCACAAATAAATTGTCATTGTGAACCTGTGTTCTCCTGTCTCTGCCTCAGAAATTTGAGTCCACTCAAAAATGTAACCTGAAACTGGGGCAGATCTCACACAATGGCTATATGACATACCAGAACAGCTGTAGTAAGAGATCTTGAAATGACAATCTTCTGGAATTCATGCCTAAACTACAAGAACAGTTTGGCAGAAAATTCCCATAGTTGTGGGGAAAGTGTTGGGGAGTGATGATAATCAGTGGTACATCATTTTTTTTTTTTTAAACACTTCCAATAATCACTTAAAATGCTTCGGATACTTAAAAGTCAGGAAAGAAGTTCTAGTAACAATCAAGTTGTTTTTGTATTTTTGTTTTGTATTTTGCATCTAGTTTGCATGGATGTATATTACAATTTTGTTTTTATAAACCCCTTCAGTGATGCCATCCAAACATCTCATCCTCTGTCGTTCCCTTATCCTCCTGCTTTCAATCTTTCTCATCATCAGGGTCTTTTCTGAGTCAGTTCTTCACAGCAGGGGCTAAGTTATTGGAATTTCAGCTTCAACATCAGTCCTTCCAATGAATATTCAGAACTGATTTCCTTTAGGATTGAATAGTTTGGTCTCCTTGCAGTCCAAGGGACTCTCAACAGTCTTCCCCAACACCACAATTTAAAAGCACAGTTCTTTGTCACTTAGCATCCTTTCTTTCTTTTTTTTTTTTAATGTATTTTTTTAATTGAAGGATAATAGTTTTATAGAATTTTGTTATTTTATGTCAAACCTCAAGTTTCCTGGTGGCTCAGTTGGTAAAGAGTCTGCCTGCAGTGCAGGAGATTGTCTATAACACAGGAGACCTTGGTTCAATCCTTGAGTCTGGAAGTTCCTCTGGAGAAGGAAATGACAATCCACTCCAGTAGTATTGCTTGGAATATCCCATGAGCAAAGGAGCCAGGTGGGATAGAATCCAAAGAGTCGCAAAGAGTCAGACAGGACTTAGATACTAAACTACCAGCTGTCAAACCTCAACATAAATCAGCCGCAGGTTTACATATGTACCCTCCCTCCCATGCCCCCCACCATACAACCTTTCTAGGTTGATATAGAGGCCCAGTTTGAGTTCTCTGAAACATACAGCAAATTCCCACTTACTGTCTATTTTATATATGGTAATGTAAGTTTCCATGTTATATTCTCTATATATCTCAACCTCTTCTCCCCTCCCCCCATGTCCATAAGTCTGTTTTCTATATATGTTTCTCCATTTCTGCCCTGAAAATAAATTATCCAGTACAACCTTTCTAGATTACTTTATGGTCAAACTCTTACATCCATACTTGACTACTGGAGAAACCGTAGGTTTGACTAGATGGATTTTGTTTGTCTCTGCTTTTTAATATGCTGTCTAGGTTGGTCATAATTTTCCTTCCACGGAGTAAGTGTCTTTTAATTTCATGGCTGCAATCACCATCTGCAGTGATTCTGAGCTCAAGAAAATAAAGTCTCTCATTGTTTCATTGTTTCCCCACCTATTTGCCATGAAGTGATGGGACCAGATGTCATGGTCTTCATCTTTTGAATACTGAGTTTTAAGCCAGTTCTTTGACTCTTCTCTTTCACTTTTATCCAGAGGGCCTTTAGTTCCTCTTCAATTTCTACCATTGGGGTGGTGTCATCTGCGTATCTGAGGTTACTGATATTTGTCTTGGCAGTCTTGGTTCCAGCTTGAGCTTCATCCAGCCTGGTATTTCATGTGATGTAGTTGTCATATAAGTGAAATAAGCAGGGTGACAATATACAGCCTTGTTCCTCTTTTCAGTTTAAATGTAAAGGTCTCCATCACATTAAAAATGTACACTCCCCATTTTCCTCACTCTGATGTCTGAAAAGAAGCAATCTTTCCTTCTCTTACCTCCTCTGGGTATTCTCCACCCCTAATCCCATCCCCACCCCGACCTCTGTTTAACTTCCCCATTATCTCAGTTTTTGCAATAGTATTTTCTCAATGTGTTATTTTTGTGAGATCTTAGTCAGACTTTATTGTTTTGGGCTCCAAAATCACTGCAGATGGTGATCGCAGCCATGAAATTAAAAGACGCTTACTCCTTGGAAAGAAAGTTATGACTAACCTAGATAGCATATCTAAAAGCAGAGACATTACTTTGCCAACAAAAGTCCGTCTAGTCAAGGCTAGACGGTTTTTCCAGTGGTCATATATGAATGTGAGAGTTGAACTGTAAAGAAAGCTGAGTGCCAAAGAATGGATGCTTTTGAACTGTGGTGTTTGAGAAGATTCTTGAGAGTTCCATGGACTGCAAGGAGATCCAAACAGCCCACCCTAAAGGAGATCAGTCCTGGGTGTTCATTGGAAAGACTGATGCTGAAGCGGAAACTCCAATACTTTGTCCACCTCATGCGAAGAACTGACTCATTGTAAAGACTCTGATGCTGGGAGGGATTGGGGACAGGACGAGAAGGGGACAACAGAGGATGAGATGGCTGGATGGCATCACCAACTCGATGGACATGTGTTTGAGCGAACTCCGAGAGTTGGTGATGGACAGGGAAGCCTGGCATGCTGTGATTCATGGGGTTTCAAAGAGTCAGACACGACTGAGTGACTGAGCTCAACTGAACTGAGAGGACATCCCTTCCCAGCTAAGAATTAACACTGACTTCTTGTTTGTTTGTTTGTTTAATTTTTTCTCTGCACATATCTTAATTTCCATTTGTGTTATTTTTTGGTTATTCTCTGTCTTTTCTATTATACAGTAAATTCTGTGATTTTGATGTATCTTATATATCTAGCATTAAATAAATTCTTGAGCAGAAATGCATGAGTGTAGGGAAACAGTTTAACAGAAGTAAAATTTAATAAATAATCTGCTCAAAAGCAAAATGGGCTGCCTTTAAATTACTGAACTTGACATTTTTAACGTAGAATGAATGACCATCTGTCAGTGATAAGGATATTCCAGAGGGATTTATACAATAATAGTCCTCTACAAATAATAGGGTTCTAATCATAGCTCAGGTGGTAAAGACTCTGTCTGCAGTACAGGAGACCCTGGTTCTATTCCTGGGTCAGGAAGAACCCCTGGAGAAGGAAATGGCAACCCACTCCAGTACTCTTGCCTCAAAAATCCCATGGAAAGAGGGGCCTGGTGGGCTACAGTCCATGGGGTTGCAAGGGTTGAACACGACTTAGCAACTAAACCACCACCAAACCACCAATGGAACTATAATGGTCTCTAAGGTGTTTTCTGAGCTTTATATTCTGTGATTTACAGTGAACTTTATAGTACAACTTGCTTGAAGGTTAGAACTGCCAGTATTTCACAAATAATTTCTCTGAAATACTATAGGATGAGACCCATTGGGTACTGCACACTAAATTAATGATCAACCATTGACTAAAACAGTGAAATTGGAGATGATTTTCTTTATTTTTCTCCCTTCTAAAGCTAATGATTTGAAGATGCATACTAATTCACTGAGGTTTCAATTTGAAATTTGGTCTAAATTAACATTAAGATTTCTCCAAAGAATATATATAGATAGCTAAGAGGCATGTGAAATATGTTCAATATCCTTAATTATCATAGAATGCAAATCAAAAATACAGTGAGATATCATTTCACACCAATCACAATGGATATCATCAAAAAACCCACAAACAATAAATGCTAGAGAGGGTGTGAAGACAAGGGCACCCTCCTTCTCTGGAATGTAAATTTTTGCAACGCCTATGGAGAACAGCACAGAGATTCCTTAAAACACTAAAAATATAGCTGCCATATAGCCTTGCAATTTCAATCTTGGGCATATATCTGGTGAAAAACAGATCACTCTCTGGGATGAAAAATGAAGAGTAAAAGTTTCTTGCCCCATTCCTTCCTCATACTTTTATCACTTCTTAGAGGTAAGCTGCTGCTGCTGCTAAGTCACTTCAGCTATGACAGACTCTGCGACCCCATAGACGGCAGCCTACCAGACTCCCCCAACCCTGGGATTTTTCAGACAAGAACACTGGAGTGCGTTGCCATTTCCTTCTCCAATGCATGAAAGTAAAAAGTGAAAGTGAAGTCACTCAGTCCTGTCCGACTCTTAGCGATCCCATGGAATGCAGCCCACCAGGCTCCTCAATCCATGGGATTTTCCAGGCAAGGGTGCTAGAATGGGGTGCCATTGCCTTCTCTGTTAAAGGTAAGCATGTTTAGCTTTTAGTGGTGGTAGATAACACAATAATTTTAAATAAAGAAAATATAGCTCTGTTAACTGATTTTTTTTGAAACATAAGAAAACATGAACACACTAATTACAATTATCTTTCAATTTCCATCCTCATATTATGTTAGCTATATTTTTGCTATGTTAAATCTTACTTTTAATCCTTGAAGAAATACACTTAAATATCTAATTTTGAACTATCAACTTTAGCTATTTTTCATTTAGATAACACCTCTCTTATCCTTTCACTTCCTCTTCTGTGAATCAGGATATGTTATTTAAACAAAAATTTTGCATTTTATAGAGAATCATGGTTAATTTAAAAGTTAAAGAATAAATGACCTAACAAAAAATGGGCCAAAGAACTCAGTTCAGTTCAGTTCAGTCACTCAGTTGTGTTTGACTCTTTGCGACCCCGTGAATCGCACCACGCCAGGCCTCCCTGTCCATAAACATCTCCCAAAGCNCTCTACAGAACCATAAATTGAAATTTAAAATCAGCCTATTACCAGACTCCAGGAGGAAGTTTTTCTAATTATATGTGCTATTTTAAAAAGCCACCTATTGGCATTTTCACTCACAAATAAATTGTCATTGTGAACCTGTGTTCTCCTGTCTCTGCCTCAGAAATTTGAGTCCACTCAAAAATGTAACCTGAAACTGGGGCAGATCTCACACAATGGCTATATGACATACCAGAACAGCTGTAGTAAGAGATCTTGAAATGACAATCTTCTGGAATTCATGCCTAAACTACAAGAACAGTTTGGCAGAAAATTCCCATAGTTGTGGGGAAAGTGTTGGGGAGTGATGATAATCAGTGGTACATCATTTTTTTTTTTTTAAACACTTCCAATAATCACTTAAAATGCTTCGGATACTTAAAAGTCAGGAAAGAAGTTCTAGTAACAATCAAGTTGTTTTTGTATTTTTGTTTTGTATTTTGCATCTAGTTTGCATGGATGTATATTACAATTTTGTTTTTATAAACCCCTTCAGTGATGCCATCCAAACATCTCATCCTCTGTCGTTCCCTTATCCTCCTGCTTTCAATCTTTCTCATCATCAGGGTCTTTTCTGAGTCAGTTCTTCACAGCAGGGGCTAAGTTATTGGAATTTCAGCTTCAACATCAGTCCTTCCAATGAATATTCAGAACTGATTTCCTTTAGGATTGAATAGTTTGGTCTCCTTGCAGTCCAAGGGACTCTCAACAGTCTTCCCCAACACCACAATTTAAAAGCACAGTTCTTTGTCACTTAGCATCCTTTCTTTCTTTTTTTTTTTTAATGTATTTTTTTAATTGAAGGATAATAGTTTTATAGAATTTTGTTATTTTATGTCAAACCTCAAGTTTCCTGGTGGCTCAGTTGGTAAAGAGTCTGCCTGCAGTGCAGGAGATTGTCTATAACACAGGAGACCTTGGTTCAATCCTTGAGTCTGGAAGTTCCTCTGGAGAAGGAAATGACAATCCACTCCAGTAGTATTGCTTGGAATATCCCATGAGCAAAGGAGCCAGGTGGGATAGAATCCAAAGAGTCGCAAAGAGTCAGACAGGACTTAGATACTAAACTACCAGCTGTCAAACCTCAACATAAATCAGCCGCAGGTTTACATATGTACCCTCCCTCCCATGCCCCCCACCATACAACCTTTCTAGGTTGATATAGAGGCCCAGTTTGAGTTCTCTGAAACATACAGCAAATTCCCACTTACTGTCTATTTTATATATGGTAATGTAAGTTTCCATGTTATATTCTCTATATATCTCAACCTCTTCTCCCCTCCCCCCATGTCCATAAGTCTGTTTTCTATATATGTTTCTCCATTTCTGCCCTGAAAATAAATTATCCAGTACAACCTTTCTAGATTACTTTATGGTCAAACTCTTACATCCATACTTGACTACTGGAGAAACCGTAGGTTTGACTAGATGGATTTTGTTTGTCTCTGCTTTTTAATATGCTGTCTAGGTTGGTCATAATTTTCCTTCCACGGAGTAAGTGTCTTTTAATTTCATGGCTGCAATCACCATCTGCAGTGATTCTGAGCTCAAGAAAATAAAGTCTCTCATTGTTTCATTGTTTCCCCACCTATTTGCCATGAAGTGATGGGACCAGATGTCATGGTCTTCATCTTTTGAATACTGAGTTTTAAGCCAGTTCTTTGACTCTTCTCTTTCACTTTTATCCAGAGGGCCTTTAGTTCCTCTTCAATTTCTACCATTGGGGTGGTGTCATCTGCGTATCTGAGGTTACTGATATTTGTCTTGGCAGTCTTGGTTCCAGCTTGAGCTTCATCCAGCCTGGTATTTCATGTGATGTAGTTGTCATATAAGTGAAATAAGCAGGGTGACAATATACAGCCTTGTTCCTCTTTTCAGTTTAAATGTAAAGGTCTCCATCACATTAAAAATGTACACTCCCCATTTTCCTCACTCTGATGTCTGAAAAGAAGCAATCTTTCCTTCTCTTACCTCCTCTGGGTATTCTCCACCCCTAATCCCATCCCCACCCCGACCTCTGTTTAACTTCCCCATTATCTCAGTTTTTGCAATAGTATTTTCTCAATGTGTTATTTTTGTGAGATCTTAGTCAGACTTTATTGTTTTGGGCTCCAAAATCACTGCAGATGGTGATCGCAGCCATGAAATTAAAAGACGCTTACTCCTTGGAAAGAAAGTTATGACTAACCTAGATAGCATATCTAAAAGCAGAGACATTACTTTGCCAACAAAAGTCCGTCTAGTCAAGGCTAGACGGTTTTTCCAGTGGTCATATATGAATGTGAGAGTTGAACTGTAAAGAAAGCTGAGTGCCAAAGAATGGATGCTTTTGAACTGTGGTGTTTGAGAAGATTCTTGAGAGTTCCATGGACTGCAAGGAGATCCAAACAGCCCACCCTAAAGGAGATCAGTCCTGGGTGTTCATTGGAAAGACTGATGCTGAAGCGGAAACTCCAATACTTTGTCCACCTCATGCGAAGAACTGACTCATTGTAAAGACTCTGATGCTGGGAGGGATTGGGGACAGGACGAGAAGGGGACAACAGAGGATGAGATGGCTGGATGGCATCACCAACTCGATGGACATGTGTTTGAGCGAACTCCGAGAGTTGGTGATGGACAGGGAAGCCTGGCATGCTGTGATTCATGGGGTTTCAAAGAGTCAGACACGACTGAGTGACTGAGCTCAACTGAACTGAGAGGACATCCCTTCCCAGCTAAGAATTAACACTGACTTCTTGTTTGTTTGTTTGTTTAATTTTTTCTCTGCACATATCTTAATTTCCATTTGTGTTATTTTTTGGTTATTCTCTGTCTTTTCTATTATACAGTAAATTCTGTGATTTTGATGTATCTTATATATCTAGCATTAAATAAATTCTTGAGCAGAAATGCATGAGTGTAGGGAAACAGTTTAACAGAAGTAAAATTTAATAAATAATCTGCTCAAAAGCAAAATGGGCTGCCTTTAAATTACTGAACTTGACATTTTTAACGTAGAATGAATGACCATCTGTCAGTGATAAGGATATTCCAGAGGGATTTATACAATAATAGTCCTCTACAAATAATAGGGTTCTAATCATAGCTCAGGTGGTAAAGACTCTGTCTGCAGTACAGGAGACCCTGGTTCTATTCCTGGGTCAGGAAGAACCCCTGGAGAAGGAAATGGCAACCCACTCCAGTACTCTTGCCTCAAAAATCCCATGGAAAGAGGGGCCTGGTGGGCTACAGTCCATGGGGTTGCAAGGGTTGAACACGACTTAGCAACTAAACCACCACCAAACCACCAATGGAACTATAATGGTCTCTAAGGTGTTTTCTGAGCTTTATATTCTGTGATTTACAGTGAACTTTATAGTACAACTTGCTTGAAGGTTAGAACTGCCAGTATTTCACAAATAATTTCTCTGAAATACTATAGGATGAGACCCATTGGGTACTGCACACTAAATTAATGATCAACCATTGACTAAAACAGTGAAATTGGAGATGATTTTCTTTATTTTTCTCCCTTCTAAAGCTAATGATTTGAAGATGCATACTAATTCACTGAGGTTTCAATTTGAAATTTGGTCTAAATTAACATTAAGATTTCTCCAAAGAATATATATAGATAGCTAAGAGGCATGTGAAATATGTTCAATATCCTTAATTATCATAGAATGCAAATCAAAAATACAGTGAGATATCATTTCACACCAATCACAATGGATATCATCAAAAAACCCACAAACAATAAATGCTAGAGAGGGTGTGAAGACAAGGGCACCCTCCTTCTCTGGAATGTAAATTTTTGCAACGCCTATGGAGAACAGCACAGAGATTCCTTAAAACACTAAAAATATAGCTGCCATATAGCCTTGCAATTTCAATCTTGGGCATATATCTGGTGAAAAACAGATCACTCTCTGGGATGAAAAATGAAGAGTAAAAGTTTCTTGCCCCATTCCTTCCTCATACTTTTATCACTTCTTAGAGGTAAGCTGCTGCTGCTGCTAAGTCACTTCAGCTATGACAGACTCTGCGACCCCATAGACGGCAGCCTACCAGACTCCCCCAACCCTGGGATTTTTCAGACAAGAACACTGGAGTGCGTTGCCATTTCCTTCTCCAATGCATGAAAGTAAAAAGTGAAAGTGAAGTCACTCAGTCCTGTCCGACTCTTAGCGATCCCATGGAATGCAGCCCACCAGGCTCCTCAATCCATGGGATTTTCCAGGCAAGGGTGCTAGAATGGGGTGCCATTGCCTTCTCTGTTAAAGGTAAGCATGTTTAGCTTTTAGTGGTGGTAGATAACACAATAATTTTAAATAAAGAAAATATAGCTCTGTTAACTGATTTTTTTTGAAACATAAGAAAACATGAACACACTAATTACAATTATCTTTCAATTTCCATCCTCATATTATGTTAGCTATATTTTTGCTATGTTAAATCTTACTTTTAATCCTTGAAGAAATACACTTAAATATCTAATTTTGAACTATCAACTTTAGCTATTTTTCATTTAGATAACACCTCTCTTATCCTTTCACTTCCTCTTCTGTGAATCAGGATATGTTATTTAAACAAAAATTTTGCATTTTATAGAGAATCATGGTTAATTTAAAAGTTAAAGAATAAATGACCTAACAAAAAATGGGCCAAAGAACTCAGTTCAGTTCAGTTCAGTCACTCAGTTGTGTTTGACTCTTTGCGACCCCGTGAATCGCACCACGCCAGGCCTCCCTGTCCATAAACATCTCCCAAAGCTCACTCAGACTCATGTTCATCGAGTCCGTGATGCCATCCAGCCATCTCATCCTCTGTCATCCCCTTCTCCTCCTGCCCCCAATCCTTCCAAGCATCAGAGTCTTTTCTAATGAATCACCACTTTGCATGAGGTGGCCAAAGTACTGGAGTTTCAGCTTTAGCATCATTCCTTCCAAAGAAATCCCAGGGCTGATCTTCTTTAGAATGGACTGGTTGGATCTCTTTGCAGTCCAAGGGACTCTCAAGAGTCTTCTCCAACATCACAGTTCAAAAGCATCAATTCTTCGGCACTCAGCCTTCTTAACAGTCCGAGTTTCACATCTATACATGACCACAGGAAAAACCATAGCCTTGACTAGATGGACCTTAGTTGGCAAAGTAATGTCTCTGTTTTTGAATGTCCTATCCACGTTGGTCATAATTTTCTTCCAAGGAGTAAGCATCTTTTAATTTCATGGCTGGAGTCACCATCTGCAGTGATTTTGGAGCCCAGAAAAATAAAGTCTGACACTGTTTCCACTGTTTCCCCATCTATTTCCCACGAAGTGATCGGACAGTATGCCATGATATTTGTTTTCTGAATGTTGAGCTTTAAGCCAACTTTTTCACTTTCCTCTTTCACTTTCATCAAGAGGCTTTTTAGTTCCTCTTCACTTTCTGCCATAAGGGTTGTGTCATCTGCATATCTGAGGTTATTGAAATTTCTCCCAGCAATCTGGATTCTAACAATTATTGATTCTAGTTTCTTCCAGTCCAGTGTTTCTCATGATGTACTCTGTATGTAAGTTAAATAAGCAGGGTGACATTATAAAACCTTGACGTACTCCTGTTCCTATTTGGAACCAGTCAGTTGTTCCATGTTCAGTTCTAACTGTTGCTTCCTCACCTGCATACAGATTTCTCAAGAGACAGGTCAGGTAGTCTAGTACTCCCATCTATTTCAGAATTTTTCACAGATTATTGTGATCCACACAGTCAAAGGTTTTGGCATAGTCAGTAAAGCAGAAGTAGATGTTTTTCTGCAACTCTTTTGCTTTTTCCATGATCCAGCGGATGTTGGCAATTTGACCTCTGGTTCTTCTGCCTTT
Source organism: Raphicerus campestris (assembly GCA_006410735.1). NCBI lineage: Eukaryota > Metazoa > Chordata > Mammalia > Artiodactyla > Bovidae > Raphicerus > Raphicerus campestris. Next base: position 500,955 of record SJYW01030849.1, on the reverse strand, counting down.
TCTAAAGTCAGCTTGAACATCAGGGGATTCACAGTTCATGTATTGCTGAAGCCTGGCTTAGATAATTTTGAGCATTTCTTTACTAGCATGTGAGATGAGTGCGGTAGTTTGAGCATTCTTTGGCATTGCCTTTCTTTGGGATTGGAATGAAAACTGACCTTTTCCAGTCCTGTACCCACTGCTGAGTTTTCCAAATTTGCTGGCATATTGAGTGCAGCACTTTCACAGCAACATCTTTCAGGATTTGAAACAGCTCAACTGGAATTCCATCACCTCCACTAGCTTTGTTCGTAGTGGTGCTTTCTAAGGCCAGCTTGACTTCACATTCCAAGATGTTTGGCTCTAGATTAGTGATCAAATCATCATAATTATCTGGATTGTGAAGATCTTTATTGTACAGTTCTTCCGTGTATTCTGCCACCTCTTCTTAATATCTTCTGCTTCTGTTAGGTCCATACCACTTCTGTCCTTTTTCGAGCCCATCTTTGCATGAAATGTTCCCTTGATATCTCTAATTTTCTTGAAGAAATCTCTAGTCTTTCCCATTCTGTTCTTTTCTTCTATTTCTTTGCACAAATTGTTGAAGAAGGTTTTCTTGTCTCTTCTTGCTATTCTTTGAAATTCTGCTTTCAGATGCTTATATCTTTCCTTTTCTCCTTTGCTTTTCACCTCTCTTCTTTTCACAGCTATTTGTAAGGCCTCGCCAGTCAGCTCTTTTGTTTTTTTGCATTTCTCTTCCATGGGGATGATCTTGATCCCTGTGTCCTGCACAATGTCACGAACCTCATTCCATAGTTCATCAGGCACTGTCTCTATCAGATCTAGGCCCTTAAATCTATTTCTTACTTCCACTGTATAATCATAAGGTATTTGATTTAGGTCATACCTGAATGGTCTAGCGGTTTTCCCTACTTTCTTCAATTTCAGTCTGAATTTGGTAATAAGGAGTTCATGATCTGAGCCACAGTTGCCTCCTAGTCTTGTTTTTGTTGACTGTATAGAGTTTCTCCATATTTGGCTGCAAAGAATATAATCAATCTCATTTTGGTGTTGACCATCTGGTGATGTCCATGTGTAGCGTCTTCTCTTGTGTTGTTGGAACAGGGTTTTTGCTATGATCAGTGCATTTTCTTGGCTAAACTCTATTAGTCTTTTCCCTGCTTCATTCCATATTCCAAGGCCAAATTTGTCTGTAACTCCAGGTGTTTCTTAACTTCCTACTTTAGCATTCGAGTCCCCTATAATGAAAAGGACATCTTTTTTGGGTGTTAGCTCTAAAAGGTCTTAAAGGTCTTCATAGAATCCTTCAACTTCAGTTTCTTCAGCGTTACTGGTTGGGGCATAGACTTGGATAACTGTGATATTGAATTGCTGGGGGCCAGCGTGAGGAACTTCACCCATGGCAAAGGTCATAAGGAAAGAAGCTTAGCATACGCAAAGGCGTGATCAAGCCTCAGGAAAACCCCTGTTCCCAAGCATCTAACCCTAAAACCAGAGTACTTTACGGGGGCTCTCCCCCATAACCATTTGTCTCGGAGAAGGAGTTAACTTGCAACTCCAGTTAATAAAAATTCCTGGGCGTGACAAGAGTGTTTCAACTTACAATCTCTGAATGTTCTCTGGTCTGCCTTGTCAGGTTCATCCGGCTGCATGTGATTGTTTACAACCACCCCCCCCCCCCCAAATGTGAGAGGCGTGGGATGCTTTAAAACTTTCTAAATACAGACTCTTTTGAGAAGTTAGAAGATCATTAGTATAGTATTAGTGGATTGATTAGAAATTATATTGGTGAAGGGTTTTTATTTGTTGTGTCAATAATTGTTGCTAATTCCCTGCTCTGGGTGAGACAAGGGTGTCTTAGGTCAAACCTCTCTGCTGAGAGACTAGCTTGTGTGACAACCTCTCAACCATAAACAGCACAGAGAGTTTGGAGTATTAGCATAGGGCTTTTCTCATTTAATTTCTGCCAGGCCTCCATATCCTTAGGCACCTGGGAATATATTAATCAATGTATTTGGAATATAGAAAAAGAAATATAGTAGTTTTTTATGTTAGCAATATTAGACTTTTTGAGTTAATGAATTTTCTCTTTTGCTATAGATCACTGTACTTTGTTATAAATCACTGTGTCCTTGCTATGCAAAAATGTAACTTTATCACTATCTTAAGACTAAATAGATTGTAAAGGGAACATTGGTGAAAGCTTTTCATTTGTTGAGCTGATGTTTGCTGCTAAATCTCCATATTCCCTGCCCTTATAATGAATATAACTAGCATATAGGAGAAGTAAGTATTAACCTTTAAGCATCTAGGAGAAATAAATATTAAACTTTAAGATTAATCATGTTAAACCTTAGGTTAAGTAAATTCCTTTATTGATTGTAACTCACTACACCCTCACCCTATAGGAATGCAACTTTATTTGGAGGGTGGCTCCTGACTTAAGAAAAAATATCACCCCTGGAAAAATAAGTTTTCTGGTTAACTGACTGGTGTCAGAAAGGGCTATAAAATGTCAGCAGACCTCATGGTCAGAAAATGATGCAAGAACCCATAAGACCTTTGCATAATTTTATATGAAGCACCTGATTGTGACAAGGGTCAGGTCTGCTGACCCCCATGTGATTCTGTATTCATCCCTATGTATAACAAAAGGTATATAAACAAACCTGAAAAATAAATAAATGGAATTAGTTTCTGGAAAGACTGATTCCCCCATGTCATTTTTTTCTTGCTCCCCGTTTTCCTGGCTGAATTCCCATCTGGTATAGGGGTACACACCAAGCCTACTAACTCTGCCTGGGCTTCTAAGATCAGACCTAGGAGGCCTCAGTGCCTCCCCTCCTTCGGGAGAACGGGAAGACGCCTGTGGCCTATGTAGGTGGTGATTGGTATTCCACATAAACCAGTTATTCAGCCTCTTTTTGTCCACTAATTTTCCTACTACACTATCCATTTCTAATCTCTCTATATATCTGTAATTAAATAAGTTTTTTCCAGGATGCCTACTCCATCCCCACCTTCTAATCACCCTGGATCCACCGGGGCTGGACCCTGGCATTGAATGGTTTGCCTTGGAGACAAACAGAGATCATTCTGTCATTTTTGAGATTGCATCCAAGTACTGCATTTCATACTTTTTTGTTGACCATGATGACTACTCCATTTCTTCTGAGGGATTCCTGCCTGCAGTTGTAGATATAATGGTCATCTGAGTGGAATTCACCCATTCCATTCCATTTTAGTTTGCTGATTCCTAGAATGTCGATGTTTATCCTTGCCATCTCTTGTTTGACCACTTCCAATTTGCCTTGACTCATGGACCTGACATTCCAGGTTTCTATGCAATATTGCTCTTTAAAGCATAGGATCTTATTTCTATCACCAGTCACATCCAAAACTGGGTATTGCTTTTGCTTTGGCTCCATCCCTTCATTATTTCTGGAGTTATTTCTCCACTGATCTCCAGTAGCATACTGGGCACCTAATGACCTGGGGAGTTCCTCTTTCAATATCCTATCATTTTGCCTTTTCATACTGTTCATGGGGTTCTCAAGGCAAGAATACTAAAGTGGCTTGTCATTCCCTTCTCCAGTGGACCACATTCAGTCAGACCTCTCCACCATGGCCCGCCCATCTTGGGTTGCCCCACAGGCATGGCTTGGTACAAGGCTGTGGTCCTAGTGTGATTAGACTGACTAGTTTTCTGTGAGTACAGTTTCAGTGTGTCTACCCTCTGATGCCCTCTTGCAACACCTTCCATCTTACTTGGGTTTCTCTTACCTTGGGCATGGAGTATCTCTTCACGACTGCTCCAGCAAAGCACAGCCGCTGCTCCTTACCTTGGATGAAGGCTATCTCCTTACGGCCGCTGTTCCTGATGTTCAACCTGAGATAGCTCCTCTAGGCCCTCCTGCCAAAGAACTAAACAGACATTTTTTCAAAGAAGACACAAATGGCTAACAAACACATGAAAAGATGCTCAGCATCACTCATTATCAGAGAAATGTAAATCAAACCAAAATGAGGTACCATCTCATGCCGATCAGACTGGATGCTATCAAAATGTCTACCAGCAATAAAGGTTGGAGAGGGTGCAGAGAAAAAGGGACCCTCTTCACTGTTGGTGGGAATGAAAACTAGTTCAGCCACTATGGAGACAGTGTGGAGATTCCTTAAAAAAATGGAAATAGAACTTCCATATGACCTAGCAATCCCAGTGCTGGGCATACACACTGAGGAAACCAGAATTGAAAGAGACACGAGTACCCCAATGTTCATCACAGCACTGTATACAATACCAGGGTATGGAAGCAACCTAGATATCCACTGGCAGAATTGTGGGTAAGAAAGCTGTGGTACATATATACAATGGAATATTGCTCAACTATTAAATGGATGCATTTGAATCAATTCTAATGAGGTGGATGAAACTGGAGCCTATTATACAGAGTTAAGTAAGTCAGAGAAAAATCCACTAATATAAGATCAGCTCAGTTCAGTCACTTAGTCGTGCTCAACTCTTTGCAACCCCATGAACTGCAGCACACCAGGCCTCCTTGTCCATCACCGACTCCCGGATCCCACCCAAAGCCATTTCCGATGAGTCAACAATGCCATCCAACAGTCTCATCCTCTGTCATCCTCTTCCTGCCCTCAATCTTATTCCAGCATTACAGTCTTTTCGAAGGAGTCAGCTCTTCACATCAGTTGGCCAAAGCATTGGAGTTTCTTCTTCAACATCAGTCCTACCAATGAATACCCAGGATTGATCTCCTTTAGGATGGACTGGTTGAGAATCCTTCCAGTCCAAGGAACTCTGAAGAGTCTTCTTCAACACCACAGTTCAAAAGTATCAACTATTCAGTACTCAGCTTTCTTTAGAGTCTAACTCTCACATACACACATGACTAACAGAAAAAACATAGCCTTGACTAGACGGACCTTTGTCGGCAAAGTAATGTCTCTGCTTTTTAATATGCTATCTATGTTGGTCATAACCTAGATAGGCTGATTCCTTCCAAGCAGTAAGCATCTTTTAATTTCATGACGTCAAACACCCATCTGCAGTGATTTTTGAGCCCAGAAAAATAAACTCAGACACTGTTTCCACTGTTTCTGCATCTACTTGCCATGAAGTGATGGAATCAGATGCCATGATCTTCTCTTTCTAAATTTTGAGCTTTAAGCCAAATTTTTCACTCTCCTCTTTCACTTTCATCAAGAGGCTCTGTAATTCTTCACTTTCTGCCATAAGGGTAGTGTCATCTGCATATCTGAGGTTATTGATATTTCTCTGGGCAATCTTGATTTCAGCTGTGCTTCCTTCAGCCCAGTATTTCTCATGATGTACTCTGGATAGAAGTTAAATAAGCAGTTTGACAATATACAGCCTTGATGTACTCCTTTTCCTATTTGGAACCAGTGTGTTCTATGTCCAGTTCTCATGGTTGCTTCCTGACCTACATATAGGTTTCTCAAGAAGCAAGTCAGGTGGTCTGGTATTCCCATCTCTTTCAGAATTTTCCACAGTGTATTGTGATCCACACAGTCAAAGGTTTGGCATAGTCAATAAAATAGAAATAGATGTTTTTGTGGAACTCTCTTGCTTTTTTTGTGATCCAGCAGATGTTGGCAATTTGATCTCTGGTTCCTCTGCCTTTTCTAAAACCAGCTTGCACATCTGGAAGTTCACAGTTCTCGTATTGCTGAAGCCTGACTGAGAATTTTGAGCATTACTTTACTAGTGTGTGAGATGAGTGCAATTGTGTGGTAGTTTGAGCATTCTTTGGCATTGCCTTTCTTTGGGATTAGAATGAAAACTGACCTTTTCCAGTCCTGTGGCCACTGCTGAGTTTTCCAAATTTGTTGACATATTGAGTGCAGCACTTTCTCAGCGTCATCTTTCAGGTTTTGAAATAGCTCAACTGGAATTCCATCACCTCCACTAGCTATGTTTGTAGTGATGCTTCATAAGGCTCACTTGACTTCACATTCCGGGATGTCTGGCTCTTGGTGAGTGAGGACACCATCGTGATAATCTGGGTCCTGAAGAGCTTTTTGTATAGTTCTTCTGTGTATTCTTGCTACCTCTTCTTAGTATCTTCTGCTTCTGCTAGCTCCCTCACATTTCTGTCCTTTATCGAACCCATCTTTGCATGAAATTTTCCCTTGGTATCTCTAATTTTCTTGAAGAGATCTCTAGTCTTTCCTGTTCTATTGTTTTCCTTTATTTCTTTGCATTGATCACCGAGGAAGACTTTCTTATCTCGCTTTGCTATTCTTTGGAACACTGCATTCAAATGGGTATATCTTTCCTTTTCTCCTTTGCTTTTCACTTCCCTTTTTTTTCATAGCTATTTGTAATGCCCCCTTAGACAGCCATTTTGCTTTTTTTGCATTTCTTTTTCTTGAGTATGGTCTTGATTCCTGACTCCTGTACAATGTCATTAACCTCTGTCCATAGTTCATCAGGCACTCTATCATATTTAGTCCCTTAAATCTATTTCTCACTTCCACTGTATAGTCATAAGTTATTTTATTTAGGTCATAACTGAAAGGTGTAGTGGTTTTCTCCACTCTCTTCAATTTCAGTCTATATTTGGCAAATACAGTATATTATACAGTATATTAATGCATATATATGGAATTTGAAAAGATGGTAATGATAACCATATATGCAAGACAGAAAAAGAGGCACAGATACAAAGAACACACTTTTGGACTCTGTGGGAGAAGGTAAGGGTGGGATGATTTGAAAAACTAGCCGTGAAACATGTATATTATCCTATGTGAAACTGATCATGAGTCCAGTTCCATGCATGAGACAGAGTGCTCAGGGCTGGTGCACTGGGATGATCCTGAGGGATGGGATGGGGAGGTAGGTGGGAGAGAGGGTCAGGATGGGGAACACATGTACACCCATGGCTGATTCATGTGAGTGTATGGCAAAAACCACCACAACATTGTAATTAGCTTCCAATTAAAATAGATAAAATTTTTAAAAGGCATTTTAAATGAGGAGGGTTTAGAAAGTAATAACATATTAAGAAATGCTTAAAAAAAAAAAAAAAAGTTAATGAAGTAAAAGTACTTCTATGGTGGTCCAGACTTAAGAATCTACCTGCCAATTTAGGGGACACAGTTAGATCTCTGGTCTGGGAAGGGTCCACATGCTGAGAAGCAACAAAACCCCTGCTCAGCAGCTTCTGAATCTGCACTCTCTGGAGCTTACATATGGCAAATACTGAGCCCGTATCTTGCAATTACTGAAAGCCACATACCCTTGACCCCACCCTCTACAAAAACAGAAGCCACCACAATGAAAAGCCCATGAACCCCACTAGAGTGTCACCCCTGCTCAACACATGAGAGAAAGACTATACACAGCAATGAAGACCCAGTGCAGCCAAAAAAATAAATGAGTAAAATAAAAAGTATATATATATCAAAAATAAGTAAAAATTATTGACATATTATGCTGGTATAATTATTATTTCATTAAGAACCACATGTTGCAAAAGACATACATCCAATGCCATTAAAATTTGGAATATTTTTTCCTTGTAATTACTAAGAATAATACTATAATTTGCTTAAAAGAAGACCATTCTTTTGTTATGCAACTTTAGGTTATTATAGATTTACTTTATTGAAGAGATATACACATCTCCTGATTCATTGATCATCTTGTTAAACATCTATCGTATTAACTTTATACATAACCATTGCAATAGAGTTTACAACAAGGGTAATTCCTATAACAACATCTGTATATCTGTGCATAAATATACATGACTTCACAGATCTTCAAATAGAAATATTTATAAATAAGCATGCTAACTCTATGTATAAGATAGGTAAAATTGTATAGTGTTTTTACATATATAAGTTTATGAATTATTCTAATTTGAAGTTTGTGGAATTTTCCAGATAAAAGTACTGGAGTGGGTTGTCATTTCATTTCCCTATCTGGGGATCAAACTTGGGTCTCCCACATTGCAGGCAGATGCTTTACCCTCTGAGCCACCAGGGAAGCCAATCTTGAAGTTTATCAGTCCAAAAAAAATTTTGTCACTCAGTTGAGCCCAATTCTTTTGCAATTCCAGGCTCTTCTGTCCATGGAATTCTTAGGCAACAATATTGGAATAAGTAGCCTTTCCCTTCTCCAGAGGATCTTTTTAACCTAGGGTTCAAAGCCATATCTCTTTACTCTGCATTAAAGGCAGATTCTTTACTGTCTGAGTCACCAGGGAAGCCCCAATGTAAGACATATTTTTAAGTCTTTAGTTAATAAAACCATTATTTGTCTATCATGATCAATTAGGCTTCAAGGAACATATCAAACAGCCTATTGCAAAAAAGATTTAACATTGAGTTATTCTACTTTCTCTCAATTGGCTTTATATGTTTGGAATTTTTGAATGTTTTTTCCCCCCTCTCAATAAAAATCAACAATGCTGAGACTATTAAACAAATCCAGTTCACTTTGTCCTATACATTAAGATATCATGGTTGCTTACTGTGGTTTCCATTTATATTTTCAGGGAGAATTTTTAGTATAGTCATTGCTATCATTAGAGATAATTTTTTAATCTGATGAGGTGTTAATATTGTGAGTGGCCTATTTGCTAAAATGTCTTTGTTATGTGAATACAGAGACTCCTGTTTGCAAGATGANCTGGGATGATCCTGAGGGATGGGATGGGGAGGTAGGTGGGAGAGAGGGTCAGGATGGGGAACACATGTACACCCATGGCTGATTCATGTGAGTGTATGGCAAAAACCACCACAACATTGTAATTAGCTTCCAATTAAAATAGATAAAATTTTTAAAAGGCATTTTAAATGAGGAGGGTTTAGAAAGTAATAACATATTAAGAAATGCTTAAAAAAAAAGAAAAAAGTTAATGAAGTAAAAGTACTTCTATGGTGGTCCAGACTTAAGAATCTACCTGCCAATTTAGGGGACACAGTTAGATCTCTGGTCTGGGAAGGGTCCACATGCTGAGAAGCAACAAAACCCCTGCTCAGCAGCTTCTGAATCTGCACTCTCTGGAGCTTACATATGGCAAATACTGAGCCCGTATCTTGCAATTACTGAAAGCCACATACCCTTGACCCCACCCTCTACAAAAACAGAAGCCACCACAATGAAAAGCCCATGAACCCCACTAGAGTGTCACCCCTGCTCAACACATGAGAGAAAGACTATACACAGCAATGAAGACCCAGTGCAGCCAAAAAAATAAATGAGTAAAATAAAAAGTATATATATATCAAAAATAAGTAAAAATTATTGACATATTATGCTGGTATAATTATTATTTCATTAAGAACCACATGTTGCAAAAGACATACATCCAATGCCATTAAAATTTGGAATATTTTTTCCTTGTAATTACTAAGAATAATACTATAATTTGCTTAAAAGAAGACCATTCTTTTGTTATGCAACTTTAGGTTATTATAGATTTACTTTATTGAAGAGATATACACATCTCCTGATTCATTGATCATCTTGTTAAACATCTATCGTATTAACTTTATACATAACCATTGCAATAGAGTTTACAACAAGGGTAATTCCTATAACAACATCTGTATATCTGTGCATAAATATACATGACTTCACAGATCTTCAAATAGAAATATTTATAAATAAGCATGCTAACTCTATGTATAAGATAGGTAAAATTGTATAGTGTTTTTACATATATAAGTTTATGAATTATTCTAATTTGAAGTTTGTGGAATTTTCCAGATAAAAGTACTGGAGTGGGTTGTCATTTCATTTCCCTATCTGGGGATCAAACTTGGGTCTCCCACATTGCAGGCAGATGCTTTACCCTCTGAGCCACCAGGGAAGCCAATCTTGAAGTTTATCAGTCCAAAAAAAATTTTGTCACTCAGTTGAGCCCAATTCTTTTGCAATTCCAGGCTCTTCTGTCCATGGAATTCTTAGGCAACAATATTGGAATAAGTAGCCTTTCCCTTCTCCAGAGGATCTTTTTAACCTAGGGTTCAAAGCCATATCTCTTTACTCTGCATTAAAGGCAGATTCTTTACTGTCTGAGTCACCAGGGAAGCCCCAATGTAAGACATATTTTTAAGTCTTTAGTTAATAAAACCATTATTTGTCTATCATGATCAATTAGGCTTCAAGGAACATATCAAACAGCCTATTGCAAAAAAGATTTAACATTGAGTTATTCTACTTTCTCTCAATTGGCTTTATATGTTTGGAATTTTTGAATGTTTTTTCCCCCCTCTCAATAAAAATCAACAATGCTGAGACTATTAAACAAATCCAGTTCACTTTGTCCTATACATTAAGATATCATGGTTGCTTACTGTGGTTTCCATTTATATTTTCAGGGAGAATTTTTAGTATAGTCATTGCTATCATTAGAGATAATTTTTTAATCTGATGAGGTGTTAATATTGTGAGTGGCCTATTTGCTAAAATGTCTTTGTTATGTGAATACAGAGACTCCTGTTTGCAAGATGATGCTTTTCTTATGCCACTTAAAGGAAGAATATAGGAGAAAAGGAGAGGGGAGAGACATTTAATTAGTAGGATTACAATAATCTAAGAAAAGCAATGGAAAATGATTTCTGTAACTAACACAAACCTATTACTAGCATGTATAATCATTTGGTAAATTATATTTATTCTGGACATTTTCCTATTGGAGTTACTCAAAGTCTAATTTTTTTAAACATTATTGCTTTTATTTAATTTTCATTAGTAAGATTTGGGCAATTATGTCATAATAGCATCAAAGTTGCCCATAGTATCAGTTTTAACATTTTAAATCTTAGAATATTCATGTAGATACCTTTGAAAAATTTAGTCCAAATAATGTAAAAGTGACTGATAAACACAGTAAAAAATACAAGATTGTGTGATAGAATGGAGAATCCATCAAAAGTTTTTAAATGATATAATAGTAAAATTTATTTTGGAGTTTAACATGAAGATATTCTTACATAATGTTATTCAGTGATAATAATCATGCTCAAATATCACTAATAAATGTCCATAATGGAAATATCATCTCCACATTTTCATTCATACATACTGAGAGGAAAGAATATAAATAAGAACCTACACTGCATACAAAAACACCCACACAATATCTAATTCTTATTAATCAATATACCAATTACTACAAAGTGGCTATTCCTTGCAGACCCAAATCACTTGTGTAATTTATGTGAAAATAACAACATTTTCCATTAAGGCTTGGATAAAAGTTTCTAGAGACAGGTATATTAAAGTAGTAACTACCAACATAGTCACAATTCATATTACCTATACACCCATCATTTCATCCCAAAGTCATGGTGCTCAGCATGGTGGACAGTTTTGAATGTCACTAGAGGTCTAAAAATCAATATATAGAATATTTTAAATAGTGAAATTTTAACTATTGATTAAATTCTAAATGCCTCAAATTTTTGTGGGACAAAGCTGTTGACTGAAGTATCTATTCTGGAAAAAGGCAAAGATATGAAATACTTATATGGGGATAAATGAGAACAACTAAGTTTTATGTACAATTTATTAAGAAATAGAGGAAATGTTAGAGGCAGTCTCATTTTATGACGAGACGATTGTTTTCAATTTGGCAGTGAAATATTATTTTTCAATAATTTTTTCAACATTTATATATATATTTCAAACATATCATGTATAAATAATATATAAACATTTCAAATATATTATATATATTATACATCACATCACACAAAAGCATATAGCTATGTATTATATATACATGTATATATTTCTTTCCAATATATTTATAATCCTAGCTATATCCAAATTAATAAGAATAGAAAAATGATATTCAGGATATAATAATATAGTGACTATAAATATGGAGATTGATAACCAAATTCAACCATAACAAAGATAATGCTTAATAGACTGTGAAGATAGAACAAATATAGGGAAATATGTAATGTCATAAATATACCCTTAGCACTTTTTCATAATTTTTACACATTCAAATTCACCATATTGTTAAAATGTTACTAAGTAACATCTTAAAGATACTTACACTACAATTTGTTATGATTATTATGAATCATATGCTATTAATCCAAATACTCTTTTTCATATCTGGATATTTCTCTTAGTCTCACATTTTGGAAGTCAATGTAATGAACTTCTGTCTTGACCAACAGCACAAAGTTGCTCTGAGCTAATATGGAAAACATTAACAAGGTCTATTTTGGATGACACAACCTGAGGAAGAGGCGTGACTGACCCCTAGTGGATAAAGGCTGCGGGTGCTGCTAAACATCCTATAATGCACAGAGCAACTTCCCATAACAATTATTTGACCCAAAATGTTAACATTGCCAAATTTGGGAAACTCCAACTTAGGCAAATTGTTGTCAGTCCCTAATCTAGAGACTCAGCTAAGATTTTTAAAAGAAGTAGTCCCAATTCCAATGATCTAAGCATTATTTTGTATTTAAAAATCATCATCATCAATCAATCAATAAATAAAACCTTTCAAAGTCTTCACCTAGGTGATGATACTTTCCATTGATTTTTAAACATTGATTTTTGGTCTCTAATAATATTTCAATAATTGCATTGGAAACAATTCTTTAAATCAGGACCTTGAGAGTCCCTTTGACTGCAAGGAGATCAAACCAGTCAGACCTAAAGGAAATCACTTCTGAATATTCATTGAAAGGACTGTTGCTGAAGCTGAAACTGCAATACTTTGGCCACCTAATGTGAAAAGCTGACATTGGAAAAGACCCTGATGCTGGGAAAAATTGAAGGCAGGAGGAGAAGAGGACCAGAGGCTGAGATTGTTGGATGGTATCACGGACAGGATGGACACGAGTTTGAGCAAGCTCTGGGAGTTGGTGATGTGCAGGGAAGCCTGACTTGCTGCAGTCCATGGAGTCATAAAGAGTTGGACACGACTGAGCGACTGAACAGAACTGAGCTTGAGCAATGCATAATAAAATAAATCTGGCTTGCCTGTGTTTATCAGGATAGGTTTCCACAGAAGCCAAGGGCCTGTGTTTTTTAATCCACTCTTTCTTGAGAAACATCTTACAAATGGTAGAGTAGAACTTGGAGAGATAATCTAGCCCCTCCCACCACTCTAGCTGTCAGATTCTATCTATATGCCATATGGACAAAAAATTAAAATATCTTTGTCTTAGGAGTGCATAAGGTCAAAATAAACCAAGATCCGTGACATTTTTTTTNAGAAAAATGATATTCAGGATATAATAATATAGTGACTATAAATATGGAGATTGATAACCAAATTCAACCATAACAAAGATAATGCTTAATAGACTGTGAAGATAGAACAAATATAGGGAAATATGTAATGTCATAAATATACCCTTAGCACTTTTTCATAATTTTTACACATTCAAATTCACCATATTGTTAAAATGTTACTAAGTAACATCTTAAAGATACTTACACTACAATTTGTTATGATTATTATGAATCATATGCTATTAATCCAAATACTCTTTTTCATATCTGGATATTTCTCTTAGTCTCACATTTTGGAAGTCAATGTAATGAACTTCTGTCTTGACCAACAGCACAAAGTTGCTCTGAGCTAATATGGAAAACATTAACAAGGTCTATTTTGGATGACACAACCTGAGGAAGAGGCGTGACTGACCCCTAGTGGATAAAGGCTGCGGGTGCTGCTAAACATCCTATAATGCACAGAGCAACTTCCCATAACAATTATTTGACCCAAAATGTTAACATTGCCAAATTTGGGAAACTCCAACTTAGGCAAATTGTTGTCAGTCCCTAATCTAGAGACTCAGCTAAGATTTTTAAAAGAAGTAGTCCCAATTCCAATGATCTAAGCATTATTTTGTATTTAAAAATCATCATCATCAATCAATCAATAAATAAAACCTTTCAAAGTCTTCACCTAGGTGATGATACTTTCCATTGATTTTTAAACATTGATTTTTGGTCTCTAATAATATTTCAATAATTGCATTGGAAACAATTCTTTAAATCAGGACCTTGAGAATCCCTTTGACTGCAAGGAGATCAAACCAGTCAGACCTAAAGGAAATCACTTCTGAATATTCATTGAAAGGACTGTTGCTGAAGCTGAAACTGCAATACTTTGGCCACCTAATGTGAAAAGCTGACATTGGAAAAGACCCTGATGCTGGGAAAAATTGAAGGCAGGAGGAGAAGAGGACCAGAGGCTGAGATTGTTGGATGGTATCACGGACAGGATGGACACGAGTTTGAGCAAGCTCTGGGAGTTGGTGATGTGCAGGGAAGCCTGACTTGCTGCAGTCCATGGAGTCATAAAGAGTTGGACACGACTGAGCGACTGAACAGAACTGAGCTTGAGCAATGCATAATAAAATAAATCTGGCTTGCCTGTGTTTATCAGGATAGGTTTCCACAGAAGCCAAGGGCCTGTGTTTTTTAATCCACTCTTTCTTGAGAAACATCTTACAAATGGTAGAGTAGAACTTGGAGAGATAATCTAGCCCCTCCCACCACTCTAGCTGTCAGATTCTATCTATATGCCATATGGACAAAAAATTAAAATATCTTTGTCTTAGGAGTGCATAAGGTCAAAATAAACCAAGATCCGTGACATTTTTTTTTTCTAAAAATAAAACGTGGGATTAACAGGATTAATCGAAATGGCTTCTTAGGATGACCTTAAAGTATTCTGAGTAAACTCAAAAGAAATTGCTCCATTGAAGTCAATGAGAATTGTATTCTATTTGGAATTAAAAATACTTTCTGAGTCTCATTCTCATTATTAAATAATTAATTTTAAATCAATTTATTATAAGACCAGTCATATTTCTAATTTCATTTGAGATCTATTTCTGTGAAGAATTTCACACACACAAAAATTAGTCTCTGATTTATGCACATAAACGTGTGTGTATGTATAACAGGCTATATGTATTTGTTATATATATGTCTAATATATATTAATATGTATGTTTGCATGATACATTTACTTAAAATGGCTACAAATGTTTATAAACCTTAACCTACATAAACAATAATGTATAATAAGCGATGGTAGCATACATAGCTATTTATTTCATGAGAAATCATGTCTAAATTAGTAGCAAAATAACTTGTGGCACATATGGAGTTAAATTTTTGTTTGTCCATTGTATGTTTTAACTAAAAATAAAAAGAGAATATAGAAATTATTTTAAGATACTATGAAATACAATTATAAATCCCTAATATTATTAAATGAAGGATATTTGTATTCAGTGAAAGTGAATATGTGTAATCATATCACCTGTCTTTAAGGAAGATATAACATTTTGTAGTATGCTACCAATAAAACTTTTTTAATTTGTTAACAAATTTTTATTAACAAATTAAATTGTTAAAAATTAAAATTTAATTAAACAAAACTATCTTAATTTAATTTTATTTTATTTAAGGTCTAATAAAGTATGCCTTACAAGAAGGTTAGAAGTAAAACACAGTAAGTAGATGGAGTATTATCTAATTAGGCTTTAAAACAGTCATCATTAAGAAGACAGCTTTTGAGTTAGGTTTTGAAAAATTAAGATGATTTCCATAATTAAAGGGCAAAGGTATCAGGATGCAGTTTTACACAAAGTATTCTTTCTTATAGTCAATTGAATTTAACTTCTGAAAATGTATTTTGTTTTCTATAACTCTCACTTAAAATATGAGCTGACAGTTTATCATAATCTGATTCTATTGTTTGAGGGTAAATTCAGGTAAGTTGTCTTAGATTCTGCATTTTAATTTTTTAAATATATGGCATTCTTTTAGCTGTTTGTTGTAAAATAATTATAATTTCTAAAAGAAGATACTTTTGACTTTAGTTTATCATAATAAATGTACATATTTTACACTGCAGTGTTGCTATTAAATTATTATTAGACTAATTTATATTCTTTGCCTCCTCATGGTCTCTAGACACATGAAAAAGAGTTTTCATAGTCCCTTTTTGGTTTATTTATGTATGTGACATTCTAAATAAGGGTGGAGTGGTAAATAGAGCTCAGATCATGTAGAAATATGAAACCTAAAGCTAGTGCTGAGAAAGAGTGAGTCTTATTTAAGAATAGGTAGAGAAAATAGGTTGATGATGTCAGATAAGAGATGGAGTACATAAGACAAAGTGATAACTAGACAAAATATGAAAAGGAAATATAATGAATATAAGGTATGCTTGTATGAGTACAGAGAAGAAGGAAAGCAAAACTTATGGATCACTCCTGGGTTTCAGTTTTAAAAGCTAGATTGAAGTTGGTACTCTTCTGAAACCAGTGAAAGGTTCTGGAAAGAGGAGGGAGATATTGAGTAATATTTCTGATATATTGGGGGTGAGATAACTCTAGACAGTCAGTAAAGAGAAATATTAAAGTTCAATGAAAGACATCTGTCTTTAAAATATAGAGGTGCAAATATAGAGGCATCTCAAATCTGATACATCCAATATGTAATTCTTGATTCTACTGTCTCCATCCAATGGTACAATATCAGTAGTTGTCCCATCATTGAAAGGTTGCTGTTGAATCACACAAAGACACCAGTATTCTTGGCCCCTGGAGGAGAAGAATTCAATCTGGGGCCAGAGACGAGGCTTGATCACTCAGAGGTTTTGTGTAATTAAGTTTTATTAAAATCTAAAGGAGATAGAGAAAGCTTCTGACACAGGCATCAGAAGAGGGCAGAAAGAGTACCCCCTGCTAGTCTTCAGCTGGATGTTATATAGTCAGTAGCTGTCTGTTAATGAAAGAAAGGAATGTCTTAAAACTCAGAATGGCACCAGGCCCCTCACCCATAACATGCATTTTGGGATAATCTTGGCACCAAATGGTTCATCCTGGACCATAAAACGATTAACTTGAATCTTCATTTACATAGATTAGGGGAAAAATATCTGAGTATAACATACTGGTTTGTCAAGTAGGTTCTGAGCCAAGAGGTGGAATTGACTTGAAGACAGAGTTTGGGATAAATGCCTAGTACATTAGCGTAACTTAAGACAAACATTTCCATAAGAAAAATGCATTGGTTATCTCTAGGTTTGAGAATAGTTAACTTCAGGTGTCATTATGGCAACACAGTATTTTAAGAGAAACCTCTTTTTAAATTTGTATAGAGAAGGAAAAACTATTGCTAGTTTGTTTCCTCCTGCTACTTAAGAGAGATATAAATGTCTGACACTTGCAGGCTATTTCCTCCCTTTGGAGACCCCTGGCCTTCCTGCCTGTTTTCCTCTCATCATTTACCCTATAGTTAAAGACAACATAGTGACAACATTTTTGATTTGTCTCTTTTCCTCTCAGCCCATATGGAACTGATTTAAATTGTCTCAAAATTCAAGAGATTTTATTATAATTCAAGAGATTATATTATAATCTCAATATAATTATTATCATTTCCACAAGGATAGCACAATCCTAATCTATTCCTTTGCTCCTTAAAAGTCTAAAAATATCTCCTAATGGGTTTCACCTCATCTCTGTTCTACTTGCCTCCTGTCAAAATAACCTGGTTCATTGCCTCTATGAACTCGCTGTTCTAGCTGCATGATGTTTCTCCTTCATATCTTTGCATGGATCATGTGTTCATTTAATCCTGGTCTCACCTCAAAAGACATCACTTCAGTTAGTATGATAACCTCTAGGCCCATCCATGTTGCTGCAAATTACATTATTTTATTCTTTTTTAATGACTAAGTAATATTCCATCACATATATGCACCACTTCTTTATCCATTTCTCTCTTGATACACACGTAGGTTACTTTCATATTTTGGCTATTGTAAATAGAGTTTCAGTGAACATTGGGATGCCTGTATCTTTTCAATTATAGTTTTCTCTGGATATATGCACAGAGTGGAATTGCTGGATCATGTGTGTGTTCTACTTTTAATTTTTAAAGAACACCCATACTGTTATCCACAGTGTTTGCATTTATTTATTAATACATTCTGCCCATATCCTCTCTAGCATTTATTGTTTGTAGACTTTACGTTGATGGCCATTCTTATTGGTGTGAGGTGAACCACAGCCTTGTTGTGCTTTTGCTGCATTTCACTAAGAATTGGCAATGTTGGACATCTTTCTATGTGTTTTTTGAGNGACCATAAAACGATTAACTTGAATCTTCATTTACATAGATTAGGGGAAAAATATCTGAGTATAACATACTGGTTTGTCAAGTAGGTTCTGAGCCAAGAGGTGGAATTGACTTGAAGACAGAGTTTGGGATAAATGCCTAGTACATTAGCGTAACTTAAGACAAACATTTCCATAAGAAAAATGCATTGGTTATCTCTAGGTTTGAGAATAGTTAACTTCAGGTGTCATTATGGCAACACAGTATTTTAAGAGAAACCTCTTTTTAAATTTGTATAGAGAAGGAAAAACTATTGCTAGTTTGTTTCCTCCTGCTACTTAAGAGAGATATAAATGTCTGACACTTGCAGGCTATTTCCTCCCTTTGGAGACCCCTGGCCTTCCTGCCTGTTTTCCTCTCATCATTTACCCTATAGTTAAAGACAACATAGTGACAACATTTTTGATTTGTCTCTTTTCCTCTCAGCCCATATGGAACTGATTTAAATTGTCTCAAAATTCAAGAGATTTTATTATAATTCAAGAGATTATATTATAATCTCAATATAATTATTATCATTTCCACAAGGATAGCACAATCCTAATCTATTCCTTTGCTCCTTAAAAGTCTAAAAATATCTCCTAATGGGTTTCACCTCATCTCTGTTCTACTTGCCTCCTGTCAAAATAACCTGGTTCATTGCCTCTATGAACTCGCTGTTCTAGCTGCATGATGTTTCTCCTTCATATCTTTGCATGGATCATGTGTTCATTTAATCCTGGTCTCACCTCAAAAGACATCACTTCAGTTAGTATGATAACCTCTAGGCCCATCCATGTTGCTGCAAATTACATTATTTTATTCTTTTTTAATGACTAAGTAATATTCCATCACATATATGCACCACTTCTTTATCCATTTCTCTCTTGATACACACGTAGGTTACTTTCATATTTTGGCTATTGTAAATAGAGTTTCAGTGAACATTGGGATGCCTGTATCTTTTCAATTATAGTTTTCTCTGGATATATGCACAGAGTGGAATTGCTGGATCATGTGTGTGTTCTACTTTTAATTTTTAAAGAACACCCATACTGTTATCCACAGTGTTTGCATTTATTTATTAATACATTCTGCCCATATCCTCTCTAGCATTTATTGTTTGTAGACTTTACGTTGATGGCCATTCTTATTGGTGTGAGGTGAACCACAGCCTTGTTGTGCTTTTGCTGCATTTCACTAAGAATTGGCAATGTTGGACATCTTTCTATGTGTTTTTTGAGCTTCTGTATGTCTTCTTCAGAGAAATGTCTTTTAAAATCTTCTGCCCGTTTGTGATTGTTTTATATATATATATATATATATATATATATATATGGAGAGATAGATATGCATATATATTTATACCTATATGTATATTTAGAGAGAGAGAGAGAGTTGCATAAGCTCTCCATATATTTGGGAGATTAATCTCTTATCAATTCATGGTTTGTGGATATTTTCCTTGCAGGTTTCCTTTTCATTTTTGTTTATGGTCTCCTCTGCTATGCAAAGCTTATAAGTGCAGTAAGTCAGACAGAGGAAGGAAAATATCATGTTATCACTTACATATGGAATCTAAGAAAGTGATACAAATAAACTTATTTACAAAACAGAAACAGACTCACAGGCTTCAAAAACAAATTTATGTTTACCAAAGGGGAAAGATTGGAGTGGTGGGATAAGTTAGAAGTTTTAGATTAACATATACACAAAAAACTATATATTAAATAATCAACAAGGACAGGGAACTCTTCCCAATATTCTCTAATAACTTAGATGGAAAAGACTGGAAAAAAAAAAAAAAACGTATATGTGTGTGTGTATACACATAACTCAGTGGTAAATTATCTGCCTACCATGCAGGTTCAATCCATGGGTGGGGAAGATCCCCTGGAGAAGGAAATGGCAACACACTCCAGAATTCTTGCCTGGGAAATCCCATGGACAGAAGAGCTTTGTGGGCTACAATCCATGGGGTTACAAAGAGTCAGACATTACTTAGTAACTAAACAGCAAATAACTGAATCACCTTGCTGTATACCTGAAATTAATACAACATTGTAAATCAACTAACTCCAATGTAAAATAAAAATTAAAATAAAAAAGAAGATACGCTTTCAGAATGTATTTGAATGACTGTTCTTTATAAATTATCCCCCACTCAAATCACTTTTTATTTACTATCTGCTTTATTTTATATTTATTTAAACTTTTATTCACCACCTGTCTATATCATTTAAGTATTTAAGCGCCATTAAAGAAAGGGATTTTTCCTCCTTCAGTTCCTTATCTCCCAAATTTGAAATATTACCTTGTTATAAAGATTTGGGATTATTTGTTTTGTGAGTGAATGCAGTATGCAAGAATTTTGGAAATGCAAGTGTTTTAGGTTTGACATGTCTCTGTCTTGAACCTTTACAAATCTTTCCTCTATTTAAAGAAATGTAGTAAAATATTTTAGTATAAAGGAAGTCAAAACATAATAGCATTCTCTGCTTAGTTCTCCTAATGATCTTACACATTTGTCTGTGGAAAGCCTGCTTCTCCTCACTTAGCAGACATGTTTTATCTGTTGCCCTTATGTTTGTCTTAAGGGTTTTTAAAGAGTACAATCAGACTGCTGCTTTCCAAAGGGTTTTATTTCTGCATGAGGAACATAGGACTTTTATATTTAGAAGCACAAGCTCTCCTAATTATATACAACCTACTGTTCTAAATTTTGCATGCCACTTTGCAATTTAGTTCTGTGAGACTTACTTGCTACCAATTTTGGTGTCAAAAAATTGATATTCAGTTTGCTTTTGTAAAGTAACGGATTTAGTATTGAATGAAATTTAGCATCTTCCTTCTGGGCTTCTTCTTAAATAATTAAAAATTTTTTTAAACTATGTGCAATGATCAGCCTATAATGTCATGATAATGTCAAATACTCATCCTAATTTATAAAATTCAGAGAAAATATCTTTAACCCTCAGTAAACTAATTTTGCTGACATTTTTTTTCTTCAAACAGTGAAAGACTAGAATACAACCTTAATAATTTACTAAATAAATATCTACACATTAATTTGTATTTATTAAATATAAGAAAATTTGTAGAGGCAAATTACTAGAAGAGACACAATGGAATTCTGATATTAGCTAGATTCATATTGTGGTTTTGAATTTTAACTAACGAATAATGCTTACCTATTGAATAGCATCAGTTACATGTTGTGATAATGTGTTAGCTTTCAGAAAATATATAAATATATATATACATATACATACATTTGTTATTTATTTAAGTAGGCATGAATATATATGAGCTTCACCATGAAAGACTAGCCATAAATGTGTATAAATATTTAATCAACAAAATATTACCTAAAAATTAGAGCAGTTAAAATAAATAAACTCAAATCCTTCCTGTTTTGCTTTAATGCCTGTTCCTTCTATTCATTAATCCATAAAACAGAGCTTGTGCACATTACGTTAAATTCTGTAAAATCTCTGTGGTAAAGCATAGTAAGTAAGTGTTAGTCACTGAGTCTTGCCCAACTCTTTGTGACCCCATGAACTGTAGCCACCGGGCTCCTGTGTCCATGAGATTTTCCAGGCAAGGATACTGGAGTGGGTTGCCATTTCCTTCTCCAAGAGATCTTCCCAACCCAAGGATCGAACCCAGGTCTCCTGCACTGCAGGCAGATTCATTAGCAACTGAGCTACAAGGAAAGTTCAAACTATAGTAATACCTAATAAGACAAAAAATATGAGTATTATTTAAAATTCCCCTTTAGGATGTTGTCTAAAATTATTTATACTGCAAGGCAGCTTGAAAAACGGCAAACTCATTAAAAGATTTCATTGTGAATATTTTCCAACCTGTAAAATAAGACTGAAATGACTTTACTTATAGTTTTACTCTGAGCTATTTTTTACTTCATTGTAAAAGGAAAAATGGTAGCAGGTGGTAGTCCTAAGTGCTAGCCCAGCTTAAAGATGTTTATACTCCTTTATGCTTGTTTGATAACATAATTAGATATCACTATTATATAATGAAAATATCCTTTGGCTTTTGAAAATTAAAGATGTGGATGATTTAAATACATGTTCTATAACGTAGGTGAGTAAGACTTCTTTTGCAATTTTATTCGTATTATTTTTATTTTCCAATAATCTCATGATTTCCATCTTAAAACTTTTGTTTTCTGTTCACTGACTAAAAGTTTGTCTTGCAGATATCACTGTCATTTGATTTAAATGAGCTATACAATATTTTTTATTTCAATAAAAAAATTTCAGGTTTTTTTCTTTACAGGAAAGAATGTTGTAATTTGATTATCTCTGATAACTTTATTCCGTGATACATGTTCTTATACTTTTCAAATATCTTCAAATTTTGTATTATTTTTTGAGAGAAGTATCTCAGAGGATAAATTATGCAAGTTTTATTATAAAAGTTTACAGATATAATTTGACACTAATTAGTAATTACTTTCTAAATGTTCATTTGTGAGTGTGCTCAGTCATGTCCAACTCTTTGTGACCCTATGGACTGTAGCCAGCAGGATTTTCTGTCCATGGGATTCTCTAAGCCAGAATACTGAAGTGAGTTCCCATTTCTTCCTCCAGGGTATCTTCCTGACTCAAGGATGCAACCCACATCTCCTGTGTCTCCTGCATTGGCAATCAGAATATTTACCATTATGGGCAAATAAATAAGATGGAGCCAGTCAGACTCTCTAGCCCCATGCTCTCATGCCCTCTCATCCCATGTTCTGTAAACGATGATTTTGCAGTTATGTAACAACTGAAATCACTTATAGCACCGCACATGTACATCATGAAGTATTCACTTGGTCACAGGCTACTTTGTATGGTATGTCTGTATGAACTTCACCATGAAAGCCCTAGCCTCTGCTGCACTGGGGCTCCACTGAGGCAGCATTATGGTTATGTTATGTGAGCTTATGTTTTGGCTATGTTATGACTACATTATGGTGGTGTTATAACTGCTGATACAGCTTTTGTGTCAGCCGGAAGACAGGTTGTGTTATGACTGTCAGGCCAGCCAAGAGAGAATAAATATGTCTTCAATTCCTATGGCTCCTCAAGTATTCTTCCAGCCTCTTAGCTTATGTCTTGCCTACCATGAGTTCACCTAACAGTGAGAAGAGTGTGAACAGCAAGACAGTTGGCAACAAGAACATGATCAGAAATACAACCACTGAGCCAACTTGTTTTTTTTCAGTTCTAAGTTACGTCCCCAACTCTTTTCAGGCTATGGACTTCAGCATACCAGATTCTGTTGTTCTTCACTATCTCCCTGAATTTGTTCAAACTCATATCCTTTCAGTGAGTAATGCCATCCAGAAATCTCATCCTCTGTTGCATGCTTCTTCTCTTGCCTTCAATTCTTCCCATTATCAAGGTCTTTTCAAAAGAGTCTACTCTTCCCATCAGGTGGTGAAAGTATCAGCACTTCAGCTTCAACATCTGTCCTTCCAATGAATATTCAATGTTGATTTCGTTTAGGATGGACTGGTTTGATCTCCTTCCTGTCCAAGGGACTCTCAAAAGTCTTCTCCAACATCAAAGTCTGAAGGAATAAATTTGTTGGTACTCAGTCATCTTTATGGTTCAATTCTCACATCCACACATGACTGCTGGAAAAAACATAACTTTCACTACATAGACATTTGTCAGCAAGTTGATGTCTCTTCTTTCTAATATGCTGTCTAGGTTTGTCACAGATTTTCTTCCAAAGTGTGCTGAGGTCCACGGGGTAGCAAAAATTCGGACACGACTGAGTGACTGAACTAAACTTCCAGAGAACAAGTGTCTTTTAATTTCATGGTTGCACTCACATCCACAGTGATTTTGGAGACCAAGAAAACCTAATATGTCACCGTCTCCGCATTTTCCTCATTCATTTGTCATGAAGTGGTGGGACTGGATGCCATGGTCTTAGTTTTAAGAATGTTGAGTTTTAAGCCAACTTTTTTACTCTCCTATTTCACCCTCAGTAATAAGCTTTTTAGTTCCTCTTTGCTGTCTGCCATTAAAGTGGTATAATCTACATTATCTGAGGTCATTGATATTCTCCTTGCATTCTTGATCCCAGCGTGAACTTCACCCATCCCAGCATTGCACATGATGTTCAGTTCAGTTCAGTCACTTAGTCGTGTCTGACTCTTTGCAATCCCATGGAACAGCACACCAGGCCACACTGTCCATCACCAACTCCCAGTTTACGCAAACTCATGTCCATTGAGTCGATGATGCCATCCAACCATCTCATCCTCTGTCCTCACCTTCTCCTCTTGCCTTCAATATTTTATAGCATTAGTGTCTTTTCAAATAAGTCAGTTCTCATCAGGTGGCCACAGTATTGGAGTTTCAGCTTCAGCATCAGTCCATCCAATGAATATTCCAGATGAATTTCCTTTAGGATGCACTGGTTGGATCTCCTTGCTGTCCAAGGGACTCTCAAGAGTCTTCTCCAACATCACAGTTCAAAAGCATCAATTCTTCGGAGTTCAACTTTCTTTATAGTCCAACTCTCACATCCATATATGACTACTGGATAAACCAAAGCCTTGACTAGATGGACAATTGTTGATAAAGTAATGTCTTTGCTTTTTAATATGCTGTCTAGATTGGTCATGACTTTTCTTCCAAGGAATAGGTTTCTTTTAATTTCATGGCTGCAATCACCATCTGCAGTGATTTTGGAGCTGCCCCCAAAATAAAGTCAGCCACTGTTTCCCCTGTTTCTCCATCTATTTGCCAGGAAGTGGGACCAGATGCCATTGAACGTTTGTTGCTGAACCATGCAAAGACACCAGGATTCTTGGCCTCCGGAGGAGAAGAATTCAATACTGGGCCAGAGATGAGGCTTGATTGCTTAGAGCTTTTGTGTAATAAAGTTTTATTAAAGTATAAAGGAGATAGAGAAGGTTTCTGACATAGGCATTAGCAATGGAATTTTATACTAATCAGTTATACAGTGATTCAAAAGAATGTCTGGAGGTTGTAAAGATCTCACTGGACCTACTCCCATAATTTATATTTTAAGATAACAGGATTAGCCAGTGTTTTTTCTTTTTTTTCGAAAGACTATCTTCAAGCAGTATGCATTGTTGTTATATAATCCTAAGGAATGCAGAGGGAAAAAAAGTTTGTCCTTTCTTCCTCCTTAAGAATTCCAGACCCCTCTCTCCTTGGGGACGCCCTAGACTTTTTATCAACCTGCCTAGGAAATGACTCTCTCATTCCCCAATTTTCTTTTAGGAGAATTATGTTGCCAAGGGAAGGGGGCATTGTTTTTATTCCATAACTACTTCCTGCTGTTTAAGGGCATAGTCCCTAATTTGTTAAGGCAACATATTCTCCTAAGCCTCATATTGAGGGTCTCTGATTCAGGGGCCCCAAGTAATAGTTGGAGGAGGCTGTGGCACTTATAGGAGCTTAGACAACCATTTGCAACTTAAAAGCCTTCATGCGACTAGAAACAAATCCAGTTACACAGTTACAGATGCAGGGAGCAAACAGTAAAAACTAGAACAATCAGAATTATTGTAAAAAGATAGTTGTCCACCATGGGGAGCTAGTTAACATCTCCCAAAGTGAGGCAACTGAGGCTTAAGGAGTATCCATAGCCCCAATCATCTTGGTTATATGTTTAGTAAAATGAGTAACATTAGTGCTCATATCAGGTATATAAGTACAGCATTGGATATGAATAATGGCGCAAATTCCTCCTTGCACAGCTGTCAGAATATCTAAAGGTAATCTGTTTTGTAAAACCACCTTTCTAATTTGTGCTTGTTCAGCATTAAGAGCTGAAAGAGCTTTTTGAGAATCTTTTAATGCCTGTTGAGTAAAAGTAGTCAAAACATCCACTTGTAGCATAAAATCTGTAGCTACCAACAAGGGAACAAACACTGCAGCCAAATAATCATGCCAGTGAAATACAGACCTTGTCCACTGAGTTTTAAGGTGGGGAAAATTAGCAGGCTTTTCTGGAAGCTCTGAAACTGTAAAGCCATGAGTAAAGGCTAGACCTAGGGTGCATCCCCTATCCAACTAGGGGGAAGCCATGTACATAGGTAAGAGCCACATATCCAATAGGTCCCACTTGGAGCAAGCCAGCATGACTGAGACATCCAGTCCCAATCACTGCCTGGCCAGACAAAGGGAGCACATGAATTGGGGTTGGAAAACACGGGAATGATTACATTGCTTATTTCCTGAGGCAAAACTCCCAAGTGTTTCCAATCATTATAATTAAGTTGTTGACTAACATCTGGGATGGCTCTATTTGTTGCCAGCATATAGGGGCAGTAGATATTGGGTGTCCTTTTTCAGGAGTTAACCATATAACCTCATCCCATATTTGATAAACGTCAGGTTAAAAAAAAAAAAAAAAGATCTATACCTGTTTGCCTTATGTGTAGCAAAATAGTCATTGAACTGAGACAATGTTTAATCAAAATTAAAAGTCACATTATGCCCATAGTTAAAGTACTACGTGTTGCACCAGTCCATTTTAAGGTTATTAGATGTCATCAGATGAAGAAGAGTAATTACATATGATTGTTGTTGAAGGTATTTGCAGACTTAGAGAAAGTCTTTTCCTTGAAGTGGAGATGTCCACCATGGGAAGCCTTCCACTGATGAAGAGGGGAGCGCTCCACAGACCCAGCAGTTAGACTAATTGTGAAATGCTGCATAGGAGTGAGCTCAGGACAAGAAGGCATTGTCATGAGGATCAAATGACAGACTCGGGATTTTTGGAGTCAGCAGAAGTAGGCTCACATAGATTATCAGGCCCATCTGAAAAGTACAAAGTCAGAGCATAGAAAGTAAAAACATAAAATGATGTCACTTAGCTCTGGTCAGGGTGCCACCTCTTAATTCGAGTGTGATGTACTCATGAAAGAATAACCTGGTAAAGGCCTTCCCAGAGGGGCTCAAGGGATAGGCCCCCAGATCCCAATGTTTTTATGAGGACCTCGGTTTCTGGCTCAAATAGAGCCTTGCTTGACTCAGAGACTGGATCAAGAGTCATCTCCCAGAGTTCTGCTAATGTCTGTTGAAAAGCTGAGCGCTGAGTTACATAATTAGTTAATTCCAAGCCTTCAGGGTCTATAACAATGTCCATGAGTAAGAAATGTCTTCCATAAATACATTCAAAGGGGGACAGTCCCTCCTTTTGAGTGGGGGGGAGGCAGTTCGAGCCTTCATTAAAGCTATGGGTAGGACTTTAATCCAATTGTCCTATGTCTCTTGAGTTAATTTGTGCAGAAGTCTTTTGATAATGTCATTAGCTTTTTCAACCTTTCCTGAGGTTTGGGGTCTCCAGGAACAGTGTAAATGACATTCTATTCCTAGAGCTTTAGATACCCCTGAGTTACAGCAATTTTAAAGGCAGAGCCATTTTCACTCTGAAGGCTCCATGTCAGACAAACCTGGGGATAGTTTTATGGATTAAAATCCTTGTAACCTCCTTAGCCTGCTCACTATGACAGGGAAAAGCCTCAATCCACCCAGTAAAAGTATCCACCCAAACTTGTAAGCAAGAATACTTATTAGCTTTTGGCATATGAGTAAGATCAATTTACCAGTCCTATCCAGGATACTTTCCACTTTATTGTATGTAATCCAGATTTTGCTAGCTTTTCGGCCTTTGGGTTATTTTTGTGACAAACCTCACACCTTTTGATACTGTTTTTTAAAGTTTTCATTACATTTTTACCTTCAAACAAATGAGAAGCCATGTGTAAGTACTCTCTGCACCCAAATGAAAACTCTTGTGTAAACCCTTAAGAATTTTCCATTGAGCACTTTCAGGAATTATTAATCGTCCATTCTCAGACTGTAACCATCCTTTACCAATAATCTTTGCTCCTCTTTTCTCAGCTTTCTAATTCTTCATCAGTCGATTATGGTTTTTCCTGTTTCAAAGGACATGTCCAGATCAAAGGCGTCTATAGTGAAGGGGTTTCATAAAGTGCTGCTTTTCTGGCTTGACAGTCAGCCAGCTCATTACCTTCAGCTACTTGACTCCCATCCCTGTTGTGTCCTTTGAAACAGCTACCTCTTTAGAACAATATATAGCAGTTAAAAGTCTCTCGATCTCTCTGAAATGTTTAATAGGTTCTCCTGTTGTTGTTTTAAACTGTCTTTCTTTCCATATTGTAGCATGAGCATGCAAAGTCAAATAAACATATTTGAATCAGTATAGATACTTACCCGCTGCCATTTGCTTAACTCAGCCAGAGCCACAAACTCTGCTAACTGAGCACTGGTCCCCTAGGGGATAGATTTTGCTTCTAAAACATATTCAGCAGTCACAGCAGCATAACATGCTTTACACTTTCCATCACGAACAAAAGAACTGCTGTCAGTAAATATTTCCATGTCAGGATTGTCTAATGAAATATCCATTAAATCTTCCTGAGCTACATAGTTTAAAGTTAGGAATTGGGAACAATCGTGATCAGGTGTTTCATTTTCTTTCTCAGGAAGGAAAGTGGTAGGATTTAAATTTCCACAAACTTTAAGGTTGTTACTGGTCCTTCTAACAACAATGACTGATATATAAGAAGCCTATTGTCTGTCATCCAAATATTAACCTTAGAATTTAAGATTCCACTCAAATCATGAGAAGTCAGTACAATAAGGTTTCGTCCATTAATTATTTTTAAAGCTTCATCTGCTAATAAAGCCACTGCCCCAATTACTGTTAGCCACTGGGGCCACTCATGTGAAATTACATCCAATTTTCTGTTTAGATAAGCAATAGTTTGCTGGTGAGGGCCTCAGGGATGTGTCAAAACTCCCAAGGCCACACCTTTTATTTCAATGACCAAAAAAATTCTGACCCTGTGAGCAAGCTCAGAGTGGGAGCTTGCAGGAGTGTAGTCTGAAGAACCTTAAGAGCCTTTTGAGTATCTGGAGAACAAAAATCAGTTTGTCAGTTTGGATCTGCTAAGTTTCAGCTATAAATTTATATAAAGGCTGGGCAAGTTCCCCATAACCCAGAATCCAAATGCTACTGTACCCTGTGATTTCCAAAAATCTTGTCAATTGACTTAAAGTCATAGGTAGAGGATAATTTAGTATAGGTTTAATTCTCTCAGGGCCTATAGCCTTAGTCTCTTCTGGCATGATTAGGCTCAGATAGCTAACAGATTGTTGACAAAGCTGAGTTTTTTCTCTTGATGCTTTGTAACCACAGCCTACCAGAAAATTTAAGAAATCTTCTGAAGCTCATGAACAAGTTTCCTCTGTCTCAGCAGAGAGCAAGATATCTACATATTGCAACACCACTGCTTCAAAGCTATTAAAGTTTTGTAGATCTTGTGACAAACTTTGTCTAAATAAGTGAGGACTGTCACAAAATACCTGGGGCAAAACTGTCCAGGTTAACTGAGAAACTGGCTGCGTGGGGTCCTCAAAGGCAAATAGAAACTGACTTTCCTGCCAAAGGCATTGAATAGAAGGCATCTTTCAAATCAAATATTTGGCTTGTTCAGGAATTTCAGACAATAGAGTATAATGATGAAGCACCACAGGGTGTAAAGGAACTACAGCCTCATTTATTATTTATAAATCTTGAACTAGTCTCCATTTACCATTTGATTTCTTTATACCCAAAATAGGAGAGTTGCATAGAGTCTTAAAGGAAATTAATAGTGCCTCCTTCTTTAAATTTTCAATGATGAGTTTTAACCCTTCTTTAACCTCAGGTTTCAGTGGATACTGCTTCTTTTTTTTTTTTTTTTTTTTTTTTTTATACTGCTTCTTATGTGGAAATAAGTGTGGGTCTTTGAGCTTGACAACTACAGGAACAACATTTTGTGCTCAACCCACAGATTTTCCATCAGTCTGTAGCCAAAGATTTATATTTTGTTCAATTAAAGGGAGAGAAAGGGAAGTCTCCATATTCATGAAAACAGAGGCATGGACTTTGTTCAGTATCCGTTCAGTTCAGTCATTCAGTCGTGTCCGACTCTTGGCGACCCCATGAATCGCAGCACGCCAGGCCTCCCTGTCCATCACCAACTCCAAGAGTTCACTCAAAGTCATGTCCATCCAGTCAGTGATGCCATCCAGCAATCTCATCCTCTGTAGTCCCCTTCTTCTACTGCTCCCAATCCCTCCCAGCATTAGGGTCTTTTCCAATGATTCAACACTTTGTATGAGGTGGCCAAAGTATTGGAGTTTCAGCTTCAGCATCAGTTCTTCCAATGAACACCCAGGACTGATCTCCTTTAGGATGGAGTGGTTGGATCTCCTTGCAGTCCAAGGGATTCTCAAGAGTCTTCTCCAACACCAGAGTTCAAAAGCATGAATTCTTTGGAACTCAGTTTTCTTCACAGTCCAACTCTCACATCCATACATGACTACTGGAAAAACCATAGCCTTGACTAGACGGACCTTTGTTGGCAAAGTAATGTCTGTGCTTTTCAATATGCTGTCTAGGTTGGTCATAAGTTTTCTTCCAAGGAATAAGTGTCTTTTAATTTCATGGCTGCAGTCACCATCTGCAGTGATTTTGGAGCCCCCCAAAATAAAGTCTTACACTGTTTCCACTCTTTCCCCATATATTTCGCATGAAGTGATAGGACCAGAAGCCATGATCTTCATTTTCTGAATGTTGAGCTTTAAGCCAACTTTTTCACTCTCCTCTTTCACTTTCATCAAGAGGCTTTTTAGTTCCTCTTCACCTTCTGCCATAAGGGTAGTGTCACCTGCATATATCAGGTTATTGATATTTCTTCTGGCAATCTTGATTTTACTTTGTGCTTCTTCCAGCCCAGCGTTTCTCATGATGTACTGTGCATAGAAGTTAAATGAGCAGAGTGACAATATACAGCCTTGACGTACTCCTTTTCCTATTTGGAACCAGTCTGTTGTTCCGTGTCCAGTTCTAACTGTTGCTTCCTGATCTGCATATAGGTTTCTCAAAAGGCAGGTCAGGTGGTCTGGTATTCCCATCTCTTTCAGAATTTTCCATAGTTTATTGTTTTCAGTGTATTCTTCCCCAAAAGGGGTCTGGGAGATTCTGGCATGATCAGAAACTCATGTGAAAATACCACCGAATCCCTGTCACAACTGACAGAAACACTGAAGTAATACGTTTGGCTCATCCAGACAGTCCCATTATGGAAGCAGATCAGGAAGAAACGAGGCCAGGGGCTTTAGTATGCATGGAGTAAGTTGCCCCAGTATCTAAAAAGAAATAGATGGATTGCCCCCCACACACACAGTTATTAATACCTGAGTTTCCTCAGGTGTAATTAGGACCGGAGCTTGTGTGGGGGACAGCTTAGATGCCTGAGTGCAATCTTGCTTGAGATGACCCTCCTTTCCACAGTAATAGCAAGCTACCCCTTTTCACCTGGGTCCCTCTGGGCATTTTTCTAAGGCTGTTGAAGAACGGTTTTCATAGCCATTATGAAGGCTTCGGCCTGTTCCTTAGTCTTTTTCTGCCTTTCTTTCTTTTTTTTATATTTCCTACTATAATAAACTGTCTGAGCCAGTTGTAATTATCTAAAGACTGATTTGGGCCATAGGCCCATTTTAATAGCTTACTGCTGATATCTGGAGCCGACTGAGTGAGAAATCTATCTTTTAAGATCACTTTTCCCTTTTCACTTTCAGGGTCAATCTCAAGTGAATCTGTTAAAGTCTTCTCTCAGTCTAACTAGGAATTTACCAGGAGCTTCCTTCTCCTCCTGTTCCGTGTCTGCCAATTTGCAATCATTTAAAGGCTTAGCACTTGCTTGCCTGAGTCCTTCAAGAATACATCTGACAAAATGACTCTGATCCCATCTTCCTTTAGCTCTGTTGTAGTCTCAGTCTGGTTCTGTAGTTGTGACAACCTGATTTTCAGTGGGGGAGGGCATTTATCTCATTCTCTCTCTTCCCTACTGATCTATTACCAAAGCATTTATCTCCATAAGCAACCACTTTTCCCAAAACTTGACTTTTTGAGTCAGGAGTCAGCCTTATTCCCAAGATATAGATCACATACTTCCAAGTAAGGTCATAAAGCAGAGTAACACCTTTAAAAGCTCTAATATATTTTTCTGGGTCCTCTAAATAGTCTCCCAGATCCTCCTTTATTTATTTATTTTTGTATTTATTCATAAGAAAAAGGATTATTAACTCTCATAGACTGATTATTTTTCCCAGTCAGTGCTTCATGAAGAGACAACAGCTTGTGTGGCTGTTCCTCAATATCTCTGGCTGCTCTGTGCATATGATCGTAGGAATAGATTGGAAAAACCTGTTTTTCTTTATCACTTGGTTTCTGTCCTCCATCTCATCTAGCAAGGTAGGAAGACAGAACGGAGCTAAAGGAGTCACACTGAAATCTATACTCATAGGGCTTAAGTCTGACATATATCGCAGAGAGAAAAGGGGCAGCACATAGTCTACTTCTATCCATTTTCCTTATTTTTAACAGAACCAGTCTAATTGTAAAATAGTATTGTATTTAACAGTCCCTCCAACTGGCCACCATTCACCATCCTCTAATGGATACCATGGCCATGCAGTATCCCATAGGAAGACCAGGTGTATCTTCTTTAAGCCCTGGAGATCAAATCTATCCCAGTTTTTCAGGATACANAGTTGCCCCAGTATCTAAAAAGAAATAGATGGATTGCCCCCCACACACACAGTTATTAATACCTGAGTTTCCTCAGGTGTAATTAGGACCGGAGCTTGTGTGGGGGACAGCTTAGATGCCTGAGTGCAATCTTGCTTGAGATGACCCTCCTTTCCACAGTAATAGCAAGCTACCCCTTTTCACCTGGGTCCCTCTGGGCATTTTTCTAAGGCTGTTGAAGAACGGTTTTCATAGCCATTATGAAGGCTTCGGCCTGTTCCTTAGTCTTTTTCTGCCTTTCTTTCTTTTTTTTATATTTCCTACTATAATAAACTGTCTGAGCCAGTTGTAATTATCTAAAGACTGATTTGGGCCATAGGCCCATTTTAATAGCTTACTGCTGATATCTGGAGCCGACTGAGTGAGAAATCTATCTTTTAAGATCACTTTTCCCTTTTCACTTTCAGGGTCAATCTCAAGTGAATCTGTTAAAGTCTTCTCTCAGTCTAACTAGGAATTTACCAGGAGCTTCCTTCTCCTCCTGTTCCGTGTCTGCCAATTTGCAATCATTTAAAGGCTTAGCACTTGCTTGCCTGAGTCCTTCAAGAATACATCTGACAAAATGACTCTGATCCCATCTTCCTTTAGCTCTGTTGTAGTCTCAGTCTGGTTCTGTAGTTGTGACAACCTGATTTTCAGTGGGGGAGGGCATTTATCTCATTCTCTCTCTTCCCTACTGATCTATTACCAAAGCATTTATCTCCATAAGCAACCACTTTTCCCAAAACTTGACTTTTTGAGTCAGGAGTCAGCCTTATTCCCAAGATATAGATCACATACTTCCAAGTAAGGTCATAAAGCAGAGTAACACCTTTAAAAGCTCTAATATATTTTTCTGGGTCCTCTAAATAGTCTCCCAGATCCTCCTTTATTTATTTATTTTTGTATTTATTCATAAGAAAAAGGATTATTAACTCTCATAGACTGATTATTTTTCCCAGTCAGTGCTTCATGAAGAGACAACAGCTTGTGTGGCTGTTCCTCAATATCTCTGGCTGCTCTGTGCATATGATCGTAGGAATAGATTGGAAAAACCTGTTTTTCTTTATCACTTGGTTTCTGTCCTCCATCTCATCTAGCAAGGTAGGAAGACAGAACGGAGCTAAAGGAGTCACACTGAAATCTATACTCATAGGGCTTAAGTCTGACATATATCGCAGAGAGAAAAGGGGCAGCACATAGTCTACTTCTATCCATTTTCCTTATTTTTAACAGAACCAGTCTAATTGTAAAATAGTATTGTATTTAACAGTCCCTCCAACTGGCCACCATTCACCATCCTCTAATGGATACCATGGCCATGCAGTATCCCATAGGAAGACCAGGTGTATCTTCTTTAAGCCCTGGAGATCAAATCTATCCCAGTTTTTCAGGATACAGTTCAAATGAGGCTAGAATTGTTAGCTCCCATCTGTAAGAGAGAGAGAAGAAAAGCGACCAGCACCCTCTTTCTACCGCAAGTGTCCCTCCTTGCTCTAGATGGGGGTGTAGACAGACTTTACACCAAAACTTTTCTTTCCTGGTCGGACTTAGTCTGTCCTTTAGCGATGCAGGTGACATACTCGTCTCTCCCCATTCTACCAAGATGGGTGGGGATGCACCATGAGTAGACTTGATGGCATCACTGACTGATGTCCAGCTCCTCACCATTAACACCTTTTTTACCTCTGGTGCCACCTGGGGTGCAATCAGAGTAACCTTCCAGAATGCCTCCCAGGCTAAACCGCTGGGGTAAACATTTCTCACCTGAGTGCCTGTGCATGACCCTGAGTATATTCTTGACTACAATAAGACCAATACGAATATAAAACTGAGATGTTCCTTCCAAGCGTCACCACACCAGTATGAGCCTCCTCTGTTCCACTAAAAGCCAGTGTTAGCAAAGGGGAAAAAAAATCCATTGTAGTTCCAATCTGAGTAACCATTAACCTCAGAGATGCTCTTGGAGATAGAGCTCCATCTAGCTTCTGAACTTTTGATTCCTAGTGAGGCTAGGCACTTTCTGACTACCAATCTAAGTTAGGGACCTAAGTAACAGAACAGAGTAACAGCATAGATCACAAGTCCCTTGAAAGTCTATGATTCGACAGATTAAGTTAGTACTTCTAATTTCCAAGGAGTTACTAAATGATCAAAGAGACTAAAAAGTTTGACCGAGAAAAGAGTTCTCTCTACACACTTTGCCCATTTCTCGTCAGTCCCCCAAAGGAGACATTGGGTGCATTGGCAGGTCGGTATAAACCCCCAACAGGCTTCTGCCATAAGTAGTATGAGGTCGCCACAGAACCACAGAGCAGGGCTCCTCACTTGCTTCACACAGAGCATTTCATTAATTCACACAAGCACCCCGTAGAGTTAGTAAAGCACAGCAGAAAATGTGTTCACTAAGAGAACAAGAACTAGAGCTCCAAGCATCCTTACCTTGTCCTGAAGAATCCCAGATGAGCTTCCAAGATGAAAAGTTGTTGCTGAACTACGCAAAGATGCTGGGATTCTTGGCCTCCAGAGAAGATGTCAATATGGGGCCAGAGACAAGGCTGATCACTCAGAACTTTTGTGTAATAAAGTTTTATTAAAGTATAAAGGAAATATAGAAAGCTTCTGACATAGGCATCAGAAGGGGGCAAAAAGAGTAGTCCCTTGCTAGTGGACCCCCTTGCTAGTGTTTGCAATAGAATTATATAGTCTTTAATTAGTTATTAAAGTGAATCAAAAGAATGTCTGGAGGTTGTAAAAACTTCACTAGAGCTACTCCCATAATTTACTTTTTAAAATTACAGGATTAGCCAGAAGGATTTTTCCAGACTGTCCTCAAGCAGGATACAGTATTGTTATATAATCTGAGGAATGTAGAGGGAAAAAAAGTTTGTCCTTTTTCCTTGGTGGTAATTCTAGACCCCTCTCTCCTTGGGAACCCCTAGACTTCTTATCAATTACCTAGGAAATGACTTTTTCCCCATGATCTTAGTTTTATGAATGTTGAGTTTTAAGCCAACTTTTTCACTCTTCTCTTTCACTTTCATCAAAAGATTCTTTAGTTCTTTGCTTTCTGCCATCAATGTGATATCATTTGCATATCTTCATATGGATACTTCTCCTGGCAATCTTCATTCGAGCTTGTGATTCATCCAGCCCAGCACTTCTCATGATATACTCTGCATATAAGTTAAATAAGCAGGATGACAGTATAAGCCTTGATGTACTCCTGTCCTATTTTGAACCAGTATATTGCTTCATGTCTGGTTCTAATTTTTGTTTCTTAACTAGCATACAGATTGTGCAGGAGGAAGATAAGATGGTCTGGTCAAATTGCCAACATTTGTTGGAACATAG
The DNA here is from genome assembly GCA_006410735.1 of Raphicerus campestris. NCBI lineage: Eukaryota > Metazoa > Chordata > Mammalia > Artiodactyla > Bovidae > Raphicerus > Raphicerus campestris. Next base: position 464,789 of record SJYW01030849.1, on the reverse strand, counting down.
GAAAAACAAGAGAATTCCAGAAAAGTATATCTTCTGTTTCATTGACTATGCTACAGCCTTTAACTGTGTGGGTTATGACAAACTGGAAAATTCTTAAAGAGATGGGAATACCAGACCACATTACCTCTCTCCTGAGAAACCTGTATGCAAATCAAGAAGCAACAGTTAGAACCAGACATGGAGCAACTGACTGGTTCCAACTGGGAAAGGAGTATGTCAAAGCTGTTTATTGTCAACTTGCTTATTTAAATTTTAGGCAGAGTACATCATGCATATTGCAGAGCTGGATGAAACAGTAGCCAAAATCAAGACTGCAGATAAAAATATCAATAACCTGAGATATGCCAGTGGCACCACCTTAATGGCAGTAAGCCAAAAAGAACTAAAGAGCTTCTTAATAAAGGTGAAAGAAGAGAGTGAAAAAGCTGGCTTAAAACTCAACATTCAAAAAACTGAGATCATGACATCCAGTCCCATCACTTCATGGCAAATAGATGGGGAAACAATGAAAACAGTTACTGACTTTATTTTCTTGGGTGCCAAAATCACTGAAGATGGTGACTGCAGCCATGTAATTTAAAGACAGTTGTTCCTCGGAAGAATATCTATCAGAAACATAGAAAATACATTAAGAAGCAGAAACAGTACTTTGCTAACAAAGATCCATATCATCAAAGCAATGGTTTTTCCGATAGTCATGTAAGGATGTGAGAGTTTAACCATAAAGAAGACTGAGTGCCAAAGAACTGATGTTTTTTTTTTTTTTTAATCAATTAATTATTTTAATTTAATTGGGGGATAATTACTTTACAATATTGAGGCGGTTTTTGCCATACATCAACATGAATGAATGATTTTGAATTGTGGTGTTGGAGAAGACTCTTGAGGGTCCCTTGGACTTCAGAGAGATAAAACCAGTCATTCTTAAAGGAAATCAAGGCTGAGTATGAATTGGAAGAACTTGTGCTAAAGATGAAAATCCAATAGTTTGGCCAAATTTGTGAAAAGTCAACTCCTTAAAAAAAGATCCTGATGCTAGAAAAGATTGACAGCAAGAGGAGAAGGGAATGACAGAGGACAAAATAGTTGCATGGCATCACCTACTCAATGGGCATGAGTTTGAGCAAGCTCTAAGAGACAGTGAATGTCAACTGCAAGCTGGCACTCGCCAAGAGCATTGCCAATGGTGAAACAACAAAGGCATTTGCCGTCTGCCTTTATGGTATTGAACCCAATGCTGCTATAGCTATTGACCTCAACAACCTCTGAGGAAATTCAGGGTAGAGTGAGGAAATCTGTGCTCCAAGGAATCTGGTGGGACAGGGCTTTAGTTGGATGTTTTTAGAATAGATTTTGTGATCTCAATTCTTGCATCTCCTTATATCTAGAAAAGCACTAAATACCTCCATGGTGACATCATATCCTCCTGACTAACACACAAAATTTGTAAAATGAATACTTCATGGTATTGAACTCCCACTTCACCCAAACATTACATATTGACCTTCCCCCACTGCTGCTTTGGAGCAGTATGTCTAAATTATTTGAGATGCTGCTTTCCAGGCTACAGGAAAGCAGCCCTAAATAAAACTTAACTCTCATGTTGTACATATTTTTAGACGACATCCAGTTGAGTTCAGTTCAGTCGTTCAATCATGTCTGACTCTTGGTGACCTCATGAATCACAGCACGCCAGGCCTCCATGTCCATCACTAACTCCTGGAGTTCACACAAACTCATGTCCATCAAGAAGATGACGCCATCCAGCCATCTCATCCTCTGTCATCCCCTTCTCCTCCTGCCCCCAATCCCTCCCAGTAACAGAGTATTTTTCAATGAGTCAACTCTTCGCATGAGGTGGCAAAAGTATTGGAGTTTCAGCCTCAGTAATCAGTCCTTCTAATGAACACCTGCCAGGGTCCTGCTCTGGTGGATCCTGGGTAATTTGAAGGGGGGATGACGTGGTGAGGAAAAACTTATTTATTTAGAAATATAAAAGAGATTAGGAAGAAATAGTGTAGTAGGAAATTTGATGGAGAAAAGATGCTGAATAACTTGGTTTACGTGGAGAACAAATAAAACCTCAGGACAAGAGATTTGCACTATCTATGTTAGGCCACCAGTGCCCCTTTGAATAGCGAAGGGTACCACTCCTTTGGCTCCCTGTCTCATAGGTCTTAGAAGCCAGGGCAAGTAAGTAGACATGGTGAACCTCCATGCCCCAGATGGGAACTCAGCCAGAAAATAGAGTAAGAAAAGACACAGGGGAAACCAGTCTAGTGACTGACCTATCCTCTATTGTCAGGAAAGGACTTATATACTTTTGATTTTACATAGAGATCAATGGATAATACAAAATTATGCAGTGTCAGCAGCCCTGACTCTTATCGAGACCAGGCTTTCTCTCTGCATACTGAGTTGTATACACAAGTCTTAGATGATTTACATCATCTTCTGGCCAGAAGGCCAATTAACATTTTATAGCCCTTTTGTGGTAAGTGTTTGTCAACCAGAAGACTTATTTGTCTTAAAAATGTTGTTCTTCCCAAAGGCTGGTGCCACTCTCAGAAAGCATTAAATAAAGTTACATTCTTACATAGCAAGGACACACAATTTACAACAATGAAAGAAGTACAGTGATTTATAACAAAGAGAAAAGTAACTAACTCAAAAGTCTAGTGTTGCTAACATCAAAACTACTATATTCATTTTCCTATATCCCAATTACATTGATAAATATCCTCCAGGTTCCTAAAAGATAAAGAATATGGAGGCCTGGCATCAGTCATTGACTCAACAGTGAAACCTACCACCAATAAAATTTTTAGCTCTTTAGAAAAGGCTCTGTATCTTTTTTATTTTTTAATTTTTAGCATAAATTTATTTATTTTAATTGAAGGTTAATTACTTTACAATATTGTATTGGTTTTGTCATACATCAACATGAATCTGCCACAGGTATACACGTGTTCCCCATTCTTTTTTTTTTTCTTTCCTTTTAATACTTTATTCTATTTTACAGTACTGTATTGGTTTTGCCATACATTGACATGAATCATCCACAGGTGTACACGATCTCCCCATAAGCTTTGTGTCTCTCGCGGTTGGAGGGCTGTAAAAAATTCTCAAGTTGTAAAAAGTCTGGGCAGACCAGTTAGGTAGGTTAGAAAGCTATCAAAGGAATTTAAACCGAGACCTTCTTTTTATATGCAGGAGATTGTTAATTGAAGCCCTGAGTTAACTTTTTCCAGAGAATGTCAGGAGAGAGGAAAGCACAGTATAATAAAGCAGGAAGACTCTGGTTTGTTTGCTTGTTTGTTTGTTTGTTTGATTTGGGGGGGAGATGTTCAGGAAAACCCAGGGGGAACCCCTGATGCCTGACTTGCCTTGGCTATCAGGCCTCTCTGCAGGACCTTGTCATGGGTGGGATCTTCCATGCTGGCTCCTGGCAAACACCCAGGACTGTTCTGCTTTAGGATGAACTGGTTGGATCTCCTTGCACTACAAGGGACTTGTCTTCTCCAACACCACAGTTCAAAAGTATCACTGCTTTTCTGCTCAGCTTTCTTCACAGTCCGACACCCACATCCATATGTGACCACTGGAAAAATCATGGACCTTTGTTGGCAAAGTAACACCTCTCCTTTTTAATATACTATCTAGATTGGTCATACCGTCTTTTAATTTCATGGTTGCAATCACCATCTGTAGTGATTTTGGAGCCCCCCAAAATAAAGTTTGACACTGTTTCCACGATTTCTCTATCTGTTGCCCATGAAATGATAGGACCAGTTGCCATGATATAGTCTGCATATATATTAAATAAGCGGGGTGACAATATTCAGCCCTGACATATGCTATTTGGAACCAGTCTGTTGTTCCATGTCCAGTTCTAACTGTTGCTTCCTGACCTGCATAGAAGTTTCTCAAGAGGCAGGTCAGGTGGTCTGATATTCCCATGTCTTTCAAAATTTTCCACAGTGTATTGTGATCCACACAGTCAAAGGCTTTGGCATAGTCAATAACGCAGAAATAGAGGTTGTCTTTTTTTAACTCTCTTGCTTTTGTGATGATCCAGTGGATGTTGGCAATTTGATCTCTGGTTCCTCTGCTTTTTCTAAAACCAGTTTGAACACCTAGAAGTTCACGGTTCACGTATTGCTGAAGCCTGGCTTGGAGAATTTTGAGCATTACTTTACAGCATGTGAGAAGAGTGCAATTGTGCAGTAGTATGAGTATTCTTTGGCATTGCCTTTCTTTGGGATTGGAATGAAAACTGACCTTTTTCAGTCCTGTGGCCACTGCTCAGATTTCCAAATTTGCTGGCATATTGAATGCAGCACTTTCACAGCATCATCTTTCAAGTTTTAAAATAGCTCCAATGGAATTTCATCATCTTCACTATCTTTGTTTGTAGTGATGCTTTCTAAGACCCACTTGACTTCACATTGTAGATGTCTGGCTCTAGGTGAGTGATCACACCATCGTGATTATCTTGGTAGTGAAGATCATTTTTACAGTTCTTCTATGTATTCTTGCCACCTCTTCTTAATATCTTCTGCTTCTGTTTGGTTCATATCATTTCTCTCCTTTATCGACCTCATCTTTGCATGAAATGTTCCCTTGGTATCCCTAATTGTCTTGAAGAGATCTCTAGTCTTTCCCATTCTGTTGTTTTCCACTATTCCTTTGCATTGATCACTGAGGAAAGCTTTTTTTATCTCTTCTTGTTCTTCTTGGGAACTCTGCATATGCTTATATCTTTTCTTTTCTCCTTTGCTTTTCAATTTTCTTCTTTTCACAGCCATTTCTAAGGCCTTCTCAGATAGCCATTTTACTCGTTTATATTTATTTTTCATAGGGACGGTCTTGATCCATCTCTTGTACAATGTTCCACCTTAGTCCACAGTTCATCAGGCACTCTATCTATCAGATCTAGTCCCATAAANCTGATATTCCCATGTCTTTCAAAATTTTCCACAGTGTATTGTGATCCACACAGTCAAAGGCTTTGGCATAGTCAATAACGCAGAAATAGAGGTTGTCTTTTTTTAACTCTCTTGCTTTTGTGATGATCCAGTGGATGTTGGCAATTTGATCTCTGGTTCCTCTGCTTTTTCTAAAACCAGTTTGAACACCTAGAAGTTCACGGTTCACGTATTGCTGAAGCCTGGCTTGGAGAATTTTGAGCATTACTTTACAGCATGTGAGAAGAGTGCAATTGTGCAGTAGTATGAGTATTCTTTGGCATTGCCTTTCTTTGGGATTGGAATGAAAACTGACCTTTTTCAGTCCTGTGGCCACTGCTCAGATTTCCAAATTTGCTGGCATATTGAATGCAGCACTTTCACAGCATCATCTTTCAAGTTTTAAAATAGCTCCAATGGAATTTCATCATCTTCACTATCTTTGTTTGTAGTGATGCTTTCTAAGACCCACTTGACTTCACATTGTAGATGTCTGGCTCTAGGTGAGTGATCACACCATCGTGATTATCTTGGTAGTGAAGATCATTTTTACAGTTCTTCTATGTATTCTTGCCACCTCTTCTTAATATCTTCTGCTTCTGTTTGGTTCATATCATTTCTCTCCTTTATCGACCTCATCTTTGCATGAAATGTTCCCTTGGTATCCCTAATTGTCTTGAAGAGATCTCTAGTCTTTCCCATTCTGTTGTTTTCCACTATTCCTTTGCATTGATCACTGAGGAAAGCTTTTTTTATCTCTTCTTGTTCTTCTTGGGAACTCTGCATATGCTTATATCTTTTCTTTTCTCCTTTGCTTTTCAATTTTCTTCTTTTCACAGCCATTTCTAAGGCCTTCTCAGATAGCCATTTTACTCGTTTATATTTATTTTTCATAGGGACGGTCTTGATCCATCTCTTGTACAATGTTCCACCTTAGTCCACAGTTCATCAGGCACTCTATCTATCAGATCTAGTCCCATAAATCTATTTCTCACTTCCACTGTATAATCATAAGGGATTTGATTTAGGTCATACTTGAATGGTCTAGTGGTTTTCCCTACTTTCTTCAGTTTAGTCTGAATTTGGCAATAAGGAGTTCATGATCTGAGTCACAGTCAGCTCCCAGTCTTGTTTTTGCTGATCGTATATTGCTTCTCCATCTTTGGCTGCAAATAATATAATCAATCTGAATTCGGTGTTGACCATCTGGTGATGTCCACAGATAGAGTCTTCTCTTAAGTTGTTGAAAGAGGGTGTTTGCCCTGACTAGTGCATTCTCTTGGCAAAACTCTATTAGCCTTTGCCCTGCTTCATTCTGTATTTCAAGGCCAAATTTTCCTGTTACTCCAGGAGTTTCTTGACTTCCTACTTTTGCATTCCAGTCCCCTATAATAGAAAGGACATTTTTTGGGGGGTGTTAGTTTTAAAAGGTCTTGTAGGTCTTCATAGAACCGTTCAACTTCAGCTTCTTCAGCATTACTGGTTGGGGCATAGGCTTGGATCACCATGATATTAAACGATTTGCCTTGGAAATGAACAGAAATCATTCTGTCATTTTGAGATTGCATCCAAGTACTGCACTTTGGACTCTTTTGTTAACCATGATGGCTACTCCATTTCTTCTAAGGGATTCTTGCCCACAGTAGTAGATATAATGGTCATCTGAGTTAAACTCATCCATTCCAGTCCATTTTAGTTTGCTGATTTCTGGAATTTCGACATTCACTCTTGCCATCTCCTGTCTGACTTCTTCAAATTTGCCTTGATTCAAAGACCTAACATTATAGGTTCTTATGCAATATTGCTCTTTACAGCATTAGACCTTGCTTCTATTACTAGTCACATCCACAACTGGGTTCTTTCTGGAGTGATTTCTCCACTGATTTCCTGTAGCATATTGGGTACCTACCAACCTGGGGAATTATTCTTTCAGTATCTTATCATTTTGCCTTTTCATACTGTTCACGGGGTTCTCAAAGTAGGAATACTGAAGTGGTTTGACATTTCCTTCTCCAGTGGACCGCATTCTGTCAGACCTCTCCACCATGACTCGTTCATCTTGGGTGGCCCCACACGGCATGGCTTAGTTTCACTGAGTTAGACAATGCTCTGATATGTGTGATCAGATTGGCTACTTTTTTGTGATTATGGGTTTCAGTGTGTCTGCCCTATGATGCCCTCTTGCAACACGTACTGTCTTACTTGGGTTTCTCTTACCTTGGATGTGGGGTTTCTCTTCACAGCTGCTCCAGCAAAGCACAGCAACTTCTCCTTAGCTTGGAAGAGGTTGCCCCTCCTGACCGTGGACATGGAGTAGCTCTTCTCAGCACTCTTGTGCTTGCACAGTCACNAGTCTGAATTTGGCAATAAGGAGTTCATGATCTGAGTCACAGTCAGCTCCCAGTCTTGTTTTTGCTGATCGTATATTGCTTCTCCATCTTTGGCTGCAAATAATATAATCAATCTGAATTCGGTGTTGACCATCTGGTGATGTCCACAGATAGAGTCTTCTCTTAAGTTGTTGAAAGAGGGTGTTTGCCCTGACTAGTGCATTCTCTTGGCAAAACTCTATTAGCCTTTGCCCTGCTTCATTCTGTATTTCAAGGCCAAATTTTCCTGTTACTCCAGGAGTTTCTTGACTTCCTACTTTTGCATTCCAGTCCCCTATAATAGAAAGGACATTTTTTGGGGGGTGTTAGTTTTAAAAGGTCTTGTAGGTCTTCATAGAACCGTTCAACTTCAGCTTCTTCAGCATTACTGGTTGGGGCATAGGCTTGGATCACCATGATATTAAACGATTTGCCTTGGAAATGAACAGAAATCATTCTGTCATTTTGAGATTGCATCCAAGTACTGCACTTTGGACTCTTTTGTTAACCATGATGGCTACTCCATTTCTTCTAAGGGATTCTTGCCCACAGTAGTAGATATAATGGTCATCTGAGTTAAACTCATCCATTCCAGTCCATTTTAGTTTGCTGATTTCTGGAATTTCGACATTCACTCTTGCCATCTCCTGTCTGACTTCTTCAAATTTGCCTTGATTCAAAGACCTAACATTATAGGTTCTTATGCAATATTGCTCTTTACAGCATTAGACCTTGCTTCTATTACTAGTCACATCCACAACTGGGTTCTTTCTGGAGTGATTTCTCCACTGATTTCCTGTAGCATATTGGGTACCTACCAACCTGGGGAATTATTCTTTCAGTATCTTATCATTTTGCCTTTTCATACTGTTCACGGGGTTCTCAAAGTAGGAATACTGAAGTGGTTTGACATTTCCTTCTCCAGTGGACCGCATTCTGTCAGACCTCTCCACCATGACTCGTTCATCTTGGGTGGCCCCACACGGCATGGCTTAGTTTCACTGAGTTAGACAATGCTCTGATATGTGTGATCAGATTGGCTACTTTTTTGTGATTATGGGTTTCAGTGTGTCTGCCCTATGATGCCCTCTTGCAACACGTACTGTCTTACTTGGGTTTCTCTTACCTTGGATGTGGGGTTTCTCTTCACAGCTGCTCCAGCAAAGCACAGCAACTTCTCCTTAGCTTGGAAGAGGTTGCCCCTCCTGACCGTGGACATGGAGTAGCTCTTCTCAGCACTCTTGTGCTTGCACAGTCACTGCTCCTTGGACCTGGGGTTGCTTCTCTTGGCCGCTGCCCCTGACCCTTTGTGTGGAGTAGCTCCTCTCGGCTGCGCTTCTGCGTGGTCCATCATATACATTATGACAACCAAAGAATTGACCCAGAGTGGACTTCCTTCCTTCTACTGGACTCCACGAGGAACCAGGACTTTGTACCAGTAGCATCCCCTTGCTCCCATCTGTATCCTTGGGAAGTGCAGATGAATTTGGGTAAGTCTCTCCTAGCTCTCAAATATCCCATATTTGTTGAGATTCTGAGTTTTATTTGGTGGTGGAGTAGTTTACTTAACCCTTCCAGTAGGAGAGATACTGGGGAAGGGCTGAGTGAAACATCCAGGGCATACACACTCATGGTCTGGACACTGAGTGGGGCTCTGTTGAAAGATATTAAGAAATTCCCACCCAGGCAAAATATACTGGGTGGGGAGCAGGCTAAAATATGTCAGGGGAATTATCTACCCAGTGGAAAGATACAGGTAGGGGAGCTAGACTGGGGAAAAAAATCGAGGAATACTCAGGGCTTGGCTGAAAGATGCCAATGTCACATGGTCTGAATGATCCTGGCTAAGTGATTAAGAGGCTGATATGACACTTTACCTCAGTCTTACAGCTGCTATAGAATTTGTCAGGATAAAAGTGAGGAAAATAGTTTGAGAAAAAGATGGCAGAGGAGTAAGTGGATATGAATACATCTCTCTCCATTTATACACAGAAGTGCCTGCAGAACACCAGCTGAGAGTGGACAGGAGTACCTGACCAGCTGAAAAGAATGTATAGGCCCACACAAAACTCGGTAGGACAAAGGAAGTTGGGTGATAAACAGGTGTGTTAGTAGGACTGGACCTTCCCTTGATGGATGGGGGAACTTAAGCAGAAGTCCCATCCCCATACTGGGGTGATTGTCTGAGTCAGAGGAGAAACATTTAAGGCTGAGAGTGAAACAGGTAATCTGTGGCAGGCTAAATAGAATGAGAATCAGACAGTCCTTGCCACAACCATACATACCCTGGACAGGGACACAGGTCCCCTAGAAGGTGCAGTGACTGGGAGCTGGAGTTTAGGAATTGTGGGGCAATCCAAGGGTGAGGACTGCTGATGACCACAGAGAGACAGATCAAGGGGTGTGTGAGGGAGGATACTGTGGTGGGAAAAGCCTGTGGAGGAAATCCAGGCAGCCATGGAAGCAAGACAATACTGCTGAGTCACACACACATGGGGTAGAGCCATCACCAAAGCCTGTCTCTCCCCACATGCAAGCATAGATAGCTGGATAGTTAGAGAGGCTGGCCCATCAAATCTCTGACACACTGAAAAACAGAGTAGAACCCCACCCAGGGTACCTCTCTAAGTGACTGATGTTCCAGTTCACAGCCAGGGGGGCCCCTCTATGTGCCCGATGCACTGAACAACCGAGAAGGCACCCAGGCAAGGGAGTCCTCTAAGTCTGAAAGAGTGGAGCTACAGAGAAAGACTGGCCAAAGTAGCCTTCTGATCACCAAGCTATAAGAGGTTCTAAAAAATACTCTTGATAGGGCCATATATCCTGTGGGAGAGGCAGCCCGTGTCTCTTCACACTTGGCACCACCAGGGGCCCCAAAAGCCACCTTCACATTCAACCCGCACTGGGGCAGAGCTGACACAGCTTAAAAATAAGCCTTGAATGTAGGTACTCAGAGTTGCTATGGTTGTGTCCAAATCTTTGCCAACACTGTGAACAGTGGCAGCTGTGCGACAGCACAGGAGTGGCGGCTGCATCACAGCACAGGAGCGGTGGCTGTGTGGCGGCTCAGGAGTGATCGAGAAGAGCTACCCCAAGCCCAAGGTCAGGGGCAGCGGCCGAGAGAAGGAACCCCATGTCCAAGGTAAGGAGAAGCGGCTGTGCTTTGCTGGAGCAGCTGTGAAGAGATACCCCATGTCCAAGGTAAGAGAAACCCAAGTAAGAAGGTAGGCACTGAGAGAGGGCATCAAAGGGCAGACACACTGAAACCACAATCACAGACAATTAACCAATCTGATGACATGAACCACAGCTTGTCTAACAATGAAACTAAACCATGCAGGGTGGGGCCACCCAAGATGAACAGGTTATGGTGGAGAGGTCTGACAGAATGTGGTCCACTGGAGAAGGGAATGGCAAACCACTTCAGTATTCCTGCTTTGAGAACCCCATGAACAGTATGAAAAGTCAGAAGGTGGGACAGTGAAAAATGAACTTCCCAGGTCAGTAGGTGCCCAATATGCTACAGGAGATCAATGAAGAAATAACTCCAGAAATAAAAAAGAGATGGAGCTAAAGCAAAAACAATACCCAACTGTGGATGTGGCTGGTGATAGAAGCAAGGTCTAATGCTGCAAAGAGCAATATTGCATAGGAACCTAGAATGTTAGATCCATGAATCAAGACACATAGGAAGTTATCAAACAGGATATGACAAGAGTGAATGTCAACATTCCAGGAATCAGCAAACTAAAAAGAACAGGAATGGGTGAATTTCACTCAGAAGACAATTATATCTACTACTGTGGGCAAGAATCCCTTAGAAGAAATGAAGCAGCCATTATAGTCTACAAAAGAGTTTGAAATGCAGTACTCTGATGCACTCTCAAAAATGACAGAATGATCTCTGTTCGTTTCCAAGGCAAAGCATTCAATATCATGGTAATCCAAGTCTACGTCCCAACCAGTAACACTAAGAAGCTGAAGTTGAATAGTTCTATGAAGACCTACAAGACCTTTTAGAACTAACATCTCAAAAAGATGTCCTTTTCATTATTTGGGTCTAGAAAGCAAAAGTAAGAATCAAGAAATACCTGGAGTAAGAGGCAAATTTGGCCTTGGAGTACAGAATGAAGAAGGGCAAAGGCTAATAATAGAGTTCTGCCAAGAGAACTCACTGATCATAGCAAACACCCTCTTCCAACGACAGAAGGTTCTACACATGGACATAACCAGATGGTCAACACCAAAATCAGATTGATTATGTTCTTTGCAGCAAAGATGGGGAAGCTCTATACAGTCAGAAAAAAACAAGACCGGGAGTAAAATGTGGCTCAGATCATGATCTCCTCAAAATTCAGACTGAAGTTGAATAAACTAGGGAAAACGACTAGACCATTCAGGTATGACCTGAATCATATCCCTTATGATTATACAGTGAAGTGAGAAATAGATTTAAGAGACTATATTTGATAGACAGAATACCTGATGAACTATGGACAGAGGTTCGTGACACTGTATAGGAGACAGGGGTCAAGACCATCTCCAAGAAAAAGAAATTCTGAAATCAATAGGACTGTCTGAGGAGGTCTTACAAATAGCTGTGAAAAGAAGAAAAGGAAAAACGAAAAGAGAAAAGGAAAGATATACCCATTTGAATGCAGAGTTTCAAAGAATAAAAAGGAGAGTTAAGAAAGTCTTCTCAGAGTTCAATGGAAAAAAATAGTGGAAAACAATAGAATCAGAAGACTAGAGATTTCTTCAAGAAAATTAGAGATACAAAGGAAACATTTCAGGCAAAATGGGCTCAATAAAGGACATAAATTATAAGGACTTAACAGAAGCAGAAGATATGAAGAAGAGGTGGCAAGAATACACAGAAGACCTGTACAAAAAAGATCTTCATGACCCAGATAATCACGATGGTTTGATCACTCACCTAGAGCCAGACATCTTGGAATGCGAAGTCAAGAGGGCCTTAGAAAGCATCTCTATGAACAAAGCTAGTGGAGGTGATAGAATTCCATTTGAGTTATTTCAAATCTTGAAAGATGATGCTGTGAAAGTGCTGCACTCAATATGCCAAGAAATTTGGAAAACTCAACAGTGGCCACAGGACTGGAAAAGGTCAGTTTGCATTACAATTCCAAAGAAAGGCAGTGCCAAAGAATGCTCAAACTACCACACATTTGCACTCATCTCACATGCTAGTAAAGTAATGCTCAAAATTCTCCAAGCCAGGCTTCAGCAATACATGAACAGGAACTTCCAGATGTTCAAGCTGGATTTAGAAAAGGCAGAGGAACCAGAGATCAAATTGCCAATATCCCCTGGATCATCAAAAAGGCAAGAGAGTTCCTGAAAAACCTCTATTTCTGCTTTATTGACTATGTCAAAGCATTTGACTGAATGGATCACAATAAACTGTAGAAAATTCTGAAGGCACTGGGAATACCAGACCACCTGATCTGCCTCTTGAAAAGCTGTATGCAGGTCAGGAAGCAAGAGTTAGAACTGCACATGGAACAACAAAATGGTTCCAAAAAGGAAAAGGAGTACGTCAAGGTTGTATGCTGTCACACTGTTTATTTAACTTATATGCAGAGTACATCATAAGAAACGCTGGGCTGGAGGAAGCACAAGCTGGAATCAAGATTGCTGGGAGAAATATCAATAACCTCAGATATGAAAATGACACCACCCTTATGGCAGAAAGTGAAGAAGAACTAAAGAGCCTCTTAAAGAAAGGGAAAGAGGAGAGTGAAAATGTTGACTTAAAATTCAACATTCAGAAAACTTATATCATGGCATATGGTCCCATCACTTCATGCAAATAGATGGGGAAACAGTGGCTGACTTTAGTCTTTTGGGTTCCAAAATCACTGCAAATGGGGATTGAAGCCATGAAATTAGGAGACACTGCTTGGAAGGAAAATTATGACCAACCTAGACAGCATATTAAAAAGCAAAGACATATTTTGTCAACAAAGATCCATCTAGGGAAGATTATGGTTTATCCAGTAGTCATGTATGGATGTGAGAGTTGGATTTTAAAGAAAGCTGGGTGCTGAAATTGATGCTTTTGAACTCTGGTGTTGGAGATGACTCTTGAGAGTCCCTTGGATTGCAGGAAGATCCAACCAGTCCATCCTAAAGATCAGTCCTAGGTGTTCATTCATAGGACTGATTTTAAAGCTGAAACTCCAATACTTTCACCACCTAATTGTGAAGAGCTGACACATTTGAAAAGACCCTGATGTTAGGAAAGACTGAGAGCAGGAAGAGAAGGGGACACCAGGTTAAGATGGTTAGATACCATCACCGACTCAGTAGATATGGGTTTGGGTGGACTCCTGGAGTTGGTGATGGACAAAGAGGCCTGCAGTTTGTGGGATCGCCAAAAGTCTGACACGACTGAGCAACTGAGCTCAACTTAAGTGAAGTGTGGCTTGTCAGGCTCCTCTGTCAGAGAGGGGAGTTCTCCAGACAAAAACATTGGAATGTACTGACCAATACTGGTAGCCATACCCTTATAGAGCACTATATTTCCTGCCGCTCTAGCCACCAACTCCCCTGAGTACCTGGTGCTGCCATAACTCCTGCAACTCGAGCAGCTGCACCACTTCCACACCTGAGCCTCACTGAGGCAGACACATGTCTTCCAGGGCAGCCTCAGGAACAAACCTCCACTGGATGATCCACATGCACAGGTGGAAATAAAACCACAATTGAAAATCAGGGGCAGTATGGATAAGGAAGAAGACCCCAAAGCTTCCCACCAGCTGTATAAGCTGCAGATTACATCCACAAGATCAACTAGGCAGATCCTGTGTCTATGGAGTATATAAAAGGATACTGAGAGCTCCCTCAAAAGAAAATATACTAGTTCTGATAGCTGTGCACATTGGAGGAAAGGACACACCACAGTAGGACCAGATTAGAATCTGAGATGACCCCGAAACAGGTCCAGAGACCAGTAGTGTTAGAAGGCATCCCAGGGAGGTGAGGTGGACTGTAATGCCCAGTAAGGGAAAGGACTCTGACAACAATGACTCAAGAAAAGCATTTGTTACTCTAGTGTTTTGACTTGTCCACCTCATGTGTAGAGTTGACTCATTGGAAAAGACTCTGATGCTGGGAGGGATTGGGCGCAGGAGGAGAAGGGAGGGATGACAGGGGATAAGATGGCTGGATGGCGTCACTGACTCGATGGATGTGAGTCTGAGTGAACTCCTGGAGTTGGTGATGGAAGGGGAGGCCTGGCGTGCTGCGATTCATGGGGTTGTAAAGAGTCGGACACGACTAAGTGACTGAACTGAACTGAAGTGACAGATTATTTTCTGTCTTTTTTTACTTCTTTCTTTGTCCTTCCACCCCAATTGTAGTTGCTAATTTTATTGCTCTATGAAAATCTAGTTAAGCTTTCTAGCTTTTTTTTCCTCAGTCATATTTTTTATTGTTGATGTAAATCTCTGTCTCTCTCTTGGGCTTTTACAATTCTTTGAAGTTTTCTTTTCTTTTTTTCCTTTTTCTTTTGTCTTCCTTTAATTTTTATTGTTTTATTTTTTATAATTTTAATTTATAAAACTAATTTTTTCTACAATTATTCTTTTGTTTGCTTTTACTGCTGTNGTGCAGCTGCTGCTCCTTACCTTGGAGGAGGGGTATCTCCTCTTGCTTATAGTGGGTACTCAGTACATTTTAGTTGAATCAGTGACTGTACCGCCTATAAAAATGTACAGAGACTTTCCTGACTGTCCAGTGGGTAAGACGCTTGCTTCCACTGCAAGGAGCATGGGTTCTATTCCTGGTTGGGGAACTAAGATCCTGCATGCCATTCGGCATGGCCAATGAAAGAAAAAAGAAGACTAACTTTGGCAAAGGCTGTTATGAATATTATTTCCTGGGTGCTAGATAGTGCAAACTAAAGTCACTTTGTCCCCTTTCCTGCCATCAGAGTGTCTGTCATAGGCACTCCCTAACACCTGACACTTCCTAGGTATATGAGATGTGTTTAATAGTTACAGAGCACTCTTTAACTGGTTTGCTCTCCTCTCTCTTTTTAAAAAAGATTTATTTTAAAATTTATTTTTGACTGCACTGGGTCTTTGCTGCTGCACGGGGCCTTTCTCTAGTTGTGGTGAGCAGAGGCTACTCTTTGTTGCAGTACATGGGCTTCTCATTGCAGTGGCTTCTCTTCTTGTGGAGCACAGGCTCTAGAGAATGGGCTTCATTAGTTCTGATGCACAGGCTTATTTGTTCTGTGGCATGTGTAATCTTCCCAGACCAGGGATCGAAACTGTGTCCCTTGTATTGGCAGGCAGATTCTTTTTTTTTTTTTTACTTTATTTTTCTTTACAATACTGTATTGGTTCTTCTATACATTGACATGAACCCGCCACAGGTGTATATGAGCTCCCAATCCTGAACCCCCCTCCCACCTCCCACCCCATACCATCCCTCGGTATCCTCCTCATGCACCAGTCCCAAGCATCCTGTATCCTGTATGGAACATAGACTGGCGCTTCATTTCTTACATGATAGTATACATNCACCAGGCCAGGACTGAGGACCCAGCAAGGTCTCAGAAGGAATCCCCACAGGTGTCTCACAACTCCCATGGAGACTGGCCTCTCCTGAGGCCAAAACAGCGGGTCCCGGGGGTCCCCGTCATAACTAGAGAGGACCCCGCCACAACTCGAGAAAAACCAGAAGCTTCTCCCCTGCAGGGAGGGTGAGTCCCTTGTCTGCTGCAGCATCTCGGGGGATACCACCCCTTCCCTCTTGGACCTCGAAAGGCTCCTTCATACCCTTGTTTTGAACAAGGAAATTCCCCGCCCCAACTGTAACCACTCGTGAAGAACCCGGAGGGTCCCGCTCTGACTCCAGAGGAGCCCCGTTTTCCACTGCTGAACTCCAGATGAGGGCCCTTTCCCTGCTCCTTTGGGAAAGGTTTTCCGGCGCTCTCCTCACATTCTAAGAGGTGGCCTTGCATCAGGAGTGTTGGGAAGTGCCTCAGGTGTCCGACCACAATTCCCCACAATCCCCAAATGCCTCGTCCCATCCAGATGAACCTGATACCCTGCGCTGTCTCGACTGTTACCCCGAGGCTCGACTCCCAACACACTGGCACGTGTGATAGCCTTGGGGTACCTCGAGTGCCAGCCACAGATCCTTTTGTGCGTTCGACAGAGAGCCGGACATGGCTGCTGCACCCTGGAGTAAAGCGGCCCTGTACGTTTATGGACGAGTCGAGGCCTCACTACACTAAGGGGGCTCCAGTGGAGCCCCACGACCTACAGAGGCACAGGTGAGGAAAGCTCAGGCTCCAGACTCATCACTAGAATGGAACTGAGAACTGGGCGCCACTGGGGAACAATCCTCAGATGTGCCTCACCCCTGGCACTGAGACTGGCCTCTGCTGGGGCCCCAGGGATGGGTCCCTGGGGCCCTGTCATAACTTGAGAGGACACCTCCACAACTCGAAAAAAAACAGACACTTACCTGCAGGCACATAGAGACCATTGTTGATGTGGAATCTCAGAGGAATTTACCCCTGCATTCTTGAACCTCACAAGGTCGCTTCACACCCTTGCTGTGAATGAAGAAATTCCCCGACCCACCCTTCCCCACTTGAGAGAAACGCTGTGGGCCCTGACAAGACTCAAGAGGAGCCTGGTTTTACCCTGTTGAACTTCAGATGAGGGGCTCTTTACCTGCTCCATCGGGAAAGGTTTTCCGGTGCTCCACTCGCATCCCAAGAGGTGGCCTCGCATCAGGAGAGTCGGGAGGAGCCTCAGGTGTCCGACCACCACTCCCCAGNTTTTGTGATTATGGGTTTCAGTGTGTCTGCCCTATGATGCCCTCTTGCAACACGTACTGTCTTACTTGGGTTTCTCTTACCTTGGATGTGGGGTTTCTCTTCACAGCTGCTCCAGCAAAGCACAGCAACTTCTCCTTAGCTTGGAAGAGGTTGCCCCTCCTGACCGTGGACATGGAGTAGCTCTTCTCAGCACTCTTGTGCTTGCACAGTCACTGCTCCTTGGACCTGGGGTTGCTTCTCTTGGCCGCTGCCCCTGACCCTTTGTGTGGAGTAGCTCCTCTCGGCTGCGCTTCTGCGTGGTCCATCATATACATTATGACAACCAAAGAATTGACCCAGAGTGGACTTCCTTCCTTCTACTGGACTCCACGAGGAACCAGGACTTTGTACCAGTAGCATCCCCTTGCTCCCATCTGTATCCTTGGGAAGTGCAGATGAATTTGGGTAAGTCTCTCCTAGCTCTCAAATATCCCATATTTGTTGAGATTCTGAGTTTTATTTGGTGGTGGAGTAGTTTACTTAACCCTTCCAGTAGGAGAGATACTGGGGAAGGGCTGAGTGAAACATCCAGGGCATACACACTCATGGTCTGGACACTGAGTGGGGCTCTGTTGAAAGATATTAAGAAATTCCCACCCAGGCAAAATATACTGGGTGGGGAGCAGGCTAAAATATGTCAGGGGAATTATCTACCCAGTGGAAAGATACAGGTAGGGGAGCTAGACTGGGGAAAAAAATCGAGGAATACTCAGGGCTTGGCTGAAAGATGCCAATGTCACATGGTCTGAATGATCCTGGCTAAGTGATTAAGAGGCTGATATGACACTTTACCTCAGTCTTACAGCTGCTATAGAATTTGTCAGGATAAAAGTGAGGAAAATAGTTTGAGAAAAAGATGGCAGAGGAGTAAGTGGATATGAATACATCTCTCTCCATTTATACACAGAAGTGCCTGCAGAACACCAGCTGAGAGTGGACAGGAGTACCTGACCAGCTGAAAAGAATGTATAGGCCCACACAAAACTCGGTAGGACAAAGGAAGTTGGGTGATAAACAGGTGTGTTAGTAGGACTGGACCTTCCCTTGATGGATGGGGGAACTTAAGCAGAAGTCCCATCCCCATACTGGGGTGATTGTCTGAGTCAGAGGAGAAACATTTAAGGCTGAGAGTGAAACAGGTAATCTGTGGCAGGCTAAATAGAATGAGAATCAGACAGTCCTTGCCACAACCATACATACCCTGGACAGGGACACAGGTCCCCTAGAAGGTGCAGTGACTGGGAGCTGGAGTTTAGGAATTGTGGGGCAATCCAAGGGTGAGGACTGCTGATGACCACAGAGAGACAGATCAAGGGGTGTGTGAGGGAGGATACTGTGGTGGGAAAAGCCTGTGGAGGAAATCCAGGCAGCCATGGAAGCAAGACAATACTGCTGAGTCACACACACATGGGGTAGAGCCATCACCAAAGCCTGTCTCTCCCCACATGCAAGCATAGATAGCTGGATAGTTAGAGAGGCTGGCCCATCAAATCTCTGACACACTGAAAAACAGAGTAGAACCCCACCCAGGGTACCTCTCTAAGTGACTGATGTTCCAGTTCACAGCCAGGGGGGCCCCTCTATGTGCCCGATGCACTGAACAACCGAGAAGGCACCCAGGCAAGGGAGTCCTCTAAGTCTGAAAGAGTGGAGCTACAGAGAAAGACTGGCCAAAGTAGCCTTCTGATCACCAAGCTATAAGAGGTTCTAAAAAATACTCTTGATAGGGCCATATATCCTGTGGGAGAGGCAGCCCGTGTCTCTTCACACTTGGCACCACCAGGGGCCCCAAAAGCCACCTTCACATTCAACCCGCACTGGGGCAGAGCTGACACAGCTTAAAAATAAGCCTTGAATGTAGGTACTCAGAGTTGCTATGGTTGTGTCCAAATCTTTGCCAACACTGTGAACAGTGGCAGCTGTGCGACAGCACAGGAGTGGCGGCTGCATCACAGCACAGGAGCGGTGGCTGTGTGGCGGCTCAGGAGTGATCGAGAAGAGCTACCCCAAGCCCAAGGTCAGGGGCAGCGGCCGAGAGAAGGAACCCCATGTCCAAGGTAAGGAGAAGCGGCTGTGCTTTGCTGGAGCAGCTGTGAAGAGATACCCCATGTCCAAGGTAAGAGAAACCCAAGTAAGAAGGTAGGCACTGAGAGAGGGCATCAAAGGGCAGACACACTGAAACCACAATCACAGACAATTAACCAATCTGATGACATGAACCACAGCTTGTCTAACAATGAAACTAAACCATGCAGGGTGGGGCCACCCAAGATGAACAGGTTATGGTGGAGAGGTCTGACAGAATGTGGTCCACTGGAGAAGGGAATGGCAAACCACTTCAGTATTCCTGCTTTGAGAACCCCATGAACAGTATGAAAAGTCAGAAGGTGGGACAGTGAAAAATGAACTTCCCAGGTCAGTAGGTGCCCAATATGCTACAGGAGATCAATGAAGAAATAACTCCAGAAATAAAAAAGAGATGGAGCTAAAGCAAAAACAATACCCAACTGTGGATGTGGCTGGTGATAGAAGCAAGGTCTAATGCTGCAAAGAGCAATATTGCATAGGAACCTAGAATGTTAGATCCATGAATCAAGACACATAGGAAGTTATCAAACAGGATATGACAAGAGTGAATGTCAACATTCCAGGAATCAGCAAACTAAAAAGAACAGGAATGGGTGAATTTCACTCAGAAGACAATTATATCTACTACTGTGGGCAAGAATCCCTTAGAAGAAATGAAGCAGCCATTATAGTCTACAAAAGAGTTTGAAATGCAGTACTCTGATGCACTCTCAAAAATGACAGAATGATCTCTGTTCGTTTCCAAGGCAAAGCATTCAATATCATGGTAATCCAAGTCTACGTCCCAACCAGTAACACTAAGAAGCTGAAGTTGAATAGTTCTATGAAGACCTACAAGACCTTTTAGAACTAACATCTCAAAAAGATGTCCTTTTCATTATTTGGGTCTAGAAAGCAAAAGTAAGAATCAAGAAATACCTGGAGTAAGAGGCAAATTTGGCCTTGGAGTACAGAATGAAGAAGGGCAAAGGCTAATAATAGAGTTCTGCCAAGAGAACTCACTGATCATAGCAAACACCCTCTTCCAACGACAGAAGGTTCTACACATGGACATAACCAGATGGTCAACACCAAAATCAGATTGATTATGTTCTTTGCAGCAAAGATGGGGAAGCTCTATACAGTCAGAAAAAAACAAGACCGGGAGTAAAATGTGGCTCAGATCATGATCTCCTCAAAATTCAGACTGAAGTTGAATAAACTAGGGAAAACGACTAGACCATTCAGGTATGACCTGAATCATATCCCTTATGATTATACAGTGAAGTGAGAAATAGATTTAAGAGACTATATTTGATAGACAGAATACCTGATGAACTATGGACAGAGGTTCGTGACACTGTATAGGAGACAGGGGTCAAGACCATCTCCAAGAAAAAGAAATTCTGAAATCAATAGGACTGTCTGAGGAGGTCTTACAAATAGCTGTGAAAAGAAGAAAAGGAAAAACGAAAAGAGAAAAGGAAAGATATACCCATTTGAATGCAGAGTTTCAAAGAATAAAAAGGAGAGTTAAGAAAGTCTTCTCAGAGTTCAATGGAAAAAAATAGTGGAAAACAATAGAATCAGAAGACTAGAGATTTCTTCAAGAAAATTAGAGATACAAAGGAAACATTTCAGGCAAAATGGGCTCAATAAAGGACATAAATTATAAGGACTTAACAGAAGCAGAAGATATGAAGAAGAGGTGGCAAGAATACACAGAAGACCTGTACAAAAAAGATCTTCATGACCCAGATAATCACGATGGTTTGATCACTCACCTAGAGCCAGACATCTTGGAATGCGAAGTCAAGAGGGCCTTAGAAAGCATCTCTATGAACAAAGCTAGTGGAGGTGATAGAATTCCATTTGAGTTATTTCAAATCTTGAAAGATGATGCTGTGAAAGTGCTGCACTCAATATGCCAAGAAATTTGGAAAACTCAACAGTGGCCACAGGACTGGAAAAGGTCAGTTTGCATTACAATTCCAAAGAAAGGCAGTGCCAAAGAATGCTCAAACTACCACACATTTGCACTCATCTCACATGCTAGTAAAGTAATGCTCAAAATTCTCCAAGCCAGGCTTCAGCAATACATGAACAGGAACTTCCAGATGTTCAAGCTGGATTTAGAAAAGGCAGAGGAACCAGAGATCAAATTGCCAATATCCCCTGGATCATCAAAAAGGCAAGAGAGTTCCTGAAAAACCTCTATTTCTGCTTTATTGACTATGTCAAAGCATTTGACTGAATGGATCACAATAAACTGTAGAAAATTCTGAAGGCACTGGGAATACCAGACCACCTGATCTGCCTCTTGAAAAGCTGTATGCAGGTCAGGAAGCAAGAGTTAGAACTGCACATGGAACAACAAAATGGTTCCAAAAAGGAAAAGGAGTACGTCAAGGTTGTATGCTGTCACACTGTTTATTTAACTTATATGCAGAGTACATCATAAGAAACGCTGGGCTGGAGGAAGCACAAGCTGGAATCAAGATTGCTGGGAGAAATATCAATAACCTCAGATATGAAAATGACACCACCCTTATGGCAGAAAGTGAAGAAGAACTAAAGAGCCTCTTAAAGAAAGGGAAAGAGGAGAGTGAAAATGTTGACTTAAAATTCAACATTCAGAAAACTTATATCATGGCATATGGTCCCATCACTTCATGCAAATAGATGGGGAAACAGTGGCTGACTTTAGTCTTTTGGGTTCCAAAATCACTGCAAATGGGGATTGAAGCCATGAAATTAGGAGACACTGCTTGGAAGGAAAATTATGACCAACCTAGACAGCATATTAAAAAGCAAAGACATATTTTGTCAACAAAGATCCATCTAGGGAAGATTATGGTTTATCCAGTAGTCATGTATGGATGTGAGAGTTGGATTTTAAAGAAAGCTGGGTGCTGAAATTGATGCTTTTGAACTCTGGTGTTGGAGATGACTCTTGAGAGTCCCTTGGATTGCAGGAAGATCCAACCAGTCCATCCTAAAGATCAGTCCTAGGTGTTCATTCATAGGACTGATTTTAAAGCTGAAACTCCAATACTTTCACCACCTAATTGTGAAGAGCTGACACATTTGAAAAGACCCTGATGTTAGGAAAGACTGAGAGCAGGAAGAGAAGGGGACACCAGGTTAAGATGGTTAGATACCATCACCGACTCAGTAGATATGGGTTTGGGTGGACTCCTGGAGTTGGTGATGGACAAAGAGGCCTGCAGTTTGTGGGATCGCCAAAAGTCTGACACGACTGAGCAACTGAGCTCAACTTAAGTGAAGTGTGGCTTGTCAGGCTCCTCTGTCAGAGAGGGGAGTTCTCCAGACAAAAACATTGGAATGTACTGACCAATACTGGTAGCCATACCCTTATAGAGCACTATATTTCCTGCCGCTCTAGCCACCAACTCCCCTGAGTACCTGGTGCTGCCATAACTCCTGCAACTCGAGCAGCTGCACCACTTCCACACCTGAGCCTCACTGAGGCAGACACATGTCTTCCAGGGCAGCCTCAGGAACAAACCTCCACTGGATGATCCACATGCACAGGTGGAAATAAAACCACAATTGAAAATCAGGGGCAGTATGGATAAGGAAGAAGACCCCAAAGCTTCCCACCAGCTGTATAAGCTGCAGATTACATCCACAAGATCAACTAGGCAGATCCTGTGTCTATGGAGTATATAAAAGGATACTGAGAGCTCCCTCAAAAGAAAATATACTAGTTCTGATAGCTGTGCACATTGGAGGAAAGGACACACCACAGTAGGACCAGATTAGAATCTGAGATGACCCCGAAACAGGTCCAGAGACCAGTAGTGTTAGAAGGCATCCCAGGGAGGTGAGGTGGACTGTAATGCCCAGTAAGGGAAAGGACTCTGACAACAATGACTCAAGAAAAGCATTTGTTACTCTAGTGTTTTGACTTGTCCACCTCATGTGTAGAGTTGACTCATTGGAAAAGACTCTGATGCTGGGAGGGATTGGGCGCAGGAGGAGAAGGGAGGGATGACAGGGGATAAGATGGCTGGATGGCGTCACTGACTCGATGGATGTGAGTCTGAGTGAACTCCTGGAGTTGGTGATGGAAGGGGAGGCCTGGCGTGCTGCGATTCATGGGGTTGTAAAGAGTCGGACACGACTAAGTGACTGAACTGAACTGAAGTGACAGATTATTTTCTGTCTTTTTTTACTTCTTTCTTTGTCCTTCCACCCCAATTGTAGTTGCTAATTTTATTGCTCTATGAAAATCTAGTTAAGCTTTCTAGCTTTTTTTTCCTCAGTCATATTTTTTATTATTGATATAAATCTCTGTCTCTCTCTTGGGCTTTTACAATTCTTTGAAGTTTTCTTTTCTTTTTTTCCTTTTTCTTTTGTCTTCCTTTAATTTTTATTGTTTTATTTTTTATAATTTTAATTTATAAAACTAATTTTTTCTACAATTATTCTTTTGTTTGCTTTTACTGCTGTTTCCCCCCCACCCCAACAGTTAACATTTCATGTATATAAATCTTTTTATCTAGTTCAGTTTAACTTTGCCTATCTATCCTTTCTTTCATTTCTATCCACTTAATACATTTTTTACTTTTCATTTCACTTCTTTATCCCTCAATGGGCACCTTGCTTTAGTTTCACTTTCCAGTTTTCCCTTTAGTTACTTTTGTTCATTTTTTATTTATTTAAATTTATTTATTTTAATTGGAGGCTAATTACTTTACAATATTGTATTGGTTTTGCCATATATCAACATGAATCTGCCACTGGTGTATATGTGTTTCACATCCTGAACCCCTCTCCCACCTCCCCCCTCCCTCCCTGTACCATCCCTCTGGTTCATCCCAGTGTACCAGACCCAATAATCGTGTATCCTGCATCGAACCTGGACTGGAGATTTGTTTCTTATATGATATTATACATGTTTCAATGCCATTCTCCCAAATCATCCCACCTTCTCCCTCTCTCACAGAGTCCAAAAGACTGTTCTATACATCTGTGTCTCTTTTGNTCCAAGAAAAAGAAATTCTGAAATCAATAGGACTGTCTGAGGAGGTCTTACAAATAGCTGTGAAAAGAAGAAAAGGAAAAACGAAAAGAGAAAAGGAAAGATATACCCATTTGAATGCAGAGTTTCAAAGAATAAAAAGGAGAGTTAAGAAAGTCTTCTCAGAGTTCAATGGAAAAAAATAGTGGAAAACAATAGAATCAGAAGACTAGAGATTTCTTCAAGAAAATTAGAGATACAAAGGAAACATTTCAGGCAAAATGGGCTCAATAAAGGACATAAATTATAAGGACTTAACAGAAGCAGAAGATATGAAGAAGAGGTGGCAAGAATACACAGAAGACCTGTACAAAAAAGATCTTCATGACCCAGATAATCACGATGGTTTGATCACTCACCTAGAGCCAGACATCTTGGAATGCGAAGTCAAGAGGGCCTTAGAAAGCATCTCTATGAACAAAGCTAGTGGAGGTGATAGAATTCCATTTGAGTTATTTCAAATCTTGAAAGATGATGCTGTGAAAGTGCTGCACTCAATATGCCAAGAAATTTGGAAAACTCAACAGTGGCCACAGGACTGGAAAAGGTCAGTTTGCATTACAATTCCAAAGAAAGGCAGTGCCAAAGAATGCTCAAACTACCACACATTTGCACTCATCTCACATGCTAGTAAAGTAATGCTCAAAATTCTCCAAGCCAGGCTTCAGCAATACATGAACAGGAACTTCCAGATGTTCAAGCTGGATTTAGAAAAGGCAGAGGAACCAGAGATCAAATTGCCAATATCCCCTGGATCATCAAAAAGGCAAGAGAGTTCCTGAAAAACCTCTATTTCTGCTTTATTGACTATGTCAAAGCATTTGACTGAATGGATCACAATAAACTGTAGAAAATTCTGAAGGCACTGGGAATACCAGACCACCTGATCTGCCTCTTGAAAAGCTGTATGCAGGTCAGGAAGCAAGAGTTAGAACTGCACATGGAACAACAAAATGGTTCCAAAAAGGAAAAGGAGTACGTCAAGGTTGTATGCTGTCACACTGTTTATTTAACTTATATGCAGAGTACATCATAAGAAACGCTGGGCTGGAGGAAGCACAAGCTGGAATCAAGATTGCTGGGAGAAATATCAATAACCTCAGATATGAAAATGACACCACCCTTATGGCAGAAAGTGAAGAAGAACTAAAGAGCCTCTTAAAGAAAGGGAAAGAGGAGAGTGAAAATGTTGACTTAAAATTCAACATTCAGAAAACTTATATCATGGCATATGGTCCCATCACTTCATGCAAATAGATGGGGAAACAGTGGCTGACTTTAGTCTTTTGGGTTCCAAAATCACTGCAAATGGGGATTGAAGCCATGAAATTAGGAGACACTGCTTGGAAGGAAAATTATGACCAACCTAGACAGCATATTAAAAAGCAAAGACATATTTTGTCAACAAAGATCCATCTAGGGAAGATTATGGTTTATCCAGTAGTCATGTATGGATGTGAGAGTTGGATTTTAAAGAAAGCTGGGTGCTGAAATTGATGCTTTTGAACTCTGGTGTTGGAGATGACTCTTGAGAGTCCCTTGGATTGCAGGAAGATCCAACCAGTCCATCCTAAAGATCAGTCCTAGGTGTTCATTCATAGGACTGATTTTAAAGCTGAAACTCCAATACTTTCACCACCTAATTGTGAAGAGCTGACACATTTGAAAAGACCCTGATGTTAGGAAAGACTGAGAGCAGGAAGAGAAGGGGACACCAGGTTAAGATGGTTAGATACCATCACCGACTCAGTAGATATGGGTTTGGGTGGACTCCTGGAGTTGGTGATGGACAAAGAGGCCTGCAGTTTGTGGGATCGCCAAAAGTCTGACACGACTGAGCAACTGAGCTCAACTTAAGTGAAGTGTGGCTTGTCAGGCTCCTCTGTCAGAGAGGGGAGTTCTCCAGACAAAAACATTGGAATGTACTGACCAATACTGGTAGCCATACCCTTATAGAGCACTATATTTCCTGCCGCTCTAGCCACCAACTCCCCTGAGTACCTGGTGCTGCCATAACTCCTGCAACTCGAGCAGCTGCACCACTTCCACACCTGAGCCTCACTGAGGCAGACACATGTCTTCCAGGGCAGCCTCAGGAACAAACCTCCACTGGATGATCCACATGCACAGGTGGAAATAAAACCACAATTGAAAATCAGGGGCAGTATGGATAAGGAAGAAGACCCCAAAGCTTCCCACCAGCTGTATAAGCTGCAGATTACATCCACAAGATCAACTAGGCAGATCCTGTGTCTATGGAGTATATAAAAGGATACTGAGAGCTCCCTCAAAAGAAAATATACTAGTTCTGATAGCTGTGCACATTGGAGGAAAGGACACACCACAGTAGGACCAGATTAGAATCTGAGATGACCCCGAAACAGGTCCAGAGACCAGTAGTGTTAGAAGGCATCCCAGGGAGGTGAGGTGGACTGTAATGCCCAGTAAGGGAAAGGACTCTGACAACAATGACTCAAGAAAAGCATTTGTTACTCTAGTGTTTTGACTTGTCCACCTCATGTGTAGAGTTGACTCATTGGAAAAGACTCTGATGCTGGGAGGGATTGGGCGCAGGAGGAGAAGGGAGGGATGACAGGGGATAAGATGGCTGGATGGCGTCACTGACTCGATGGATGTGAGTCTGAGTGAACTCCTGGAGTTGGTGATGGAAGGGGAGGCCTGGCGTGCTGCGATTCATGGGGTTGTAAAGAGTCGGACACGACTAAGTGACTGAACTGAACTGAAGTGACAGATTATTTTCTGTCTTTTTTTACTTCTTTCTTTGTCCTTCCACCCCAATTGTAGTTGCTAATTTTATTGCTCTATGAAAATCTAGTTAAGCTTTCTAGCTTTTTTTTCCTCAGTCATATTTTTTATTATTGATATAAATCTCTGTCTCTCTCTTGGGCTTTTACAATTCTTTGAAGTTTTCTTTTCTTTTTTTCCTTTTTCTTTTGTCTTCCTTTAATTTTTATTGTTTTATTTTTTATAATTTTAATTTATAAAACTAATTTTTTCTACAATTATTCTTTTGTTTGCTTTTACTGCTGTTTCCCCCCCACCCCAACAGTTAACATTTCATGTATATAAATCTTTTTATCTAGTTCAGTTTAACTTTGCCTATCTATCCTTTCTTTCATTTCTATCCACTTAATACATTTTTTACTTTTCATTTCACTTCTTTATCCCTCAATGGGCACCTTGCTTTAGTTTCACTTTCCAGTTTTCCCTTTAGTTACTTTTGTTCATTTTTTATTTATTTAAATTTATTTATTTTAATTGGAGGCTAATTACTTTACAATATTGTATTGGTTTTGCCATATATCAACATGAATCTGCCACTGGTGTATATGTGTTTCACATCCTGAACCCCTCTCCCACCTCTCCCCTCCCTCCCTGTACCATCCCTCTGGTTCATCCCAGTGTACCAGACCCAATAATCGTGTATCCTGCATCGAACCTGGACTGGAGATTTGTTTCTTATATGATATTATACATGTTTCAATGCCATTCTCCCAAATCATCCCACCTTCTCCCTCTCTCACAGAGTCCAAAAAACTGTTCTATACATCTGTGTCTCTTTTGTTCTCTTGCATACAGGATTATCATTACTGTCTTTCTAAATCCCATATATATGTGTTACTATACTGTATTGGTGTTTTTCTTTTTGGCTTACTTCACTCTGTATAATAGGCTCCAGTTTCATCTACCTCATTAGAACTGATTCAAATGTATTCTTTTTAATGGCTGAGTAATACTCCATTGTGTATATGTACCACAGCTTTCTTATCCATTCATCTGCTGATGGACATCTAGGTTGTTTCCATGTCCTGGCTATTATAAACANCAGAAAGTGAAGAAGAACTAAAGAGCCTCTTAAAGAAAGGGAAAGAGGAGAGTGAAAATGTTGACTTAAAATTCAACATTCAGAAAACTTATATCATGGCATATGGTCCCATCACTTCATGCAAATAGATGGGGAAACAGTGGCTGACTTTAGTCTTTTGGGTTCCAAAATCACTGCAAATGGGGATTGAAGCCATGAAATTAGGAGACACTGCTTGGAAGGAAAATTATGACCAACCTAGACAGCATATTAAAAAGCAAAGACATATTTTGTCAACAAAGATCCATCTAGGGAAGATTATGGTTTATCCAGTAGTCATGTATGGATGTGAGAGTTGGATTTTAAAGAAAGCTGGGTGCTGAAATTGATGCTTTTGAACTCTGGTGTTGGAGATGACTCTTGAGAGTCCCTTGGATTGCAGGAAGATCCAACCAGTCCATCCTAAAGATCAGTCCTAGGTGTTCATTCATAGGACTGATTTTAAAGCTGAAACTCCAATACTTTCACCACCTAATTGTGAAGAGCTGACACATTTGAAAAGACCCTGATGTTAGGAAAGACTGAGAGCAGGAAGAGAAGGGGACACCAGGTTAAGATGGTTAGATACCATCACCGACTCAGTAGATATGGGTTTGGGTGGACTCCTGGAGTTGGTGATGGACAAAGAGGCCTGCAGTTTGTGGGATCGCCAAAAGTCTGACACGACTGAGCAACTGAGCTCAACTTAAGTGAAGTGTGGCTTGTCAGGCTCCTCTGTCAGAGAGGGGAGTTCTCCAGACAAAAACATTGGAATGTACTGACCAATACTGGTAGCCATACCCTTATAGAGCACTATATTTCCTGCCGCTCTAGCCACCAACTCCCCTGAGTACCTGGTGCTGCCATAACTCCTGCAACTCGAGCAGCTGCACCACTTCCACACCTGAGCCTCACTGAGGCAGACACATGTCTTCCAGGGCAGCCTCAGGAACAAACCTCCACTGGATGATCCACATGCACAGGTGGAAATAAAACCACAATTGAAAATCAGGGGCAGTATGGATAAGGAAGAAGACCCCAAAGCTTCCCACCAGCTGTATAAGCTGCAGATTACATCCACAAGATCAACTAGGCAGATCCTGTGTCTATGGAGTATATAAAAGGATACTGAGAGCTCCCTCAAAAGAAAATATACTAGTTCTGATAGCTGTGCACATTGGAGGAAAGGACACACCACAGTAGGACCAGATTAGAATCTGAGATGACCCCGAAACAGGTCCAGAGACCAGTAGTGTTAGAAGGCATCCCAGGGAGGTGAGGTGGACTGTAATGCCCAGTAAGGGAAAGGACTCTGACAACAATGACTCAAGAAAAGCATTTGTTACTCTAGTGTTTTGACTTGTCCACCTCATGTGTAGAGTTGACTCATTGGAAAAGACTCTGATGCTGGGAGGGATTGGGCGCAGGAGGAGAAGGGAGGGATGACAGGGGATAAGATGGCTGGATGGCGTCACTGACTCGATGGATGTGAGTCTGAGTGAACTCCTGGAGTTGGTGATGGAAGGGGAGGCCTGGCGTGCTGCGATTCATGGGGTTGTAAAGAGTCGGACACGACTAAGTGACTGAACTGAACTGAAGTGACAGATTATTTTCTGTCTTTTTTTACTTCTTTCTTTGTCCTTCCACCCCAATTGTAGTTGCTAATTTTATTGCTCTATGAAAATCTAGTTAAGCTTTCTAGCTTTTTTTTCCTCAGTCATATTTTTTATTATTGATATAAATCTCTGTCTCTCTCTTGGGCTTTTACAATTCTTTGAAGTTTTCTTTTCTTTTTTTCCTTTTTCTTTTGTCTTCCTTTAATTTTTATTGTTTTATTTTTTATAATTTTAATTTATAAAACTAATTTTTTCTACAATTATTCTTTTGTTTGCTTTTACTGCTGTTTCCCCCCCACCCCAACAGTTAACATTTCATGTATATAAATCTTTTTATCTAGTTCAGTTTAACTTTGCCTATCTATCCTTTCTTTCATTTCTATCCACTTAATACATTTTTTACTTTTCATTTCACTTCTTTATCCCTCAATGGGCACCTTGCTTTAGTTTCACTTTCCAGTTTTCCCTTTAGTTACTTTTGTTCATTTTTTATTTATTTAAATTTATTTATTTTAATTGGAGGCTAATTACTTTACAATATTGTATTGGTTTTGCCATATATCAACATGAATCTGCCACTGGTGTATATGTGTTTCACATCCTGAACCCCTCTCCCACCTCTCCCCTCCCTCCCTGTACCATCCCTCTGGTTCATCCCAGTGTACCAGACCCAATAATCGTGTATCCTGCATCGAACCTGGACTGGAGATTTGTTTCTTATATGATATTATACATGTTTCAATGCCATTCTCCCAAATCATCCCACCTTCTCCCTCTCTCACAGAGTCCAAAAAACTGTTCTATACATCTGTGTCTCTTTTGTTCTCTTGCATACAGGATTATCATTACTGTCTTTCTAAATCCCATATATATGTGTTACTATACTGTATTGGTGTTTTTCTTTTTGGCTTACTTCACTCTGTATAATAGGCTCCAGTTTCATCTACCTCATTAGAACTGATTCAAATGTATTCTTTTTAATGGCTGAGTAATACTCCATTGTGTATATGTACCACAACTTTCTTACCCATTCATCTGCTGATGGACATCTAGGCTGCTTCCATGTCCTGGCTATTATAAACAGTGCTGTGATCGATATTGGCATATACATGTCTCTTTCAATTCTGGTTTCCTCAGTGTGTATGCCCAGTACTGGGATTGCTGAGTCATCAATTCAGTTCAGTTCAATCGCTCAGTCATGTCTGACTCTTTGTGACCCCATGAATCGCAGCACAGCAGGCCTCCCTGTTCATCACCGTCTCTCAGAGTTCACTCAGATTTATGTCCATTGAGTCAGTGATGCCATCCAGCCATCTCATCCTCTATTGTCCCCTTCTCCTCCTGCCCCCAATCCCTCCCAGCATCAAAGTCTTTTCCAATGAGTTATATCTACACATGAGGTGGCCAAAGTACTGGTATTTCAGCTTCAGCATCAAACTCTCCAAAGAAATCCCAGGGCTGACCTTCTGAATGGACTGGTTGGATCTCCTTGCAGCCCAACAGACTTTCAAGAGTCTTTTTCAACACCACAGTTCAAAAGCATCAGTTCTTGGGCGTTCAGCTTTCTTCACAGTCCAACTCTCACATCCATACATGACTACTGGAAAAACCATAGACTTGACTAGACGAACTTTTGTTAGAAAAGTAATGCCTCTGCTTTTCAATATGTTATCTAGGTTGGTCATAACTTTTCTTCCAAGGAGTAAGCATCTTTGAATTTCATGGCTGCAGTCACCACATGAAGTGATTTTGGAGCTAAAAAAAAAAAAAAAAAAAAAAAAAAAAAAAAAAAAAAAAAAATCAAAAAATGTTTCCACTGTTTCCCCACCCATTTCCCCNGCATCTTTGAATTTCATGGCTGCAGTCACCACATGAAGTGATTTTGGAGCTAAAAAAAAAAAAAAAAAAAAAAAAGAAGAAGAAAAAAAAAAAAGTCTAATGCTGTTTCCACGGTTTCCCCATCTATTTCCCATGAAGTGATGGGACCAGATGCTATGATCTTCATTTTCTGAATGTTGAGCTTTAAGCCAACTTTTTCACTCTCCTCATTCAATGTCATCAAGAGGCTCTTTACTTCCTCTTCACTTTCTGCCATAAGGGTAGTGTCATCTGCATATCTGAGGTTCTTGATATTTCTCCTGGCAAACTTGATCCCAGCTTATGCTTCTTCTAGCCCATAAGGCAGTTCTATTTCCAGTTTTTTAAGGAATCTCCACACTGTACTCCATAGTGGCTGTACTAGTTTGCATTCCCACCAACAGTGTAAGAGGGTTCCCTTTTCTCCACACCCTCTCCAGCCTTTATGGCTTGTAGACTTTTGGATTGCAGCCATTCTGACTGGCATGAAATGGTACCTCACTGTGGTTTTGATTTTCATTTCTCTAATAATAAGTGATGTTGAGCATCTTTTCTTGTGTTTCTTAGCCATCTGTATATCTTCTTTGGGGAAATGTCTATTTAGTTCTTTGACCCATTTTTTGATTGGGTCATTTATTTTTCTGGAATTGAGCTGCAGGAGTTGTTTGTATATTTTTGAGATTAGTTGTTTGTCGGTTGCTTCATTTGCTATCATTTTCTCTCATTCTGAAGGCTGTCTTTTCACCTTACTTATAGTTTCCTTTGTTTTTCAGGAATTTTTAATTTTAATTAGATCCCATTTGTTTATTTTTGCTTTTATTTCCAGTATTCTGGGAAGTGGCTCATAGAGGATCCTGTTGTGATTTATGTCAGAGAGGATTTTGCCTATGTTTTCCTCTAGGAGTTTTATAGTTTCTGGTCTTATGTTTAGATCTTTAATCCATTTTGAGTTTATTTTTGTGTATGGTGTTAGAAAGTGTTCTAGTCTCATTCTTTTACAAGTGGTTGACCAGTTTTCCTAGCACCAGTTGTTAAAGAGATTGTCTTTTCTCCACTGTGTATTCTTTTTTAAAAAAAAATTATTTATTTTAATTGGGGGTTAATTACTTTACAATATTTTATTGGTTTTGCCATACATCAACATGAATCTGTCACACTGTATATTCTTGCCTCCTTTGTGAAAGACAAGGTGTCCGTAGGTGTGTGGATTTAGCTAATACCTATCCTACTCAAACTCTTCCGGAAAATTGCAGAGGAAGGTAAACTTCTGAAAACATTCTATGAGGCCACCATCACCCTAATACTTTTGTTCTTAACTGGTAGATGTAATTTGTGGTTTCCTTTGTTTGTTGTGTCAGTCTACTGTACTTTATTTTTGTTGGACTGTTTTGATTTTGCTTATGGGTGTATATGTATGTGTGCATATTTTATTATTGTAATTATTTGCCTGATTTTGTAACTGTCATTTGTCCAGTGTTCAACTTTGGTTTTCTCATTTTGGAGTATTTGTTTTAATTTCATTTAATGTCATAAAAAACCACTTGCAGAATCTTCATTCCTGACCAGAGATCAAGCCCTGGGCCTTTGGAGTGGGAGCACTGACCCCAAGACCCTAAGGTACCAGAGAACTAACCCTAGGGAGTATCAAACCATGAGAACCCACACAATGGAAACCACGTGACTAAAAATTGCAGCATCATCCAGTCACCAGTAGCATCCTGTGCAGGACAGTTCATCTAAACCACTCACACACACACACATGCACACACATACACAATACAAACCCAATCATCAACAGACAGGATTACCACCTCACTCAGCCTTGCCAATCAGAAAAAAAAAAAAAAAAAACTCAGCATAAATTTCACCATATACAAAGATCACATAACCACTGGACCAATCTTATGTGGGCAGAAACCAAGGGAAAAAGAATTCATCCTTGAAGCCAGGGAAAAGTAAACCTCAAATAGAATAAGTAAAATAATAATAATAGTGAAAAGGCAGAGAGATAGTACACAAATAGAGGAACAATTTAGCAACAGAGAAGCCCAAATAAATGAAGAGGAATATCTGAAAAAGAATTCAGAATAATGATAGTTAAAATGATTAAAAACCTTGAAAACAAAATGGTGAAAATGCCAGAATCAATTAACAAAGATATAGAATTAAAGAATAAGCATACAGAGACAAAGAAAACCATTACTGAAATAAAAAATACTCTAGACGAAATCAATAGCAGAATATCTGGAGCAGAAGAATGAATCAGTGAGCTGGAAGATAAAATGATGGTAATAATTTCTGAAGAGCAGAATAAAGTAAAAAAAGAATGAAAAGAACTGAGGGTAGTATCAGAGATATCTGGGACAATAACAAACGCACCAATATTCAAATTATAGGGGTCCCAGAGGAAGAAGAGAAAAAAAAGTGTATGAGAAAATTTTTGAAGAGATTATAGTTTAAAATTTTTCCATCATGGAAAAGGAAATAGTCATTCAAGTCCAAGAGGTGCAAAGAGTTCCACAGAAGATAAACCCAAGGAGAAACATGCCAAGACACATACTAATCAAACTAACAAAGATCAAACACAAAGAAAGAATATTGAAAGTAACAAGGGAAAGGGACCAAGTAACATACAAGGGAAATACCATATGCTTAACAACTGACCATTCAGCAGAAACTCTGAAGGCCAGAAGGGAATGAAAGGCTATATTTAAAGTACTGAAAGGGAAAAATGTACAACTAAGATTACTGTACCCAGCAAGAATCTCACTCAAAATTGATGGAGATATCAAAAGCTTTCCAGACAAACAAAAGTTAAGAGAATTCGGTACCACCAAATCAGCTTTACAACAAATGTTAGAGGGATTTATATAGTCAAGAAATGCAAGAGAAGAAAAAAGATCTACAAAATTAACCCCAAGCAATTAAGAAAATGGCAATAGGAACATATACATCAATAACTACTTTAAATGCAAATGACTTAAAGTGTTTAAATGCTCCAACAAAAGACACAGACTGCTGAATGGATACAAAACAAGACTATTCTTGCTGTCTACAAGAAACCCACTTTGGACATAAAGACTGAAAGTGAGTGGATGGAAAAATATATTCCATGCAAATGGGAAACAAAAGAAAGCTGGAGTAGCAATCCTTATCAGACAAAATTGACCTTAAAATAAAGATTATAATAGATAAGGAAGAACATAATGATCAAAGTATCAATATAAGAGAAAGACACAACATTTGTAAATATCTATGCACTCAACATAGGAACACCTCAGTACATAAGAAAAACACTAACACACATAAAAGAAGAAATTGACAATAATACAATAATGACAATTTAACACCCCATTCACACCAACAAACAGATCATCAAAACAGAAAATTAATAAGGAAACACGAGTCTTAAAGGATACATTAGATGAGATGGATCTCACTGATCTCTTCAGGACAGTCCATCCAAATGCAGAAGAATATATCCTCTCCTCAATTGCACATGGGACATTCTCCAGGATAGACCACATCTTGGGTCACAAATAAAACCTCAGTAAATGTAAGAAAGTTTAATTATATCAAGCATCTTCTCTGACCACAGTTGTTTGAGACTAGATATCAGTTCCAAGGAAAAAAAGAAAAACAAACAAATGTAGATTAAACAATATATTTCTACATAACCAACAGTTTACTGAAGAAATGAAAAGGGAAATTAAAAAAAAAATTCTAGAAACAATTGGCAATGAAAACATTGCAATCTATGGGATGAAGCAAAAACAGTACTAAGAGGGAAATTTATAGCAATACAATCCTACCTCAAGAAACAAGAAAAACATTAAGTAGACAACCTAACTTTACACCTAAAACAACTGGAAAAAGAAGAACAAAAAACTCCAAAGTTAGTAGAAGGAAAGAAATCATAAAGATCTGAGCAGAAATAAATGAAAAAGAAATTAAAGAAAAAATAGTAAACAAAAAGCTGGTTCTTTCAGAAGATAAGCAAAATTGGCAAACTTTAGCTACACTCATATAGAATAAAAAACAGAAGAATAAAATCACCAAAATTAGAAATGAAAAAAGAGATGTTGCAACAGACAATGCAGAAATACAAAGGATTATAAGAGGCCGTTATGAATAACCCAATTAAAAACACTGAAATTGCAGCTGTGATAAAAAATCTCCCCCAAAACAAAAGCTCGGGACCAGATGGCTTCACAGCAGAATTCAATCAAACATTTGGAGAAGAGCTAATGCCTATCCTTCTAAACTCTTTCAAAATATTGAAGAGGAAGGAACACTTCCAAACTCATTCTAAGAGGCCACCATCACCCTGACACCAAACCGGATAAAGAAAACGCACACACACACACACATAAAACTATAGACCAATATCACTGATGATTATAGATGCAAAAATGCTCAACAAAATTTTACCAAACAGGATTCAGCAACACATGAAAAAGCTCATAATCCATGATCAAGTTGTGTTTATTCCAGGAATGCAAGGATACTGTGATATATACAAATCAATTAATGTGATACACCATATTAACAAATTGAAAGATAAAAGCCATATGATAATCTCAGTAGATTCAGAAAAAGCCTCTGAAAAAATTTAGGACCCATTTATGATTAAAACTCTTCAAAAAAATGGGCAAAGAAGGAATCTATCTCAACATAGTAAAGGCCATATATGGTATGCTTACAGCAAACATTATTCTCAGTGGTGAAAAACTGAAAGCATTCTCCCTAAGATCAGGAAGAAGACAACAATGTCCACTTTCACCACTATTATTCAACATAGTTTTGGAAGTCCTAGCTACAACAATCAGAAAAGAAATAGAAATAAAAGAAACCCAGGAAAGAAAATAAGAAGTAAAGCTCTCACTGTTTGCAAATGACATGATACTTACTGTACATAGAAAACCCTAAAGATAGTATCAGAAAATTACTAAAGCTAATCAGTGAATTTAGCAAAGTTGCAGGATACATAGTCAATACACAGAAATCACTTTCATTTCTATATACTGACAATGAAAAATAAGAAAGAATTTTAGGAATCAACCCATACAGCATTGCAAGTAAGAGAATAAAATACCTAGGTTTAAACTTACCTAAAGAAGAAAAAGAACTGTATACAGAAAAGTAAAAGACACTAATGAAAGAAATCAAACATGACATAAACAAATGGAGAGATATTCCATGTTCCTAGGTAGGAAGAATCAATATTGTGGAAATGCCTATATAACCAAATGCAATCTACAGTTTCAGTTTAATCCCTATCAAATTATCAGTGGCAGAAATTAAAATACTTCCTAACACCATATACAATGTTAAACTCAAAAGGGATTAAAGACATAAATGTAAGACCAGAAACTGTAAAACTCTTAGAGGAAAATATAGGCAAAAGACTTGATGACATAAATCAGAGAGATCCTCTTTGACCTATCTCCTAGAGTAATGAAAATTAAAACAAAAGTAAACAAGCGGGACCGGATTAAACTTAAAAGCTTTTGCACAACAAAGGAAACTATAAGCAAGGTGAAAAGACAACCCTCAGAACTGAAGAAAATATTAACGAATGAAACAACTGGTAAAGGATTAATTTCCAAAAAATATAAACAGCTCATACACTCAATACCAGAAAAACAAACAACCCAATCAAGAATGAGGAAAAGATCTAAACAGCCATTTCTCCAAGGAAGACATACAGATGGCTAACAAACATATGAAAACATGCTCAACATCACGCATTATTAGACAAATGTAACTCAAAACCACAATGAATTATCACTTCACACTGGTCAGAATGGCCCTCATCAAAAAGTCTACAAACAATAAATGTTGGAATGGGTGTGGAGAAAAGGCAACGCTCTTGCACTGTTGGTCGGAATATAAATTGGTACACCCACTATGGAAGATGGTATGGAGATTCCTTAAAATAGTATGCCAAACCTATTCCTTAAGAATAAAACCACCTATATGACCCAGCTATCCCACTCCTGGGCATATACCCTGATGAAACCAAAATTCAAAAAGACACATGTATCTCATGTTCATTATAGTATTCTTTACAATAGCTAGAATTTGAAATCAACCTAGATGCTCTTCAACATATGAATGAATAAAGATTTTGTGGTACATATACACAATAGAATATTACTCAGCCATAAAAAGGAACACATTTGAGTCAGTTCTAATGAAGTGGATGAACCTAGAACCTATTATACAGAGTGAAATGAGGCAGAAAGAGAAAGATAAATATCATATTCTAATGCATATATATGGAATCTAGAAATGTGGTACTGAAGAATATATTTACAGGTCAGCAATGGAGAAACAGATATAGAGAATAGAGTTATGGACATGAGGAGGGGGGAGGAGAAGGTGAAATATATGGAAAGAGTAACATGAAAACCTACATTACCATATGCAAAATAGATAGCCAATGAGAATTTGCTGTATGGCTTGGAAATCTCAAATAGGGGATCTGTATCAACCTAGAGGGTTGGGATGGGGAGGGAAATGGGTGGGAGGTTCAAAACGGTGAGTATATATGTATACCTATTACTGATTCATGTTGAGGTTTGACAAAAAAACAGCAGAATTATGTAAAGCAATTATTTCTCAATCAAAAATAAATAAAATTTAAAAATTAACCTCCAATTAAAATAAATAAACTTACATTTTAAAAAATAAAAGAAGTAAAAATAATTCCACAACCTTTATAACAAAGCAAAAAAAAAAAAAGTAAGATTGCTTTAAAACAATATACCCTTGATCCAAATGAAAATTTATGGTTTATATGACATTTGATACCTATTATTATTATTATTTATTAGCTTGTTGAACAGGCATAGTAACTTGTATATTCATCTTTGGACAGGGAAACTAAGATTAAGTGCCTAACAATTCTAAGAGGCAGAATCAAAATTTGAATCCAGATCTCACGGCCCTAGAACTAGGGCTCCTATTTTACTTTAATTTCCTGCTAGCTCTAAGGAATCCCTCCTTCTTGGCCTTTTCCTGAATTGCCTCTCCCAAACGAATGTCCTCAAGATTGCATTGTGTTCTTTGTTCTCCAGCCTTTGACTTACTCGCCTTAGTCAAGGAATTTCAGTTTTTGTCCCACAGTTCTTCAGTCAAAATCAACATATTTTCTTATATTTCAGTCTCTTCAAAAGGTCTGATGTTTGTGGTGCTATGCTTTCAAATTATGCTTATTTAGGGACTTTTCTGGGGGTCCAGTAGTTAAGAATTTGACTTGCAGCACTTTAACCCTGATCCAAGAAGATTCCACATGCCTCAAAGCAACCAAGCCCATGTGTCCCAAATAATGACTCAGCGTTGCACAACATGAGAAGCCAAATTAATGATAAGCCAAACACTGCAACTAGAGAGTAGCCCCTGCTTGCCACAATTAGAGAAAGCCCTTGGGCAGTAACGAAGACCCAGCAACACAATAAATAAGAAATTTGTAAAATTATGCTTATTTAAAATGGTCCTTTAAATCAGGGACATGTTTCTGACTTTCCTGATATGGACATCACAGATTCAGTTTTCTGGTGAGTTCGGCTGGGATCACCACCTGGTCAAAATGATGTGAACATTAATGACAGCAATAATAGTACAACCTACTTCTAAAAATGATCAAGAGTCAACTACTTAAGAAATAGTAATTCAAAAGTGAACAAACTAATCATAAGTCCCTCAGCTCAGTTCAGTCACTCAGTTGTATGAGACTCTGCAAGCCCATGGAGTGCAGTAGGCCAGGCCTCCCTGTCCATCACCAACTCCCAGAGCCTACTCAAACTCATGTCCTTTGACTTGGTGATGCCATCCAACCATTTCATCTTCTGTCATCCCCTTTTCTTCCTGCCTTCAATCTTTCCCAGCATCAGGGTCTTTTCTAGTGAGTCAGTTCTTAACATCAAGTGGCCAAAGTATTGGAGTTTCAGCTTCAGAATCAGTTATTCCAATGAATATTCAGGACTGATTTCCATTGGGATGGACTGGTTGGATCTCCTTGCAGTCTAAGGGACTCTCAAGAGTCTTCTCCACCACCACAGTTCAAAAGCATCAATTCTTCGGTGCTCAGCTCTCTTTATAGTCCAACTTTCACAATCACACATGACTATGGGAAAAATCAAAGGTTTGACTAGATGGAACTTTGTTGAAAAAGTAATGTCCCTGTTTTTAATAAGTTGTCTAGGGCTGTGACGGTGTGAAGAGCATGGCCAAGAGCAGCTACCCCACGTCCGAGATCAGGGGTGCTGCTGGGAGAAGCTACCCCACATCTGAGGTCAGGGCTGGCAGCCAAGAGGAGCAACCCCATGTCCAAGTAGCAGTGGTTGCACAGGCCCCAGAGGGCCTAGAGGAACTATTCCACACTCAAGGTTGGAAGGGGCTGTGGTGAGGAGATATCCCTCATCCACGGTGAGGAGCAGCAGCTGCACTTTGCTGGAGCAGACTTAAAGAGATACCCCACTTCCAGGGTAAGAGAAACCGAAGTAAGATGGTAGCTATTGCAAGAGGGCATCAGTGGGCAGACACACTGAAATCATAATCACAGAAAACTAGTCAATCTAATCACACTAGGACCACAGCCTTGTCTAATTCAAAGAAACTAAGCCATGCCCTGTGGGGCCACCCAAGACGGGCAGGTCTGACACAATGCAGTACACTAAAGAAGGAAATGGCAAAGCACTTCAGTATTCTTGCCTTGAGAATCGATGAACAGTATGAAAAGGCAAAATGATAGGATACTGAAAGTGAACTCACCAGGTAAGTAGCTGGCCAATATACTACTAGAGAACAGTGGAGAAATAACTCTAGAAAGAATGAAGGGATGGAGCCAAAGCAAAATAATACTCAGTTGTGGATATGACTGGTGATAAAAACAAGGTCCAATGCTGTAAAGAGTAATATTGCATAGGAACCTGGAATGTCAGGTCCATGAATCAAGAAAATTGGAAGTGGTCAAACAGAAGACAGCAAGAGTGAATGTCAACATTTTAGGAATCAGTGAACTAAAATGGACTGGAAAGGGTGAATTTAACTCAAATGACCAATATATCTACTACTGTGGGCAGGAATCCCTTAGAAGAAAAGGAGTAGCCATCATTGTCAACAAAAGAGTCCGAAATGCAGTACTTGGATGTAATTTCAAAAATGACAGAACGATCTCTGTTCGTTTCCAAAGCAAACCATTCAGTTTCACAGTAATCCAAGTCTATATCCCAACCAGTAAGGCTGAAGAAGCTGAAGTTAAATTATTCTATGAAGATCTACAAGACCTTTTAGAACTAACACACAAAACAGATGTCTTTTTCATATAAGAGACTGGATTGCAAAAGTAGGAAGTCAAGAAACACCTGGAGTAACAGGCAAATTTGG
This sequence comes from Raphicerus campestris, assembly GCA_006410735.1. Taxonomy (NCBI): domain Eukaryota; kingdom Metazoa; phylum Chordata; class Mammalia; order Artiodactyla; family Bovidae; genus Raphicerus; species Raphicerus campestris. The sequence goes on along the minus strand of SJYW01030849.1, from coordinate 423,749 downwards.
CCTTGGAATACAGAATGAAGCAGGGTGAAGGCTAACAGAATTTTGCCAAGAAATGCACTGGTCATAGCAAACACCCTCTTCCAACAACACAAGACTTTACACATGGACATCACCAGGTGGTTAACACAGAAATCAGATTGATTATATTCAAGGCAGCCAAAGATGGAGAAGCTCTATACAGTCAACAACAAAAAGACTAGGAGCTGACTGTGGCTCAAATCATCAACTCTTTATTGCCAAATTCAGACTGAAATTGAAGAAAGTAGGGAAAACCACTAGACCATTCAGGTATGACCTAAATCAAATTCCTTATGATTATACAGTGGAAATGAGAAACAAATTTAAGGGCCTAGATCTGATAGATACAGTGCCTGATGAACTATGGACTGAGGTTCGTGACATTGTACAGGAGACAGGGGTCAAGACCATCCCCATGGAAAAGAAATGCAAAAAAGCAAAATGGCTGTCTGAGGAGGTCTTACAAATAGCTGTGAAAAGAAGAGAAGTGAAAAGCAAAGGAGAAAAGGAAAGATATAAGCATCATTCAGGAGAGTTCCAAGGAAGAGCAAGAAGAGATAAGAAAGCCTTCCTCAGTGATCAGTGCAAAGAAACAGAGGAAAGCAGCAGAGTGGGAAAGACTAGAGATCTTTTCAAGAAATTTCGAGATACCAAGAAAACATTTCCGGCAAAGATGGGCTCAATAAAGGACAGAAATTTTGTGGACCTAACAGAAGCAGAAGATATTAAGAAGAGGTGGCAAGAATACACAAAAGAACTGTACAAGAAAAGATCTTTACTACCAAGATAATCATGATGGTGTGATCACTCATCTAGAGCCAGACATCCTGGATTGTGAAGTGGGTTTAGAAGGCATCACTACTAACAAAGCTTGTGGAGGTGATGAAATGCCAGTTGAGCTATTTCAAATCCTAAAAGATGATGCTGTGAAAGTGCTGCACTCAATATGCTAGCAAATTTGGAAATCTGAGCAGTGGCCACAGAACTGGAAAAGGTCAGTTTTCATTCCAATCCCAAAGAAAGGCAATGCCAAAGAACGCTCAAACTACCACACAGTTGCACTCATCTCACATGCTAGTAAAGTAATGCTCAAAATTCTCCAAGCCAGGCTTCAGCAATACGTGAACCGTGAACTTTCAGATGGTCAAGCTGGTTTAGAAAAGGCAGAGGAACCAGAGATCAAATATCCAAAATCCGCTGGATCATGGAAAAAACAAGAGAGTTCCAGAAGAACATATAGTTATGCTTTATTGACTATGCCAAAGCCTTTGACTGTGTGGATCACAATAATCTGTGGAAAATTCTGAAAGAGATGGGAATACCAGACCACCTGACATGCCTCTTGAGAAACCTGTATGCAGGTTAAGAAGCAACAGTTAGAACTGGAGACAGAACAACAGACTGGTTCCAAATAGGAAAAGGAGTACGTCAAGGCTGTATATTGTCACCCTGCTTATTTAAATTATATGCGGAGTACATCATGACAAACGCTGGACTGGAAGAAGCACAATTTGGAATCAAGATGGCCAGGAGAAATATCAATAACCTCAGATATGCAGATATCACCACCCTTATGGCAGAAAGTGAAGAGGAATTATAAAACCTCTTGATGAAAGTGAAAGTGGAGAGTGAAAAAATTGGCTTAAAGCTCAACATTCAGAAAACGAAGATCATGGCACCTCGTCCCATCGCTTCATGGGAAATAGATGGTGAAACAGTGGGAAAATTGTCAAAACTTATTTTGGGGGCCTCCAAAATCACTGCAGATGTTGATTGCAGCCATGAAATTAAAAGACGCTTACTCCTACAAAGAAAAGTTAGGACCAACCTAGATAGCATTTTCAAAAGCAGAGACATTACTTTGCCAACAAATGTCTGTCTAGTGAAGGCTATGGTTTTTCCAGTGGTCATGTATGGATGTAAGACTTGGACTGTGAAGGAAGCTGAATGCTGAAGAATTGATGTTTTTGAACTGTGGTGTTGGGGAAGACTCTTTAGAGTCCATTGGACTGCAAGGAGATCCAATCAGTCCATCATGAAGGAATCAGCCCTGGGATTACTTTGGAGGGAATGATGCTGAAGCTCAAACTTCAGTACTTTGGCCACATCATGTGAAGTGTTGACTCATTAGAAAAGACTCTGATTCTTGGAGGGATTGAGGGCAGGAGCAGAAGGGGACGACAGAGGATGAAATGCCTGGATGGCATCACTGACTCGATGGATATGGGTCTGATTGAACTCCGGGAGTTGGTGATGAACAGGTAGGCCTGGCGTGCTGTGATTCACGGGGTCACAAAGAGTTGGACATGACTGCGTGACTGAACTGAACTGGGCTGAGTTTGGTCATAACTTTTCTTCTGATTAGCAAATGTGTTTTAATTCATGGCTGAAGTCAGTATCTGCAGTGATGTTGGAGCCCCCAAAAATAAACTCTGTCACTGTTTCCTCTGTTTCCCCATCTGTTTGCCATGAAGTGATGGGACCAGATGCCATAATCTTCTTTTTTTGAATTTTAAGCTTTAAGCCTCATTTTCACTGTCCTCTTTCACTTTCATCAAGAGGCCCTTTAGTTCTTTATTGTTTTCTGCCATAAGGATGGTGTGATCTACATGTTTGAGTTTGTTGATATTTCTCTTGGAAATCTTGATTCCAGCTTGAGCTTCATCCAGTCCAGTGTTTCTCATGATGTACTCTGCATATAATTTAAATAATCAGGGTGACAATATACAGCCTTGACATATACCCCTTTCTCTATTTGGAAACAGTCTGTGTTCCATGTCCTGTTCTAACTGTTTCTTCCTGACCTGCATAGTGGTTTCTCAAGAGGCAGATCAGGTGGTCTGGTATTCCCATCTCTTTCAGAATTTTCCANACCTCGTCCCATCGCTTCATGGGAAATAGATGGTGAAACAGTGGGAAAATTGTCAAAACTTATTTTGGGGGCCTCCAAAATCACTGCAGATGTTGATTGCAGCCATGAAATTAAAAGACGCTTACTCCTACAAAGAAAAGTTAGGACCAACCTAGATAGCATTTTCAAAAGCAGAGACATTACTTTGCCAACAAATGTCTGTCTAGTGAAGGCTATGGTTTTTCCAGTGGTCATGTATGGATGTAAGACTTGGACTGTGAAGGAAGCTGAATGCTGAAGAATTGATGTTTTTGAACTGTGGTGTTGGGGAAGACTCTTTAGAGTCCATTGGACTGCAAGGAGATCCAATCAGTCCATCATGAAGGAATCAGCCCTGGGATTACTTTGGAGGGAATGATGCTGAAGCTCAAACTTCAGTACTTTGGCCACATCATGTGAAGTGTTGACTCATTAGAAAAGACTCTGATTCTTGGAGGGATTGAGGGCAGGAGCAGAAGGGGACGACAGAGGATGAAATGCCTGGATGGCATCACTGACTCGATGGATATGGGTCTGATTGAACTCCGGGAGTTGGTGATGAACAGGTAGGCCTGGCGTGCTGTGATTCACGGGGTCACAAAGAGTTGGACATGACTGCGTGACTGAACTGAACTGGGCTGAGTTTGGTCATAACTTTTCTTCTGATTAGCAAATGTGTTTTAATTCATGGCTGAAGTCAGTATCTGCAGTGATGTTGGAGCCCCCAAAAATAAACTCTGTCACTGTTTCCTCTGTTTCCCCATCTGTTTGCCATGAAGTGATGGGACCAGATGCCATAATCTTCTTTTTTTGAATTTTAAGCTTTAAGCCTCATTTTCACTGTCCTCTTTCACTTTCATCAAGAGGCCCTTTAGTTCTTTATTGTTTTCTGCCATAAGGATGGTGTGATCTACATGTTTGAGTTTGTTGATATTTCTCTTGGAAATCTTGATTCCAGCTTGAGCTTCATCCAGTCCAGTGTTTCTCATGATGTACTCTGCATATAATTTAAATAATCAGGGTGACAATATACAGCCTTGACATATACCCCTTTCTCTATTTGGAAACAGTCTGTGTTCCATGTCCTGTTCTAACTGTTTCTTCCTGACCTGCATAGTGGTTTCTCAAGAGGCAGATCAGGTGGTCTGGTATTCCCATCTCTTTCAGAATTTTCCACAGTTTATTGTGATCCACACAATCAAAGGCTTTGGCATAGTCAATAAAGCAGAAATAGATGTTTTTCTGGAACTCTCCTCCTTTTCTGATGATCCAGAGAGTTGAACTATAAAGAAACCTGAGTGCAGAATTGGTGCTTTTGAACTGTGGTGTTGGAGAAGACTCTTGAGAGTCCCTTGGACTTCAAGGGAGATCCAACCAGTCCATCCTAAAGGAGATCAGTCCTGGGTGTTCATTGGAAGACTGATGTTGTAGTGAAACTCCAATACTTTGGCTACCTGATGTGAAGAGCTGGCTCACTAGAGAAGACCCTGATGATTGGGAAATATTGAGGGCAGGAGGAGAAGGGGACGACAGAGGATATGATGGTTGGGTGGCATCAGCAACTTGATGGACATGGGATTGTGTGGACTCCAGGATTTGGTGATGGACAGGGAAGCCTGGAATACTGTGGTTCATGGGGTCACAAAGAGTCAGAGACGGCTGTGAGACTGAACTGAACTGAACTGAAGCTCATCTCTAGTCTCTGTCTTTCTGTGTATGCACACATTTGTGTTTGAACATCAACACTGCAGAAAATGTTGAGATTCATTAAATGTACTATGTTCTAAAGATCCAGTTTCTCCTTCTTCAACCACATATGTTACATCTTAATTTGTACCTTGTAGTTATGCAAGCTTTCTAGAGAGAACTTCTTCCCCACAGAGAATCAGAATATATCTAAGAAAGGGAAAATCTCATTAACTTCTCTTACAAAACTTTTTTTCAGATTAAATATGTTCAGTGGGGGGGGGGGGGAATGAGGAAAATATATGAAACCTTTGCTCTGAAGAAAGGGACAAGACTCTTCCTGGCCAGTTTCAGTTTTCTCAGGTAACTGAGAAATTTACAGAAGTGGTGGAGGCCTAGTCATCATACTGTGCAGTGGTCCCATAGGGAAACCCACTCATTAATTAAAATACTTGCTCAGCCGGGGATCACTTATAAGAACTGGCAATTTAGTGACCTTCAGCTGTGGTCTTAGATTGCTAGTCCCAGAATCTGAGACACATAAGATGAGCTGAAATGACTCGGGGGTGACTCCCAGAGCAGTTAAGCTCAAAAGTAGCACATGGGCCTACTACACAAGTTCACTAGTGATTTTTATCCCTGACAAATTCAGTTGAAGATGAGAAACAGAATCTCTCAAAAACAGAAACAGAAACAAAGGGTTGTCAGAAAGCCAGCCTCTGACTAACACTCCAGCTAGATTCATGCACAATATATATGGAACTAGTAATTGCAAGGACCTAGTTAACTGGAGAATTTATACTAAAATGGCAAGATTGGGGTTCTTTTGATATTCCAAAATTGATATTTTTACACCCACAGTTAGAAAAGGTTGGCTATGCTCACTTTGACTGTTATCTAGAAGCTTCTAAAACTGCAAATAATAGGGTAACTTCTTCACTGGAAACCAACAAGGAATTGCTTGAAACTGTATCAGAACCAAAAAAGACTGCTAGCCCTGGCTTTGCCAGATTTCAGGTCTAGTGGAACTGGAAAGTCACATTTATCATTTATGCCACTTGGCTTTTGATTTCTGGGCATCACTTTATCATCTTTTGGGGCACTCTTGTCACTTGGCTTTTGATATATGGGCATCTTTTGGCCTTTTGTTTCATCTGGAGTGGGACTCTTGGCTGGTGAAGTTCTTGTTAAGTTTGGTTTTGTTGGTTTGTTTTGAGTGTATAGACATCGGGTTCAAACTGCATGAGTTAATATGGGAATTGCTAACTTTAAGGTTCCATACTCCACCTGGGAACCTGTAGGGTGGCAGGGGAAACAAATTCTTTTTTTTTTTTTTTTGACTGGGCAATCTATAGCTAAGATCCAAGGACAAGAAAAATTGCCTAAAAATATATGATCTTTATTGACATAGGATAAGAAAATGAACTGAAGTTCCCTTATGTCCAAGACTTTCTCAAGTAGTCAATAGCCTAGGGTTGATCAAACTAAGACCCCTACTTCCCCAGAGGGACAATCCCTGAAGGGAACAATTTTCCCTTGTTATCAGGGCCAAGTTGAGTTTTATATTTGCTATAAAACTATGGTCGAAACAAACAAACAAACAACAACAACAACAACCGATTTTTTACTATCTGGCCACAATATTCTTTAGATTCCAGATAAAGCTTGAAGAAAAGAAAATTGCCCCAAGGCAGTAACTCCTCCTAAACCTTTAGATCAGTGCTCTCTGGATCATTTTTTTAGACCATCTTTAATTCCTGAAAGCAAAAGGGGGAAAAAAAAAAAGGATAACAAAGTCTTTTAAAATATTATTCCAACCAGTTTTTTTTATAGCTAGTTTATTTTGCATTGTGACATCTGATTCATAAGTCAGTTTGGAAAGCAAAGCTACAGGATCTTTTGTGTCTATTTGGATATATGTATGTCTCAGTGTGTGTCTTTGTTTTTTGGATAGCATTGTTAACTGCTGAGATCAGTTTGTAAATGAGCTCTAATCTAATTGACCTTAAAAAAGAAAGTAAGTGCAAATAAAATAATTCTAATCTAAATACAAGAAAAATTAACCTAAATGAATTTCAGGTTCATGTGAACTGGGAAATATTCTTGTTAAATACCTGATATTAATATTTCTTTGAACTAACTATTATATCATGTCTAAGAGTAATTAACACTAAGCAAAATATTTCCATTGTACCTAGGTTTAATATAGTTAAATATTATTATAGTTGTTACAAGTTTGTCAGCAAGAAAATTACTTCTAGTGAAGAAACGTCTAAAAATTATAAATGAGATATGGGTTTTTAGATTAACTCTATTAAGAATAATTATGCTTTATGAATGTGTGTCTAAAATAGTCTCTCCAGATTGGGGTACTGTGAACTTCTAAGGGTTGTGCTAAACTAAATGTTGGAAGTCTATTGAATAGCTAAGTCATTTCCAAATAAAATAAGATTTTGAAGCATTTACTGTGAAAGATCACTTGAACACTAATCACTGAACACTAAATTCCTTTTACAGAGAAACTAAAGAGATTTGGGATTAAAAACGAATGATGTTTGATGTCATCCTAAAATGTTCTCTCTAGACTTTTGGATCGCAGCCATTCTGACTGGTGTGAAGTGGTACCTCATTGTGGTCTTGATTTGCATTTCTCTGATAATGAGTGATGTTGAGCATCTTTTCATGTGTTTGTTAGCCATCTGTATGTCTTCTTTGGAGAAATGCCTGTTTAGATCTTTGGCCCATTTTTTGATTGGATCGTTTATTTTTCTGGAGTTGAGCTGCATAAGTTGCTTGTAAATTTTTGAGATCAGTTGTTTGTCAGTTGCTTCATTTGCTATTGTTTTCTCCCATTCAGAAGGCTGTCTTTTCACCTTACTTATAGTTTCCTTTGTTGTGCAGAAGCTTTTAATTTTAATTAGATCCCATTTGTTTATTTTCGCTTTTATTTCCAGTTTACTGGGCGGTGGGTCATAGAGGATCCTACTGTGATGTATGTCGGAGAGTGTTTTGCCTATGTTCTCCTCAAGGAGTTTTATAGTTTCTGGTCTTACGTTTAGATCTTTAATCCATTTTGAGTTTATTTTTGTGTGTGGAGTTAGAAAGTGATCTAGTTTCATTCTTTTACAAGTGGTTGACCAGTTTTCCCAGCACCACCTGTTAAAGAGACTGTCTTTACTCCATTGTATGTTCTTGCCTCCTTTGTCGAAGATAAGGTATCCATAAGTGTGTGGATTTATCTCAGGGCTTTCTATTTTGTTCCATTGATCTATATTTCTGTCTTTGTGCCAGTACCATACTGTCTTAATGACTGTGGCTTTGTAGTAGAGCCTGAAGTCAGGCAAGTTGATTCCTCCAGTTCCATTCTTCTTTCTCAAGATTGCTTTTGCTATTCGCGGCTTTTTGT
>SJYW01030849.1:399692-413143 GCA_006410735.1 Raphicerus campestris | reverse complement strand
AAAAAAAAATAAAATGTTCTCTCTAAAAAAGCAAAGGTTTTAGTAATTATCACTGGTATTTATGCTCACCAATTATAAAATGCTTGTATAAAAGTCAATTCTTGATTACTTAAGCAAAGTAGGAAGTGTGTTTCCTGTAAATAATGTATGAGGAATGGAATTACATTTTGTCAAGGGAAAATAAAGCAAGCCTGACTTACAGGTAGCTTTTTAGAATGAAAGAGTAAAGTAATGGGTAGAGAAAGTGATAAAGTTTGTGGAAAGTGAATCATGAGAAAATAATTTTGTATATGGGTTAAATAATATTTCAAATAAATTTGTTTACCTTTTAAATAAAGTAAACTGGTGCAAAAACTTGAATTTAGCTTTCCTCTCTGTTAAGATGACACCATTTCTTTAGATGTTGATCTGCCTTTGATAATAAATTTAAGTTTCTTTATCTCTTAAATGATCTGTTCTGAAATCCTTTATAGTGACTTTGGGTAAGTGAATAGTGACTTTTTCACAGTGATCTGAATGAGTGTTCTAAACCTTTTTGTCATTTGTTGACAAACTTTTCTGAATGATATTTCAGAGGGTCCCTGAAACATCCCAAAGAGAGACATTACACTAATTTGTTTCATTTTGTATTCAGAATTACATGGGAAGTGTTATCAAGTAATAAGTCTCAGGTTACATCGCATGGTAAATGTTACTAATACAGATATCCTAGAAACTGTATGGAGTTCCTAAAGTTTTGATATGTTTGGGTGAAATGTTATCAGTCATAATTTTAGTTTCTATCTCAAATATTGTCATAGCACTAACCAAGTTTCACAAAAATGCTTCCTCCTACTGAAGATTTATAGAAAGGACTTTGGATAAATACCAGTTTCTGGACTAGCTAAGGATTCTAAAGGAAAACCAGATGACAGCACAAATGCTAACAAAAGGACTGAATGAACTGGCAAATATGTTATAAATTTTATCAAAACTACTGGATTGAATCTGTGTTTTCCAGGTGTAAGAAAACCTTCCCCTCAAAACAGTTATGACAGTAAATGGTAAAATTATATTTTAATTTCATTTATTTATTTATTTATTTGGTCGTTATCTTTTACTTTATTTTTTATTTATTTATTTATTTTTTTACTTTACAATGCTGTATTGGTTTTGCCATACATTGACATGAATCCGCCACAGGTGTACATGAGTTCCCAATTCTGAACCTCCCTCGCACCACCTTCCCCATATTATCTCTCTGGGTCATTCCAGTGTCCCAGCCCCAAGCATCCTGTACCCTGTATCGAACCTAGACTGGCGATTCTTTTTTTTTTTTTTTTTTGCATGATAGTATACATGTTTCAATGCCATTCTCCCAAATCATCCCACCCTCGCTCTCTCCTACAGAGTCCAAAAGTCTGTTTTATACATCTGTGTCTCTTTTGCTGTCTCACATACAGGGTTATCATTACCATCTTTCTAAATTCCATATATATGTGTTAGTATACTGTATTGGTGTTTTTCTTTCTGGCTTACTTCACTCTGTATAATTGGCTCCAGTTTCATCCACCTCATTAGAACTGACTCAGGTTTTTGTTTTTTTGTTTTTTTGTTTTTTTTTTAATGGCTGAGTAATACTAGATTGTGTATATGTACCAGAGCTTTCTTATCCATTCATCTGCTGTTGGACAACTATTTTGCTTCCATGTCCTGGCTATTATAAACAGTGCTGCAATATTTTATAAACAAATTGAAACATTTATCTTTTTCCTCAACCTGAACCCTCCAGAAGTTGAAAGCTCTTAGTTTCCAGCAACTTTATCAGATAAGTAAGGAAGGTTTTCTCACTAACAGGTACAGAAATCTCAAGAAATTTTCGAGACCTTAAGAAGGGAAGAATTTACTTAGATCTGTTAGGCAAAATCTATGATAAGCCTTTGACATGACTTCCCTAGACCTGAGAGGTTTTATTTTAAAAGTTCAGTCTGAGACTCTATAAAAGTCTCAGCAAAACAAAAACTCTATGATTAATTATAGATATGTAAATCATCAGGCCAAGTTTATTGAGATCATAACCTATATAACAAGCAAGTCTTAATTTTGTTATATTTTGTAAAAATATGGTGATTTTAGGGAGAAAAAGATGTTTCAACTAATGTTAAATCCCAGTTTGTTAATAGAGGTCTGTATCTACTAAGACTCATTTCCTATATAGTTCTTTGTTGTCAGTATATATTAATATAAACTTTAATTGAATTATTAAAGGATACTCTACAGTTATTTCTGAAGCTTATCTCAGTAACCTGTCATTGGTTGAAAATCAGTTGCCTCACCCATGACCTACAGCCAAAACTGGAAGAAGACATAATTTAAGGAACTGTCTCCAATCTGGATGGAAGGACCTTCCTATCAGGTACTTTTAACTAGCTCATGCCCAGTGAAGTTGAAGGGAAACTGACTCTTGGGTTAACTCCACTTCTAAGGCCTCTAAGCTGGACTGGTCTGTAGAGAGGTCTACTGACCTCAAACTCACCTTAAAACAATGCTCAAGCATAGGAAGCTACACTACACTAGGATGAGAAGAAGACGACATCAGAAGTAGACAGCTTGCCCAAGATGCTGATCTGATATGTTGGATCATTCACAGTGTTGTCTTGATTCCTTGAACCTATATATATATCAATTGAATCTTTTCTATCATGGACATGATTCTATGCTACTTTGAAACTCCATGAATTGTTGGGTTGTGGCTAGTTACCTGTGTATAGTTCTTCTGGGTTATCTTGGTGGATTTCTGTTCTCTATGACTCTGCTTTCGAGAAGGCAATGGCACCCCACTCCAGTACTCTTGCCTGTAAAATCCCATGGACAGTGGAGCCTAGCAGTCCATGGGGTCACTAAGAGTCAAGACACGACTGAGCGACTTCGCTTTGATTTTCACTCTCATGCATTGGAGAAGGAAATGGCAACCCACTCCAGTATTCTTGCCTAGAAAATCCCAGGGATGAGGGAGCCTGATGGGCTGCCGTCTATAGGGTCGCACAGAGTCAGACACGACTGAAGCGACTTAGCAGCAGCAGCAGCAGCAGCAGCAGCAGCAGCAGCAGGGCTCTGCTTGAATAGCCCTTAAGAAATTTATTTTAGAAGAATGTTCAGTCCTGTTTTATCTGTTCGTTAATTGCTAGATGAGATCCTCTCACCTGGCCAATTAATAATACCAGCTCTGATGCTGGCCATAGATTTACATTTTCTTTTATTGTTTTCAAACTCAATTGGAGTAAGGAGCTATGTCTCAACAAAAAAATATTAACCTCTCATTTATTAAAAGGAAAACTCCCAAAATCTGGGGGTGGATCTAGATTGTTAACACCAAGCTATGGTCATTTAAGTTTAAAAGCTCCTCTTTGTTCATTTCAGGTCAGTCATTCAGATGTGTCCAACTCTTTGTGACCCCATGGACTGCAGTACGCCAGGCTTCCCTCTCCATCACCAACTCCTAGAGCTTACTCAGACTAGTGTCCATTGAGTCGGTGATGCCATCCAACCATTTCATCCTCTGTCATCCCCTTCTCCTCCTGCCTTAAATCTTTCCCAGCATTAAGGTTTTTTTCTGCCGAGTCATTTCTTCACATCAGGTAGCCAAAGTATTGTAGTTTCAGCTTCTGCATAAGTCTTTCCAATGAATATTCAGGACTGATTTCCCTGAGTATGTACCGGATCTCCTTGCTGCCCAAGGGACTCTCAGCCGTCTTCTCCAGTACCATAGTTCAATAGCATCAATTCTTCAGCACTCAGCTTTCTTTATAGTCCAACTCTCACATCCATACATGACTACAGGAAAAAAACCAAACTTTGACTAAATGGACCTTTCTGGCAAAGTATGGCATCTGCTTATTAATATGCTATCTAGGTTGGTCATAACTTTTCTTCCAAGGAGCAAGTGTCTTTATTTCATGGCCAATGTCACTATATGCAGTGATTTTGGACCCCAGAAAAATATGTTGTCACTGGTTCCATTGTTTCCTATTTGCCGTGAAGTTATGGGACCGGATGTTATGATCTTAGTTTTCAGAATGTTGAGTTTTCAGCCAACTTTTTCACTATCCTATTTTGCTTTTATCAAGAGGCTCTTTAGCTATTCTTCGCTTTCTGCCATAAGGGTGCTGTCATCTTCTTATCTGAGGTTACTGATATCTCTCCCAGCAATCTTGATTCCAGTTTGTGCTTCATCCAGTCCAGCATTTCTCATGATGTACCCTACATATAAATGAAATAAGCAGGGTGACAATATAAAGCCTTGACATATTCCTTTCCTGATTGGGAACCAGTCTGTTGTTCCATGTCAGGTTCTAACTGTTATTTCTTAACCTGCATACAGATTTCTCATGGGGCAGGTCCAGTGGCCTGTTATTCCCATCTGTTTGAGAATTTTACACAGTTTGTTGTGATCCACACAATCTAAGGATTTGCCATATTCAATAAAGCAGAATTATATATATATTTTTTCCTGCAGCTCTTTCACTTTTGATGATCCAACAGATGTTGGCAATTTGATCTCTGGTTCCTTTGCTTTTTCTAAATCCAGCTTGAACATCTGGGAGTCCATGGTTTATGTACTGTTGAAGACTGATTTGAAGAATTTAAAGCATTATTTTGCTAGCCTGTGAGATGAGTCCATTTGTGGGATAGCTTGAACATTCTTTGGCATTGCCTTTCTCTGGGATTGAAATGAAAACTGATTTTTTTTCCAGTCCTGTGGCCACTGTTGAATTTTCCATATTTGCTGGCATGTTGAGGACAGCATTTTCACAGCATCATCTTTTAAGATTTAAAATAGAATTCTAGGATTTGAAACTGGAATCCCATCATCTACAATAACTTTGTTCATAGTGATAGTTCCTAAAGCCCACTTGACTTCACATTCAAGAATGTCTGGTTCTAGGTGAGTGATCATACTATGGTGACTATCTGGGTCACGAAAACCTTTTTTGTATAGTGTGTTTTTTTTTTTTTTTTCCTGCTTACTCTATGTTGGGGAGGATTAAGTCATACTAAAAATGATCAACTTGGTGATTATGAGACAAGACATGGCTTCCTGATGAACTATGCATATTTTTACCCTTAGAGAGAGTGATTGGTATGTGTCTCAGTGGATTTGTAACACTAATTTATGGCCTTGACATCTACAGGGATGGAAACGAAGGTATTGCCTGGAATTCCATGAATTTTAGGTCATACATGGTAATAAATTAGAGGTAACCCTAACCAATCTACAATTTGTATGATTCCTATGGTCAAAGATCTGTATTCTACTAGTATGACAATTTAGCATCATTTTGTGTGCATTTCTGTGTGTACCTTCAATGCGATTAGAGGATGTAATTGGCCATATCAAAGCCTTAACAGCTTTCATAAGTTTCAATTGGTAACCAGGCTATAGGCTATTAAATTCTGAGATCTCTATAATGAAAAAGGAAATGCTACACAACTGCAGGATTTTGACACCTTACAGCATCTCAGAGAGAGATACATATTAAAATTCAAAGTGAATGCTATATTTTCATACCTGATAAATCCTTTAATGCAACACATTTAATGAATCACATGAAATATCAGATTTCTTCTTTAAGTGACCCATTCCCTGGTCTTGATAATCTTTTCAAAAAAACTGGTTTGATGTAGGAGGCTCATGGCTAAAATATTTACTTTTAAGTCATCTAATGTTATTAACTACACCCATTTTTATTTTGTATGTTTCACAAGATTACTATTATTGTATTACTAAGTGTATGACTGAGTCTCCAATGAAAATGATGGCTAGACTTGAAGCAGCTGATCAAATGTATAGATTGATATATGATCAATGATTGTAATAGTATAATTCTAGATATGGGAAGATGCAACCAAAAAGAATACTTTCCAAGACCATAACAAGAAGTCAGGTCTCCAGAGATCTCTGCTATTAAGACCAAGTCCAGTAACAGCACACTGAGTGGCCTATCAACAAAAACCTTCTTCAGAATTGGAAACAAGCCTTTCCAGCAACATGTGACAAAATGGTCATGAAATTCCCCCCAAAGTATTGTTGGATTTATGACTGAAAGGAGGCCATGTTAACTACAAATTGGCACTTACCAAGAGCATTGCCAACGGCTAAGCAATAAAGGCATTTGCCAACTGCCTCTATGGAGATTGAACCTCATGCTGCTATAGCTATTGACCTTCAACAACCCCTGAGAGAGTTCAGGCTGGAATGAGGCACTCTGTGCTCCAGGGAATCTAGTGGTGCAGGTCTTTAGATAGTTGGATGTTTTAGGAACAGATTTTATGGTCTCAATCTTTGCATCTCCTCATATCTAGAGAAGCACTAAATTCCTTCATGGAGACATCAGATCCTCATGACTTAAAAAAAAAAAAAAAAAAAAAAAAACTTTTTGCAAAATTAATGCTCCATGGTATTGAACTCCCCTTTCACTAAAATCTTATATATTGGCCTTCCCCCACTGTTGCTTTGGAACAGTCTCACAGAGTTATCTGAGATGCTGCCTCATGGGCTGCAGGTCTCATTTTTGCCCAAATAAAACTTAACTAGCAACTCTCAAGTTTTACATCTTTTTAATCAACATGGACAGGGAAGTTTGGCATGCTGCAGTCCATGGGGTTGCAAAGAGTGGGACATGACTGAGCGACTGAACAACAACACCAACAAAGAATTTTCCAGTTTGGTTTTTTTTTTGGGGGGGGGGGTATTCCCTTGCTTTTTCTATGATCTAGTGTATGTTGGCGACTTGATCTCTGGTTCCTGTGTTTTCTAAATCTGGCTTATATATCTGGAAGTTATTGAAAAAAAAGCACTACTGAAACCTAGCTTGAAAGATTTTGAGTATAATCTTACTACCATTTGAAATGAGTGCAATTGTGTAGTAATTTGAACATTCTTTGGCATTGCCTTTCTTTGGTGTCACGATGAAAACTGAGTACTTCCACTGTTGTGGTCCCTGCTGAGTTTTCCAAATTTGCTGGCATATTGAGTACAGCAGTTTAACAGTATCATCTTTTAGGATTTGAAATAGCTCAGCTGGGATTCCATCACCTCCATAGCTTTGTTCATAGTAATGCTTTCTAAGGTCCACTTGACTTCACACTGCAAGATATCTGACTCTAGGTGCATGAACACAGCATTGTGGTTTTCTGGGTCAGCAAGACTTTTTTATACTGTTCTTTTGTATGTTCTTACCAGATCTTCTTAATCTCTTCTGCTTCTGTAAGTCCTTGCCTTGTGTCTACCTTTGCATGAAATGTTCTGTTGGAATTTCCAACTGTTGTGAAGATCGCTAGTGTTTTCCAGTCTACTGTTTTCTTCTATTTCTTTGCATTGTTCAGTTACCAAGGCTTTCTTATCTCTCCTTACTATTCCCTAGAATTCTGGATTTTGTTGGATATATGTTTGCTTTCTCCTTTGCCTTTCACTTCTGTTCTTTACTCAGTTATTTGTAAGGCCTCCTCAGATAACAGTTTCCCTTCTTGAATTTCTTTTTCTTGGAGGTGTGTTGGTCTCTACCTTCTGTCCAGTGTTACAAGCCTCCATCCATAGTTCTTTAGGCATTTTGCCTACCAAATCTAATCCCTTTATTATCTTTGCCACTTTCATTGTATAATCACAAGGGATTTGATTTAGAAGAAACACATGGACATCTCCAGATGGTCAACACTGAAATCAAACTGATTATATTATTTGTAGCCAAAGATGGGGAAGCTCTATACAGTCAACAAAAACAAGACCAGGAGCTGTGTGGCTCAGATCATGAACTCCTTATTGCCAAAGTCAGACTGAAATTGAAGAAAGTAGAGAAAACCACTACACCTTAAGATATGAACTAAATCAAATCCCTTATGATTATACAGTGGAAGTGAGAAATAGATTAAAGGGACTAGATCTGACAGACAGAGTGCCTAATGAACTATGGATGGAGGTCATGACATTGTACAGGAGACAGGAATCAAGACCATCCAGAAGAAAAAAGAAATACAAAAAAGCAAAACGACTGTCTGAGGAGGCCTTACAAATAGCTATGAAAAGAAGGGAAGTGAAAAACAAAGGAGAAGAGGAAAAATATACCCATTTGAATGCAATGTTCCAAAGAATAGCAAGGAGAGATAAGAAAGCCTTCATTAGCGATGCAAAGAAATAGAGGAAAACAATAAAATGGGAAAGACTAGAGATCTCTTCAAGAAAATTAGAGATCCCAAGGGAACATTTCATGCAAAAATGGGCTCGATAAAGGACAGAAATGGTAGGGACCTAACAGAAGCAGAAGATATTAAGAAGTGTTAGCAAGAAAACACAGAAGAACTGTACAAAAAATATCTTAACGACCCAGATAATCATAATGGTGTGATCACACACCTAGAGCCAGACATGCTGGAATATGAAGTCAAGTAGGCCTTAGGAAGCATCACTACGAACAGAGGTAGTGGAAGTGATGGAATTCCAGTTGAGCTATTTCAAATCCTCAAAGATGATGCTATGAGAGTGTCACACTCAATATGCCAGTAAATTTGGAAAACTGAGCAGTGGCCACAGGACTGGAAAAGGTCAGTTTTCATTCCAAATTCCAAAGAAAAGCAATGCCAAAGAATGCTCAGACTACCACACAATTGCACTAATCTCACATGCTAGTAAAGTAATGCTCAAAATTCTCCAAGCCAGGCTTTAGCAGTAAGTGAACCATGAACTTCCAGATGTTCAAGCTGGTTTTTGAAAAGGCAGCGGAACCAGAGATCAAATTGCCAACATTCGCTGAATCATGGAAAAAGCAAGAGAGTTCCAGAAATACATCTATTTCTATCTTATTGACTATGACAAAGCGTTTGACTGAGTGGATCACAATAAACTGTTTAAAATTCTGAAAGAGATAATAATACCAGACTGCCTGACCTGCCTCTTGAAAACCTGTATGTAAGTAATGAAGGAACAGTTAGAACTGGACATGGAACAACAGACTAGTTCCAAGTAGGAAAAAGGAGTACGTCAAGGCTATATACTGTCACCCTGCTTTTTTAACTTCTTTGCAGAGTACAATATAAGAAACGCTGGGCTGGAAGAAGCATAAGCTGGAATCAAGATTGTCAGGAGAAATATCAATAACCTCAGATACGCAGATGACACCACGCTTATGGCAGAAGGTGAAGAACTAAAGAGCCTCTTGAAAAGGAAAGAGGAGAGTGAAAAAGTTGGCTGAAAACTCAACATTCAGAAAACTTAGATCATGGTGTCTGGCCCCATCACTTCATGCAAATAAGTGGGGAAATAGTGGAATCAGTGACTGAGTTTATTTTTCTAGGCTCCAAATTCACTGCAGATGGTGATTGCTGCCATGAAATTAAAAGACGCTTACTGCTTAGAAGGAAACTTATGATCAACCTAGACAGCATTTAAAAAGCAGAGACATTACTTTGTCAACAAAAGTCCATTTGGTCAAGGCTATGTTTTTTCCAGTGGTCATGTATGGATGTGAGAGTTGGTCTGTAAAGAAAGCTGAGTGCTGACAAATTGATTCTTTTGAGCTGTGGTGCTGGAGAAAACTCTTGAGAGTCCCTTGGACAGCAAGGAGAGCCAACCAGTCCTTCCTAAAGGAGATCAGTCCTAGGTGTTCATTGGTAGGACTGATTTTGAAGTTGAAACTCCAATACTTTGGCCACCTGATGCGAAGAGCTAACTCATTTGAAAAGACCCTGATGCTGGGAAAGGTTGAGGGCAGGAGGAGAAGAGGACAACAGAAGTTGAGATGGTTGTATGGCATCACCAACTCAATGGACATGAGTTTGGGTGGACTCTGGGAGTTGGTGATGGACAGGGAGGCCTGGAGTATTGTGATTCATGGAGTTGCCAAGAGTTGGACATGACTGAGAGACTGAACTGAACCGAACCGAACTGAATACCTGAATGGCTTAGTTGTTTTAAAGAAGTGAAGAAACTGAAGAAATTGTACTTTCTTTAGTTTAAGTGTGAATTTTGCAATAAGAAGCTTATGATCTCAGCCCTAATAATCTGCAGGTCTCATGTTTTTGCTGACTGTATAGCTCTTTTTCTTCTTTGGCTGCAAAGAATATAACCAATCTAACTTCGGCATTGATCTTGTGATGTCTATGTCTAGTGTCAACTCTTGTTGTTGGAACAGGATGTTTGCTATGACCAGTGCATTCACTTGGCAAGAATCTGTTAGTCTTTTCCCTGTTTCATTTTGTACCCCAGTTCAAACTTGCCTGCTGCTCCAGGACTCTCTTGACTTTCCACTTTTACATTCCAGTCCCCTATGATGAAAAGGACTTCTTTGTGTGTGTGTGTGTGTTGTTAGTTCTAGAAGTTCTTGTAAATCTTCATAGAATGGTTCAATTTCAGCTTTTTCTGCTTTAGTGGCTGGTGCATTGACTTAGATTATTCTGATGTTGAATGGTTTGCCTTGGAAAGGAACCAAGATCATTCTTTTTTGTTTGTTTCTTTGCTTTATTTCTTTTTAATTTTTTTTTAATTGAAAGATATTTGCTTTACAGAATTTTGTTGTTTTCTGTCAAACATCAACAGAAATCAGCCATAGGTGTACTTTTATCCCCTCCCTTTTGATCCTCCCTCCCATCTCCCTTCCCATCCCAGTTCTCTAGGTTGATACAGAGCCCCTTTTAAGTTTTCTAAGCAGTACAGAAAATTCCCATTGGCTATCATTTTTACATATGGTAATGTAACTTTCCATGTTGCACTTTCCATATATCTCAGCCTCTCCTCCCTTTTCTCAGTGTTCATAAGTCTATTCTCTATGTCTGTTTCTCTAATGTAGCCCTGTAAATAAATTCTTCAGTACTATGTTTCGATATTCTGTATCTCTGTGTTAGAATATTATATTTATCTTTCTCTTTCTGACTTAGTTCACTCAGTATTCTACATTCTAGGTTCATTAACCTTATCAGAACTGACTCAAATGTGTTCCTTTTTATGGCCAGTGGAAGCGGGGAGGAGCTACCCTGTGTCAGGTTGGGGAGGAGACCAAGAGGAGCTACCCAGGATCCGAGGTCAGGGCAGTGGCCGGGAGGAGACACCCCGTGTCCGAGGTCAGGGGGCGCAGGGAGGAGACACCCTGCGTCTGAAGCCCGGGGAGGCAGCTGGGAGGAGCCACCTGGCACCTGAGGCCAGGGGCGGTGACCCTGAGGAGCCACCAGGAGCCTGAGGCCAGGGGCAGCAGCTGGGAAGAGCCACCCAAGGAGCGGTGGCTGCACAGGTACAGGAGGGCTTAGAGGAGCTATCCCACATTGAAGGTCAGGAACGGCGGTGGTAAGGAGATACCCCTGGTCCAAGGTAAGGAGCAGCCATGAAGAGATACCCCATGCCCAAGGTAAGAGAAACCCAAGTAAGATGGTAGGTGTTTCAAGAGGGCTTCAGAGGGCAGACACACTGAAACCATATTCACAGAAAACTAGTCAATCTAATCACACTAGGACCACAGCCTTGTCTAACTCAATGAAACCAAGCCATGCCTGTGGGGCAACACAAGACGGGCGGTCATGGTGGAGAGGTCTGACAGAATGTGGTCCACTGGAGAAGGGAATGGCAAGCCACGTCAGTATTCTTGCCTTGAGAACCCCATGAACAGTATGGAAAGGCAAAATGATAGGATACCAAAAGAGGAACTCGCCAGGTCAGTAGGTGCCCGATATACTACTGGAAATCAGTGGAGAAATAACTCCAGAAAGAATGAAGGGATGCCAAAACAATACCCAGCTGTGCATGTGACTGGTGATAGAAGCAAGATCTGATGCTGTAAAGAGCAATATTGCATAGGAACCTGGAATGTCAGGTCCATGAATCAAGGCAAATAAGAAGTGGTCAAACAAGAGATGGCAAGGGTGAACGTCGACATTCTAGGAATCAGCGAACTAAAATGGACTGGAATGGGTGAATTTAACTCAGATGACCATTATATCTACTACTGTGGGCAGGAATCCCTCAGAAGAAATGGAGTAGCCATCATGGTCAACAAAAGAGTCCAACATGCAGTACTTGGATGCAATCTCAAAAATAACAGAATGATTTCTGTTTGTTTCCAAGGCAAACCATTCAATATTACAGTAATCCAAGTCTATGCCCCAATCAGTAATGCTGAAGAAGCTGAAGTTGAACGGTTTTATGTAGACCTACAAGATCTTTTAGAACTAACAAACAAAAAAGATGTCCTTTTCATTATAGAAGACTGGAATGCTAAAGTAGGAAGTCAAGAAACACCTGGAGTAACAGGCAAATTTGGTCTTGGAATTCTGAATGAAGCAGGGCAAAGACTAATAGAGTTTTGCCAAGAAAATGCACTGGTCATAGCAAACACCCTCTTCCAACAACACAAGAGAAGACTCTACACATGGACATCACCAGATGGTCAAAACCAAAATCAGATTGATTATATTCTATGCAGCCAATATGGGCCTAGATCTGATAGATAGAGTGCCTGATGAACTATGGAATGAGGTTAGTGACACTGTATGAGAGACAGGGATCAAGATCATCCCCATGGAAAAGAAATGCAAAAAAGCAAAATGGCTGTCTGGGGAAATCTTACAAATAGCTGAGAAAAAAAAGAGAGGAGAAAAGCGAAGGAGAAAAGGAAAGATATAAGCATTTGAATGCAGAGTTCCAAAGAATAGCAAGAAGAGATAAGAAAGCCTTCTTCAGCGATCAATGCAAATAAATAGAGGAAAAGAACAGAATGGGAAAGTCTAGAGATCTCTTCAAGAAAATCAGACACCAAGGGAATATTTCATGCAAAGATGGGCTCGATAATGGATAGAAATGGTATGGACCTAACAGAAGCAGAAGATATTAAGAAGAGGTAGCAAGAATACATGGAAGAACTGTACAAAAGAGATCTTCACGACCCAGATAATCATGATGATGTGATCATTCATCTAGAGCCAGATAGCTTGGAATGTGAAGTCAAGTGGGCCTTAGAAAGAATCACTACGAACAAAGCTAGTGGACGAGATGGAATTCCAGTTGAGCTGTTTCAAATCCTGAAAGATGATGCTGTGAAAGTGCTGCATTCAATATTCCAGCAAACTTGGAAAACTCAGCAGTGGTTGCAGGACTGGAAAAAGTCAGTTTTCATTACAATTTCAAAGAAAGGCAATGCCAAAGAATGCTCAAACTACAGCACAATTGCACTCATCTCACATGCTAGTAAAGTAATGCTCAAAATTCTTCAAGCCAGGCCTCAGCAATACATGAACCATGAACTCCCTGATGTTCAAGCTGGTTTTAGAAAAGGCAGAGGAACCAGAGATCAAATTGCCAACATCCGCTGGATCATGGAAAAGGCAAGAGAGTTCCAGAAAAACATCTAATTCTGCTTTATTGAATATGCCAAAGCCTTTGACTGTATGGATCACAATAAACTGTGGACAATTCTGAAAGAGATGGGAATAACAGA
>SJYW01030849.1:381136-397842 GCA_006410735.1 Raphicerus campestris | reverse complement strand
CCTAACAGAAGCAGAAGATATTAAGAAGAGGTAGCAAGAATACATGGAAGAACTGTACAAAAGAGATCTTCACGACCCAGATAATCATGATGATGTGATCATTCATCTAGAGCCAGATAGCTTGGAATGTGAAGTCAAGTGGGCCTTAGAAAGAATCACTACGAACAAAGCTAGTGGACGAGATGGAATTCCAGTTGAGCTGTTTCAAATCCTGAAAGATGATGCTGTGAAAGTGCTGCATTCAATATTCCAGCAAACTTGGAAAACTCAGCAGTGGTTGCAGGACTGGAAAAAGTCAGTTTTCATTACAATTTCAAAGAAAGGCAATGCCAAAGAATGCTCAAACTACAGCACAATTGCACTCATCTCACATGCTAGTAAAGTAATGCTCAAAATTCTTCAAGCCAGGCCTCAGCAATACATGAACCATGAACTCCCTGATGTTCAAGCTGGTTTTAGAAAAGGCAGAGGAACCAGAGATCAAATTGCCAACATCCGCTGGATCATGGAAAAGGCAAGAGAGTTCCAGAAAAACATCTAATTCTGCTTTATTGAATATGCCAAAGCCTTTGACTGTATAGATCACAATACACTTTGGAAAATTCTGAAACAGATGGGAATACCAGACCACCTGATCTGCCTCTTGAGAAATCTGTATTCAGGTCAGGAAGCAACAGTTAGAACTGGACATGGAACAACAGACTGGTTCCAAATAGGAAAAGGAGTACGTCAAGGCTGTATATTGTCACCCTGCTTATTTAACTTATATGTAGAGTACATCATGATAAATGCTGGACTGAAAGAAACACAAGCTGGAATCAAGATTGCCGGGAGAAATATCAATAACCTCAGATATGCAGATGACACCACCCTTATAGCAGAAAGTGAAGAGGAGCTAAAAAGCCCCTTGAAAGTGAAAGAGGAGAGTGAAAAATTTGGCTTAAAGCTCAACATTCAGAAAACGAAGGTCATGGCATCTGGTCCCATCACTTCATGGGAAATAGATGGGGAAACCGTGGAAACGGTGTCAGACTTTATTTTGGGGGGCTCCAAAATTACTGCGTATGGTGACTGCAGCCATGAAATTAGAAGACGCTTACTCCTTGGAAGAAAATTTATGATCAACCTAGATAGTATATTCAAAAGCAGAGACATTACTTTGCTGACTAAGGTCCGTCTAGTCAAGGCTATGGTTTTTCCTGTGGTCATGTATGGATGTGAGAGTTGGACTGTGAAGAAGGCTGAGTGCTGAAGAATTGATGCTTTTGAACTGTGGTGTTAGAGGAGACTCTTGAGAGTCCCTCGGACTGCAAAGAGATCCAACCAGTCCATTCTGAAGGAGGGATTTCTTTGGAAGGAATGATGCTAAAGCTGAAGCTCCAGTTCTTTGGCCACCTCATGCGAAGAGTTGACTCATTGGAAAAGTCTCTGATGCTGGGAGGGATTGGGGGCAGGAGGAGAAGGGGACAACCGAGGATGAGATGGCTGGATGACATCACGGACTCGATGGACATGAGTCTGAGTGAATTCCGAGAGATGGTGATGAACAGGGAGACCTGGCATGCTGAGATTCATGGGGTCGCAAAGAGTCGGACACAACTGAGTGACTGAACTGAAATGAACTGAATATTCCATCGTGTATATTTTCCACAAATTCTTCATCCATTCCTCTGTCGATCGACATCTAGGTGGCTTCCATGTTCTAGCTATTGTAAGTAGTGGTGCAATGAACAGTGGGATAGATGTGTCTTTTTCATTTTTGGTTTCCTCAGTGTATTATCTAGAAGTGCAATTGCCAAGTCGTATGTTGGTTTTATTCCTTTTTTTTTTTTTTTTCCCAAGAATCTCCATGCCATCTTCCATACTGGCTGTATGAGTTTATTTTCCCACTGACAGTGCAAGAGTGCTCCCTTTTCTCCACACTCTTTCCAGCATTTATTGTTTGTAGGCTTTTTGATGATGACAATTTTTACCGGTGTGAGGTGATATCTCATTGTGTTGTTGACTTGCATTTCTCTAATAAAGTGATGTTGAGCATCTTTTCATGTGTTTGTTAGCCATCTGTATGTCATCTTTGGAAAAATTTCTGTTTAGGTCTTTTTCTCATTTTTTTTTAAATTGAACTGTTTGTTTTTCTGGGATTGAGTTGTGTAAGCTGCTTGTATACTTTGGAAATTAATCCTTCATTGTTGTTTCATTTGCTATTATTTTTTCCCATTCTGAGGGTTGTTTTTTCACCTTGCTTATAGTTTTCTTTGCTGTGCAAAAATGTTTAATTAGGTCCTACTTGTTTCCTTTTGTTTTTATTTCCATTACTCTAAGAAGTGGGACAAAGAGGATCTACTTTGATTTATGTTATTGAGTGTTCTGCCTGTGTTTTCCTCTAAGAGTTTTATAGTTTCTGGTCTTACATTTAGGTCTTTAATCCATTTTGAGTTTATATTTGTGTATTGTGTTAGGTAGTATTCTAATTACATTCTTTTAGACATAGCTTTCCAGTTTTCCAAGCAACATTTATTGAAGAAGCTCTCTTTGTCCTGTTTTATATTCTTGCCTCCTTTGTCAAAAATAAGGTGCCTATAAATGCATGTGTTTATTTCCGGGTTTTCTATTTTGTTCCTTTGGTCTATATTTCTGTTTTTGTGGCAGTACCATACTGTCTTGATGACTGTAACTTTTTAGTATAATCTAAAGTCAGAAAGACTGATTCCTTCAGCTCCATTCTTCTCTGTTAAGACTGCTTTGGCTATTCAGGTCTTTTGGGTTTCCACGTGAACTGTGAACATTTTTGTTCTAGTTCTGTGAAAAATGTCATTGGTATTTTGATAAGGATTTAATCTGTAGACTGCATTTGGTAGTATAGTCATTTTCCATTATTGACTCTTCCTACCCAGGAACATGTATTATCTCCCAATCTGTTTATGTCGCCTTTGATTTGTTTAATCAGTGTCTTACAATTTTCTATGTACAGTTTTTTTTTTTTTCCTTAGATAGGTTCATTCCTAGATATCTTATTCTTTTTGTTGCAGTGGTGAATGGGATTGATTCCTTAATTTCTCTTTAATATTTTTAATTGTTAGTATATAGAATTGCAAGTGATTTCTGTGTGTTGCTCTTGTATCCTGTAACTTTACTAAATTAACCAACTAGCTCTAGTAGTTTTCTGATACTATCTTCAAGGCTTTCTATGTACAGTATCATGTCATCTGTAAGTAGTGAGGGCTTTACTTCTTATTTTTTTGATCTGGATTTCTTGGTTTTTTTTTTGTTTGTTTGTTTGTTTTTTTCTTCTCTGATCGCTGTAGCTAGGACTTCCAAAACTATGTTGAATAATAGTGATGAAAGTAAACACCTTTGTGTTGGTGATCTTAGGGGGAATGCTTTCAGTTTTTTACCACTGAGAATAATGCTTGCTGTAGGCTTATCATATATGGCCTTTACTACGTTGAGGTAGGTTACTTCAGTGCACATTTTTTGAAGAGTTTTAATCATACATGGGTCCTGAATTTTGTCAAAGGCTTTTTCTGCATCTACTGAGATTATCATATGGTTTTTATCTCTCAAATTGTTAACATGTTGTAACCACATTGATTGATTTGTATGTATCAAAGAATCCTTACATTCCTGGAATAAACCCAACTTCTTCATGGTGTATGAGCTTTTGGTTGTGTTGCTGAATTCTGTTTGCTAAAAGTGTGCTGAGATTTTTGCACCTATAATCATCAGTGATATAGGCCTGTAGTTTTCTTTTGTGTGTGTTTTGTCTTTGTCTGGTTTTGATATCAGGGTGATTCTCTTTTTTATTTTTCAGTAAACTTTTGGTTATTTAGAAACATGCTGTTTAATCTCCATGTACTTGTATTTCTTCCAGTTTTTTGTTTGTTTGTTTTGTTTTCTTGTAATTATTATCTAGTCTCCTAACTTATGGTCAGATAAGATGCTTTATACAATTTTAATTTTCTTAAATTTACCGAGGCTTGATTTGTGACCGAAGATATGGTCTATCCTGGAGAACTTTCCATGTGCACTTGATAAGAAGGTCTATTCTGCATTTGGATAAAATTTCTTGAAGATATCAATGAGATCCATCTCATTTAATGTGTCCTTAAAGACTTGTGTTTCTTTATTAATATTGCTTTGATTATCTGTCCTTTGGTGTGAATGGAGTGATAAAGTCTCCTCCTATTATTGTGTTACTGTCAATTTTTACTTTTATGTCTGTTAATGTTTGTCTTATCTACTGAGGTGCTCCTATGTAGGATGCATAGACATTTACAATGGTTGTGTCTTTCTCTTGGATTGATCCCTCGATCATTATGCAGTGTCCTTCCTTATCACTTGTAATCTTCTTTATTTTAAGGTCTATTTTGTCTGACATGAGGATTGCTACTCCAGCTTTCTTTTGCCTCCCATTTCCATGGAATATATTTTTCCATCATCTCACTATCAGTCTACACGTGTCTTTAGGTCTAAAGTGTGTTTCTTGTAGACAGCATAAATATGTGTCTTCTTTCTATATCCAGTTAGCCTGTCTGTATCTTTTGCTTGGAGCATTTAATCATTTACATTTAGAGTAATTAGTGATGTATATGTTTCTATTGACATTTTTAAAAATTGTTTGGGGTTGATTTTGAAGATCTTTTTCTTCTCTTGAATTTCTTGAGTGTGTAAGTCCCTTTAACATTTGTTTTAAAGCTGTTTTAGTGGTACTGAATTCTCTTAACTTTTCTTGTCTGAAAAGCTTTTGATATCTTCATCAATTTTGAATGAGATGGTTGCTGAATACAGTAATCTTGGTTTTAGATTTTTACCTTCAGTACTTTAAATATATTCTGCCATTATCTTCCCACCTTTAGAGTTTCTGCTGAAAGATCAGCTGTTAAGCATATAAGGTTTCCTTTGTATGTTGCTTGTTCCTTTTTCCCTTGCTGCTTTTAATAGTCTTTCTTTGTGTTCAGTCTTTGTTAGTTTGATTAGTATGTATCTTGGCATGTTTCTCCTTGGACTTATTCTGTATGGGACTCTTTGTTTCTCTTGGATTTAACTATTTCCTTTTCCATGATGGGAAATTTTCAGCTATAATCTCATCAATTTTTTTTTCACATGCCCTTTATTTTTCTTCATCTTCTGGTATCCCTATAATTCCAATGTTGGTGTGTTTGATATTGTCCCAGATGTCTCTGAGACTATCCTCAGTTCTTTTCATTCTTTTTACTTTATTCTTCTCTTTATAACTTATTACCACCATTTTATCATCCAGCTCACTGATTCATTCTTCTGCTTCAGATATTCTATTATTGATTCCTTCTAAAGTGTTTTTAATTTCAGTAATGACGTTATTTCTCTCTGTATGCTTGTTCTTTAATTGTTCTAGGTCTTTGTAAATTGATTCTTGTATTTTCTCCATTTTGTTTTCAATGTTTTTGATCATCTTTACTATCATTATCTGATTTTTTTTTCATGTTGTTTATTTCTTCTTCATTTATTTTGACTTTTGTGTTTCTAGTTTGTTCCCCCATTTCTGTAGTATTTCTATGTATTTTCTTTCTTTTATTTTTTTATTTAACTTATCGTGTTTGAGATTTCCTTTACTCAGACTTCTCAGTTGAATTTTTTCTTCCTTTTGGTTTCTACACTCCTACGGTTGGTCTAGTGATGTGTGTCAGCCTTGTATAGTGTGAGATTTGTGCTGAAATTTTTGTTTGTTCCTCTGATGGGCGATGCCGAGTGAGGTGGTAATCCTTTCTGCTGATGATTGGGTTTCCATTCTTGTTTTTTGTTGTTGTTGTTGTTTAGGTGAGGTGTCCTGCATAGGGTGCTACTGGTGGTTGCATGATGCCTGGTCTTGTATTCAAGCGGTTTTCTTTGTGTGAGTTTTCACTGTTTGATACTCCCTAGGGTTAGTTCTCTGGTACATTAAGACCCTGGAGTCAGCACTTCCACTCCAAAGGCTCAGGGTTTGATCTCTGGTGAGGAATGAAGATTCCAGAAGTGGTTTGTTATGGCATTAAGTAAGATTAATTCAAATATACAAAAATGAGAAACCAAAGGTGACCCCTAGACAAATGAAAGTTACAAAATCAGGTAAATAATATTTAAATAGTGGAATATACACATGTATATATACACCTATCAGCAAAGTCAAGACAGTCCAGAAAAATAAAGTACAATAAATTGACCCATCACTTAAAGGAAATAAAAAATTATATTTACTAATTAGTATCAAAACTAACTAAAGCACAAGGTGGAAAAAAAAAAAAAAAAACTAAAGCAAGGTGTAAAGTGAGCAATAAAACAATGAAAACAAAACTAACAAATATGTTGATAGGAAAGGAAAGAAAGAATAGATATTGATGTTAAATTAATGTAATTGAAGAAGATTTATATCCATCAAAGAGTAACTGCAAGGAAAAAAAAAAAGAACAATAGGAAAGGCAAAGAAAGAATAAATGTAGAACAAATAGATTTTAAAAATTAAAAGTTAAAAGTATAAAAAAAAGGGAAAAAAAGAAATGTAAGAAGAAAAAGAAAAAAAGAAAATGCCACAGAACTGCAAAAACCCAACACAGAGTCAGAGGTTTGTAACAACAATGAAATGTGACAGAATATACACATATACATATACATCCACAAGCAAAATCAAAATAGCCCAACAAAAATAAATTGCCTTATGTTGATCCAGCAAGCAAAGGAAAGCAAAAATTATGTCTACCAGAACAAACTTAACTAAAGCACAAACTGGAAAACAAAAGTAAATCAAGGTGCCAATTGGGAATAAAGTTATTAAAATAAAGCTAACAAATATGTTGAGAGGAAAGGAAAGAAAGAAAGAATAAGACATGCAAAGTTAAACAGAGGTAGATAAAAAAGATTTATTGGAGAAGGAAATGGCAACCCACTCCAGTACTACTGCCTGGAAAATCCCATGGACAGAGGAGCCTGGGCTACAATCCAAGAGGTTGCAAAGTGTCAGACATGACTGAGCGACTTCACTTTCCTTTCCTTTAAAGAAGATTTATATACATTAAAGATTAACTACAAGGGGAAAGAATGGTAGGAAAAGCAAACAAAAGAATAAATGTAGAAAAAATGATAATAGGCTTTAAAATTTTTTTAAAGAGAAAACAAAAATAAAAATAGAAAAAGGAAAAAAGGAAAACACCTCAAAATTGCAAAAGCCCAATGGCGAGGCAAGGGTTTATAAAAACAACAAAAAATGTGACTGATAAAATAAAAATTAAAAAAAAAAAAAGGAAGAAGAAAGAAAAGCAAAACCAAAAAAAAAAAAAGTTCAAAACGTTAACTAGGTTTCATAGTGCCAATAAAATCAACTACAGCAAAGGGTGAAAATAAAGGAAAAGAAACAAGAAAAACATTCCAAAAGAATCTACAGTACAAGTCAAAACATAAGAATAATGTTTTCCTTGAGTCACTGCTGTCAAGAGTCCTTTCCCTCACTGGGAGTCAGCATATCTCACTTCCCTAGGATGCCCTCCAACACTGTGCTGATCTCTGGACCTATTGTGAAGGCAGCTCAAATTCTAATCTGGTCCTACTCCTGTGTGTTCTTGCCTCCAATGTCCAAAGCTATCAGAACTAGTTTGTTTTCTTTTATTGGAGTTCTCAACCTTTTGTATATTCCATAGTCATAGAGTTTTCCCTGTTAATCATTTGGATTTAATCTGAAGCTTGCAGAGCTGGTGGGAAGATTTTGGGTCTTCTTTCTTAGTCACACTGCCCCTGGATATCAATTATGTTTTACTTCCAACTCTGCATGTGGGTCATCCACTGAGGCTGCCCTGGAGGACTAGAGCTTGTCCCTGTGAGGGCCAGAGGTGGAGGTGGTGCATATGCTTGGGTAGCAGGAGTTCTGGCAGCACTAAGTACTCAGGTGAGTTGTTGGCGAGGACAGAAGAAAATATAGTGCTCTAGAAGGGTATGGCAACCAGTAATAGCCTGCACATTCCAGTCTTCTTGTCTGGAGAATCCATCATCCCTGACAGAAAAGCCTGGCAGGTCACATTCTATAGGGTCACAAAGAATCAGAAACTACTGAAATGACCCTGAGTGCATAGATTTAAGATTTTTTTTTTTTTTTTTTTTTTTTTTCCTGTGGCAGCTCTACCGCAGTGAGGGTTGAGCTTGAAGGTTATGCAGCTGCTTGGCTTTTGGGGACCCTGGACCCTGGGGGCACCAAGTGTGCAGGGACACAGACTGCCTCCACTCCAGGAGATATGACCTTATCAGAGTTTTGGTTTTTTTTTTTTTTAGCATCTTGTAGCTTGGCGATCAGAAGCCTACTTTAGCCAATATATCTCCATAGCTCCACCCATTCGGGTACTTAGAGGGCTCCCTCGCCTTGAGTCCTTCTCTGTTTTACCACACATCAGGTGTCGGGCCCTAAATGGGAAACTTTGGAAAACAAGGGGGCTAGCTTTGTGGTCGAAAACCTAAGATGGCACCTGGCGGAAGAGATGGGAGCGTGGTCTATGTTGTCTGTCAAAGTTCTTGATTGGCTCTCTTGATTTCTGTGCACGTAGACAGTGTGTGATCTCCATAGACTCCTGTTATAATGAAGGGACATAACAATTTGACCTTTAACGTAATTGGTGCAACTATGGAAAGTCCCTCCTAAAACCCTCCTATTTGTCTATGTAAGCTGGGAGTTTGCAACAATAAACCGGAACTGCTTTGATGGAACCCCTGTTGCGTCTGATTGTCTCTCGCTCTCCGAGGGGCTGGGTTGGCAGACAGCAAGCTCACCTCTCCTCGGGAACCCTCGGTTTTGCTGAGGGAAGTTCCACTGCTTCTACTCTTTATACGGAGCGCCCTCCACAGAAACTGGCACCCAACGTGGGATGTGAAGCGGATGGACGGAGGTGGTGTCACCATGCAGCTCTGAAAGAGGAGCGACGAAGGACCTTAGGCTGGTCACAGCGCAGAGCTCCCTTTAGAGGAGTATCACCCGAGGTAATATGGATTTCAAGGTGGGTCCCCTTCCTTTATGAGGGAAGTGTCAAAAACTCTCTTATTTTCCTTCTCCTCTTCTTGTCTGGTCTGTCTTAATTCTTTCTTTCCGGAGTTTCAGTCAACAGGCGAATGGTTGTGGAGGCAATTGATAAGTCCTGGCTAGGGCCACTCTCTGGCGGACTTTGAAGGCCCCACAACAGGCAAGCCTCAGTAACTAGAGCCCGACCAGGTGAAACTCCCCTTTAATCTTTCTTAACTGAGGACGTGGCCTAAAATCTTCCCTGTGGGCACAGGTCAGGCACTTAAAGGCCATTAGGGCACCTGCCACTTGAAGACTCCCATGACAGGATAAGGGGGTCACAAAATGGGCTAAAAACCTCTAGGGTGCCCGCCCCCAGCAAGAAAACTTCCGTGAAATGACGCAGGCACATAAACAGTTCCAAAAGCATACCATAAGCCCAATTTTATGGCCGCCACCACTCCCGGTAGGATTTTTGGTGGTTGTCCTCAGTGACTTTTCTTTCTGTTCTCTTTCAGCAGCATGGGAAATAACATTAGCAAGTCTGATGAGCCTGACCTCAACGTGCTGAGATATATGCTCATAAGCAGGGGACTTCAGATTTCTGACGCTCAGGCCATTAAGGTCTGGGGGACCACTGTACAATTGGCTCCCTGGGTTGCTTCAGCTAATCTGTTCTCTTGGGACACTTGGGATCAAGTGCAAACCCTTGCTAGGCAGCAAGAGGCTCGATACGGTGAGGAGCCCCCCTTAGGGTTCTGTCTGATCATTTCGGCCCTCAAGCTCTGCTTTTCATGGAGCGAGGAGCATGTCACTGATACGGGTGCCCCCAATTCAAAATCAGAAAGAAAATGGGAAAAGTTTGACGAGGAATGAGTCATGTCGGACCAAGATATAGCAAAAGAGAATGTAGAGAATAAAGACTCTAGAGGGAATAGTGGGCCATGTGAGCCTTTTGGGGATGATAAAGGGACAAAAGAGAATAGACTCCTCTGATGCCTCGGGACCGGGAGCCCAGGGGAGAGATCTGTGCCCCTCCCTGCCTCCCCCATTTGAGGAAGTTTCGGGACCACCCTGGGTGGGAGAGACGAGGTCACCTTGGAAAGGGAGAACCTATGCCGGGGACCCTTGGGGATCCCCGCTGCCCTTTACCGGCCCCACTCAAGCCTTTCCTGTAAATGTTAACCCGGGGTTGGGGGGGGGGGAAACAGGCCGGCAGCCTGGTACCCCTGGGAAGCCAATGATTTAAAAGAGCTTAAAAAGGCAGTGGCAGAGGATGGCCCAAACTCCCTGTGGGCAGAAACTATTCTCCAGGGCCTGGCTTATCAACGACAAGAGAGACACTAAAAAGGAGTGCCCTCAAGGCGGGAGAAGACCTCCCACTATCCCATTTATGTACACCATCTTAGGGGTCATCAAGATTTACCTGGATTGCTTTCAACAAAAAATTCCCTGGCCGATAGAGTGAAGAGAAAAAGTTAAATTTTAAAGCAACCCTTTGTTCTGTTTCTTAAGGGCTAGTCATGACTCATGGAAAAGAAACCTGCCCTCTATCTGATAACCTATAGTCTAGTTTCCTGGCCTTAGAAGGGACCCCCCGGGTGATTGGTTTTCTGTTAATCTTTTCTAGAAAATTGGCTAACCGCCGCAAGGTATGAGGTGGTCGATTAGCCGTTTCAGCCTGGTAACTTCCAGACCTATCTCTGTAAAGGTCAAGTTATGCCCACCAATCAGTTTGCTGAGATTGTCTTCATCCCACCTATACCTGCTTGTAGCTTTTGGTGTATAAAAACTGCTCTGTAACTGGCATCGGGGTTCGCTCCTTTTGAGGAAGATCGAATCCCGGCGCACCGGTTTAATAAATCCTCTTGCTGATTGCATCGAATTCGAGTCCTGGTGATCTGAGAAGCGACGTCTCCCATGATTAGGCCGTTTGGGGCCTAACAAGAGCAGCCTTGCTTACAATTCAAGCTCATAACTTACAAGATGCCTATGATCTTCACGGTCTTACTCATATAATACTTGTAAATCCTGTCTTCCTTATTTACAAGTACCGCCTTTACAGCCCCCATTAGTAAACCCTCGAGGGCTAAAACCCAATGTGCTGTTGCAAACTGATGTAACCCATTATTCCTCTTTTGAAAAACTTAAGCGCCACCATCAACACTTAAAGGCTCAATTACAAAAACAAAAAGGGGGAATAAGCCCTCACCAGAAACTTGGAATGGCACTCTTTACTCCAAACATTTTAAATTTTTCAAAAAATGAACCAATACCATGTTTTCAAAACCATTGGTCTAACCAAGAAATAAAACCTGAAATACAAGTGAGATGGAAAGACCCCATCACTGGTCAGTGGAAGGGGCCTGATCCACTCCTTACAATGGGGAGAGGATTCGGATGCATATTCCCCATTGGGGACCCCAGCCCATATGGGTGCCAGCAAGGAATCTTAAATTTACACAAGAGAAAGGTCAAATCTCAAAACCTGACACAGATTAAAGAGACATTCACATATTGAGCCCAAGAACAAAAAGTTCTTGAGGCGATCTTTTCTTCCCTTTCAGATAATCGATGCAGCGACCCTGGTTGACACTGCTCCTGGTGCTCGTCAGATTACCTATCCTTTCCTTGCTGACCTTCGTCATTGCCACGACTGTGCAACAGTTTTTAAAATCTTTGAAACCTGGATTTAACAACACAAGACCATCAACCATGAGGGTATAACAGTGTCAGCATCTGCTCAAGGATTTCAAACTAGCTCCAACAACTGAGATCTGCCATAACGGGACTCGAACAGCAGCTTGATCTCCACACCAGAGCGATCGAGATGTTGAGTGTTCTGGTGCTCATAGACTGTGAGTGAGATACCCCAGCTTTTGTCTGACAGCTTTTCCAGTGTTAAATGAAACTCTTAACAGGTGAAAAAAGAAGCAATGGATCTATGGGCCTGGATACAAAGTCCATTTACCTGGTTTAAAAATGCCTTCTATTTGCTTGTTTTTGTTGTTCTGCTTGTTGTAGCATTAAAAAAGGTTATACTTGCCCAGGTCATGGACGAGGAGCCCCACGTTGGGGACTCATAAAACCCCTGGATTAATTTAGCCCTTCAAGAGATTAACCGAGACAGATAAAAAAGAGTTCTAGATGCCCATCATCTAGAGAGATTCCGCCTAGCTCCCAAGAGGTGGCTGGATAGCCAATGATGAGTAAGACCCTCAGAGGAGGGCAACCTAAGACAGGCACAGCCACAAGAGGGGCTAGCGAGGCTGGAGGTTGGCCACCTACAGCTTTACGCCTTGCTCTATAAAACATCAATATAAATGTCTCGAGGGCATAAATAAAATAAAAAAGGGGGATATGTCGGGCCCTAAATGGGAAACCTCGGAAAACAAGGGGGCTAGCTTTGTGGTCGAAAACCTAAGATGGCACCTGGCGGAAGAGATGGGGGCATGGTCTATATTGTCTGTCAAAGTTCTTGATTGGCTCTGTTGATTTCTGTGCACGTAGACAGTGTGTGATCTCCATAGACTCCTGTTATAATGAAGGGACATGACAATTTGACCTTTAACGTAATTGGTGCAACTATGGAAAGTCCTTCCTAAAACCCTCCTATTTGTCTATGTAAGCTGGGAGTTTGCAACAATAAACCGGAACTGCTTCGATGGAACCCCTGTTGCGTCTGATTGTCTCTCGCTCGCCGAGGGGCTGGGTTGGCTGGGTTGGCAGATAGCAGGCTCACCTCTCCTCGGGACCCCTCGGCTTTGCTGAGGGAAGTTACACTGCCTCTACTCTTTCTGCAGAGCGCCCCCTGCAATCAGGCACATAGAAGAGCTCCCTGTCTGGGATCCTACTTTGTAATTCAGTGCATCAATCAGTTACTTAAAAGAGCACCTTGTGTGGGGTCCTACTCTGTAGTTCAGTGCATCAGGCATTTGTTGGGCCAGCCTCTCTACTGTTCAATTGGTGATGCTCGGGGGAAAGAGGCTATGGTGATAATTCCAGTCCTTACACATGACTCAGCAGTATCACCTTGCTTCCATGGCTGCCAAGTTTTCCTCCACAGGCATTTCCCACCAGAGTCTTCTCCCTCAAACCCCCTCGATTTAGCTCTCCAGAGCCAAGAGCAGCCTTTGCCCTGGGATTGTTCCAAAATCCCTAAACTCCAGCTCCCAGCCTCTGCATCTTCCAGGTGATCTACATCACTGTCTTGGGTATGTATGGCTGTGGCAAGGATTGTCTGATTCTGAATCAATTAGGCTATCACAGATCAGCTGTTTCACTCTCAGCCTTAAATGTTTCTCCTCTGACTCAGACAAATTGCCCCGATGTGGGAATCAGACCCCTGTTTCAGTTCCTCCATCTGCTGAGAGCAGTTCTAGTCCTACTAACACTCCTGTTTTTCACCCTAGTTCCTTTGTCCTACCAAGTTTTGCATGGTTCTATATATTCTTTTCTGCTGCTCAGGTACATCTGTCCACTCTCAGCTGGTGCTCTGCATGCACTTCTGTGTCTGAAGGTGTGTTCCTGATGTAACTGTGGAGAGTGATGTGCTCCACGTTCACCTACTCCTCTGCCATCTTGTTCTCCTCTCAAGATAATTCTTTTTATCTCCTGAAGTTGCACTCACATATTGAATTTGGGACTCTGAGGGTTATTCCATTCCTTATGACCACCTGAGAATGCAATGCAAGGTTAATCATTGAAATTCCATTAATTTTTAATGTTACATGAAATATTCTATTGAGGACAAATCCTATAAAGATAAAATATAATCTTCATCTGTGACATTAACATTTCCACTTCTAAGGTTACAGCTTCCCTCAAAGCAGGACAACTCTTCTTGGTGAAAATAATTTTTCAACTCCACTAGTTGTTAATAGACAGGGAGGCCTGGCATGCTGCGGTCCATGGAGTCATGAAGAGTCAGACACGATTGAGCAATTGAACTGAACTTAACCTCTGTTACTTCTTTCCTCCCAGAAAAACACTGAGAATGTTTGACCTTATCCCCGATAAAGAAAAACTAAAGTCACACTCAGTTACTAAATAAAACTCAAGGCTAGAATTTAAATTGGTGTCTTTTTTTTTTTTTTTTTTTCCAATTCTGTAGCCAGGAGAGACACTGGTATTCTGTGTTGTGTGAATGAAAAAAAAAAATGCTGCTACAATCATCAAATAACCTACATACATAGTAGAGAAGTGAAAAAGAAAGGTAAAAATAAAAAGAAGATACATAATTTGTTAAGCCAGGAAATGCAAGAAGAAGCTCCAGTTGTATTTTCTGTGATCATCTTAAGTACAGAGCTTGTGGAAATCTACCTTCAGGCAATCAAGCTTCAGGAAATCAACCCTGAATATTCATTGGAAGGATTGTTCCTGAAGCTGAAGCTCCAATACTTTGGCCACCTGATATGAAGATCTGATTCAGTGGAAAAGACCCTACTGCTGGGAAAGACTGAAGGCAAAAAGAGAAGGGGGTAGCAAGAGATGAGATGGTTAGACAGCATCACTGACTCAATGGACATGAATTGGAGCAAACTCTGGCAGATAGTGGAGGACAGAGGAGCCTGGCATGCTGCAGCCCATGGGGTCACAAGGAGTCCAACACAACTAAGCAACTGAACAGCAATAGAGCTTATCTTTATCACTTCAGTCCTCTGCCATGCATAATATTATGTCTTTGACATATATGTTCTTAACTGGCAGGAATCTTTTCCAAGCAAGTGACCTCAAACTTTCATCTTTAGTTATTGTTGTGTCATCAAGATTTATTGAACTCAGTGGAATTTTGAGCTTTTTATTTTAAAATTTACAAAATTTGATCTTTTGAAACTTTTATTCTTTATTAGAATTCAAAAACAAATCCAAAAACAAAGAGGGATTTTGAAATACTTTGCAGTTCACTATTCTAGAAATAATTTTAACATTATTTGACAATTGTTAGTCCATAATACAAAGGACTAAAATAATGATAAAATGGACAAGATGTGGAATTGAGTAGAAGAATTATGCAATAGTAAATTAAATCATCTCTACTGTATCATCCATAGTTTTTTAATTATATTACTGTAAGTACTGCATTATCCCTTAAGAAAATATAATTGACATCTGCAGAGACATCCTTGTAAGTTTCATGACTTTTGTTAAACTGTTCAGAATTGAAACTTTGAAGATTTTTCTCCTAATAAAGTTAAGGAGAAAAAAAAATTGCAAGAGAAAAAATTTCACAATCATTAGATAAATGCAAAGGGATTTGTAGCAGCACTCAAATTCTAATAATGAGGATAATATTGATTGCATTTTACTCATCTTTATATAATCCTATTTTATTTTTATTATAAATTAATTTATTTTAATTGGAGTAATTTAATCTAATTACTTTACAATATTGTATTGGTTTTGCCATACATCAACATGAATCTGCCACAGGTATACACGTGTTCCCCATCCTGAACCCTGTCTCACCTCCCTCCCTGTACTATCCCTCTGGGTCATCCCAGTGCACTAGTCCCAAACATTCTGTATCATGCGTTGAACCTGGACTGGAGTTTCATTTCATATATGATATTATACATGGTTCAATGCCATTCTTCCAAATCTTGTCACCCTCGCCCTCTCCCACAGAGTCCAAAAGACTGTTCTATACATCTGTGTCTCTTTTGCTGTCTCACATACAGGGTTAGATCATTAGAAGGCTGACAGACTTTCTTTTATTTTTAGTGAGAAATAAGATCAGGGAAGTAGTTTTTAAGGAAATAAGGGGAAGTAGTTTTTAAGGAAATTGTGGTGAATAGCAATTGTGATGAAAGGGAAAATAAGACAAACCAGATACAACACAGGATTATTTAGTTGTGGATAGTAGTAGAAGTAGTAATAGTAGAGGTAGTAGTTGCTCAGTTGTGTCCAACTCTTTGTGACCCCTGAGACTGTGGCTCACCAGGCTCCACTGTCCATGGGATTCTCCAGGCAAGAGTATTGGAGTGGATTTCCATTCCCTTCTCCAGTGGATCTTCCCGACCAGGGATCAAACCTGGTTCTCCTGCATTGCAGGTAGATTCTTTACCATCTGAGCTACAGAGAAGATCAGCTGTGGTTCAGTTCAGTTCAGTTCAGTTCGGTCGCTCAGTCGTGTCCGATTCTTTCCGACCCCACAAATTGCAGCATGCCAGGCCTCCGTGTCCGTCACCAACTCCTGGAGTTCACTCACTCACTTCCATCAAGTCAGTGATGCCATCCAGCCATCTTATCCTCTGTCATCCCCTTCTCCTCCTGCCCCCAATCCCTCCCAGAATCAGAGTCTTTTCCAATGAGTCAACACTTCACGTGAGGTAGCCAAAGTACTGGAGTTTCAGCTTTAGCATCTTTCCTTCCAAAGAAATCCCAGGGCTGATCTCCTTCAGAATGGACTGGTTGGATCTCCTTGCAGTCCAAGGGACTCTCAAGAGTCTTCTCCAACACCACAGTTCAAAAGCATCAATTCTTCAACACTCTGCCTTCTTCACAGTCCAACTCTCATATCCATACGTGACCACTGGAAAAACCATAGCCTTGACTAGACGGACCTTTGTTTGCAAAGTAATGTCTCTGCTTTTGAATATGCATAATATCAAAAATAATATCAACAAAATATCATAACTTTTCTTCCAAGGAGGAAGCATCTTTTAATTTCATGGCTGCAGTCACCATCTGCAGTGATTTGAGTGACCCCCCCCCC
>SJYW01030849.1:331017-361745 GCA_006410735.1 Raphicerus campestris | reverse complement strand
GTCAAGAAACACCTGGAGTAACAGGCAAATTTAGCCTTGGAATGCAGAATGAAACAGGGCAAAGACTAATAGAGTTTTGCCAAGAAAATGCACTGGTCATAGCAAACACCCTCTTCTAAAAACACAAGAGAAGACCCTACACATGGACATCACCAGATGGTCAACACCGAAATCAGATTGATTATATTCTATGCAGCCAAAGATGGAGAAGCTCTATACAGTCAAACAAAAGCAAGACCAGGAGCTGACTGAGGCTCAGATCATGAACTGCTTATTACCAAAATCAGACTTAAATCGAAAAAAGTAGGGAAAACAGCTAGACCATTCAGGTATGACCTAAATCAAATCCCTTATGATTATATAGTGGAAGTGAGAAATAGATTTAAGGGTCTAGATCTGATAGATAGAGTGCCTGATGAACTATGAAATGAGGTTCGTGACACTGTACGGGAGATAGGGAACAAGAACATCCTCATGGAAAAGAAATGCAAAAAAGCAAAATGGCTGTCTGGAGAGGCCTTACAAAAATCTGTGAAAAAAAGAGAGATCCACAGTCACTTGATTAAAATAACTTCAACTTAGTTATGCATCAGTGCCAAGAAACAAAATCTGAAAACTTACCCTTTGCATTTGTTCATTAGAACTTCCTATAAGCTGCTAATAATGAGGTCTGTTCTCTCTTTGAAGGGCATGTAAGTTCAACCCTATAGGACAATCAGCTTCATTAGTTTTTTATATTTAGTGTTTAAGTTTTCATTTTAAAAAAGTCACATCATTTTTCATATGACTTCTCTTCATAAAGAGGCATAACACCATATATAGGAAAAGCAATTAATATAGGAAAGAATTTAGAATAAAATAAGTAAAGCATTGACTATGTCCAGGAAAGTTAAGTTAAAGAAACTCTTCTAAGGTTTCTTTATTTAAAAAAAGAAAAGAAAAGAAAAGAAAACTTATATTGTGTTTCACAGTTGTTTCTTCAGTGTAGCATACACCTGGGCTTTGGTATATATTTCTCTTAAGTCACATATACAAAATAAAAGTATAGAAAGAAGCCAATAACTTATACCAAATAATTGTAGTGGAAAAGTAAAAACTATAAAGTAGGTTATTTCTCCCACATATGTTTTACAGACCAAACTATCTCTTCTAATTAAATAAACCTAAAGTCATTACCCAGGACTTATTAACATATGTCTAGAAATCTCCAATTGTTGTTCCAGCTTTAACTCTTGAAAGGTAAGAGTCTTCAATTTGTAACAATATGAATACACAAATAATAGATTATATACTATGAATTTGACTTGACATAATCAAAAAAGTTTCTATAATTCAATAAAAATTTCTCTATCCCACTCAGTTATTCCATCATACGCTTCTTCCACTGAGCATTGTACTTTGAATATTCTGAACATGTTGACTGGGGTGTTTGTTCATAGTACACACTCGCTTATATTCTATTTTTATTCACAGACTAGCTGCCTCTCATTTCTGCCTCAAGGCATCCCTGACCACATAGGTGCTTTTACCTCAGCTGTGTCTTCCATTGTTTTCCAATATGCTCATGGAGCCCTGATAGACTTTAAATAGTATTTTAATTTCACTCTCTTTAATTACTTCATGTTTCTAAGTACCTCAGGAAATTTCCACATGGCCTCTTGCTATAAAATTTGACACATAATGATAGAACAAAGAGATGAGATTTCATATAAAAATCCCTTCTTTTAAGCTTCATTAAGCTAAAGATTACTATTAATCTTCATTTTTTTCCTCCACTACACTATCAACCACTATGTTTCATGTGTATCTGTTCACTATTTTTCTTCATTCATAGAAAGTAAAGTCGATAAGTGAGGAGATATTTCTCATTCATTGCTGATTACCCTGAGCCTATTATGATATCTGATGCTATTTCTTACATACTTGCTTTTTTATTGCATAAAATACAATAAATGTGCCAAGATATTAGACTAAGAAAGATTGATTTAAAGATGAAAGAATAAATCACAAAATATTTTGCTTTCCAGCTTCTGTCATTAATGATATTTATTCCAAGAATTATAAAATACATAAATGAATTTAATTATGGATAAATTAGGATCCTATGATCTCTTTTTATATACAGGTTCTACAAAATATTACTTCAAACATATTTGAACAATTCTTCAAAAAAATATTTTGCTATTTTCATCTTATACTCAATTCAGTTCAGTTTAGTTCATTCAGTCGTGTTCGACTCTTTGCGACCCCATGAATCGCAGCACGCCAGGCCTCCCTGTTCATCACCATCTCCTGAAGTTCACTCAGACTCACGTCCATCGAGTCAATGATGCTATCCAGCCATGCCATCCTCGGTCGTCCCCTTCTCCTCCTTCCCCCAATCCCTCCCAGCATCAGAGTCTTTTCCAAAGAGTCAACTCTTCTCATGAGGTGGCCAAAATACTGGAGTTTCAGCTTTAGTATCATTATTTCCAAAGAAATTTCAGGGTTGATCTCCTTCAGAATTGACTGGTTGGATCTCCTTGCAGTCCAAGGGACTCTCCAGAGTCTTCTCCAACACCACAGTTCAAAAGCATCAATTCTTTGGCGCTCAGTCTTCTTCACAGTCCAACTCTCACATCCATACATGACTACTGGAAAAACTATAGCCTTGACTAGACTGACCTTTGTTGGCAAAGTAATGTCTCAGCTTTTCAATATACTACCTAGGTTTGTCATAACTTTTCTTCCAAGGAGTAAGCGTCTTCTAATTTCATGGCTGCAGTCACTATCTACTACAGTGATTTTGGACCCAAAAAGATAAAGTCTGACACTGTTTCCACTGTTTGCCCAACTATTTCCAACATGAAGTGATGGGGCCGAATGCCATGATCTTTATTTTCTGAATGTTGAGCTTTAAGCCAACTTTTTCGCTCTCCTCTTTCACTTTCAAGAGGCTTTTTAGCTCCTCTTCACTTACTGCCATAAGGGTGATGTCATCTGCATATCTGAGGTTATTGATGTTTCTCCCAGCAATCTTGATTCCAGCTTCTGTTTCTTCCAGTCCAGCGTTTCTCATGATGTACTCTGCATAGANCTAGCTGCCTCTCATTTCTGCCTCAAGGCATCCCTGACCACATAGGTGCTTTTACCTCAGCTGTGTCTTCCATTGTTTTCCAATATGCTCATGGAGCCCTGATAGACTTTAAATAGTATTTTAATTTCACTCTCTTTAATTACTTCATGTTTCTAAGTACCTCAGGAAATTTCCACATGGCCTCTTGCTATAAAATTTGACACATAATGATAGAACAAAGAGATGAGATTTCATATAAAAATCCCTTCTTTTAAGCTTCATTAAGCTAAAGATTACTATTAATCTTCATTTTTTTCCTCCACTACACTATCAACCACTATGTTTCATGTGTATCTGTTCACTATTTTTCTTCATTCATAGAAAGTAAAGTCGATAAGTGAGGAGATATTTCTCATTCATTGCTGATTACCCTGAGCCTATTATGATATCTGATGCTATTTCTTACATACTTGCTTTTTTATTGCATAAAATACAATAAATGTGCCAAGATATTAGACTAAGAAAGATTGATTTAAAGATGAAAGAATAAATCACAAAATATTTTGCTTTCCAGCTTCTGTCATTAATGATATTTATTCCAAGAATTATAAAATACATAAATGAATTTAATTATGGATAAATTAGGATCCTATGATCTCTTTTTATATACAGGTTCTACAAAATATTACTTCAAACATATTTGAACAATTCTTCAAAAAAATATTTTGCTATTTTCATCTTATACTCAATTCAGTTCAGTTTAGTTCATTCAGTCGTGTTCGACTCTTTGCGACCCCATGAATCGCAGCACGCCAGGCCTCCCTGTTCATCACCATCTCCTGAAGTTCACTCAGACTCACGTCCATCGAGTCAATGATGCTATCCAGCCATGCCATCCTCGGTCGTCCCCTTCTCCTCCTTCCCCCAATCCCTCCCAGCATCAGAGTCTTTTCCAAAGAGTCAACTCTTCTCATGAGGTGGCCAAAATACTGGAGTTTCAGCTTTAGTATCATTATTTCCAAAGAAATTTCAGGGTTGATCTCCTTCAGAATTGACTGGTTGGATCTCCTTGCAGTCCAAGGGACTCTCCAGAGTCTTCTCCAACACCACAGTTCAAAAGCATCAATTCTTTGGCGCTCAGTCTTCTTCACAGTCCAACTCTCACATCCATACATGACTACTGGAAAAACTATAGCCTTGACTAGACTGACCTTTGTTGGCAAAGTAATGTCTCAGCTTTTCAATATACTACCTAGGTTTGTCATAACTTTTCTTCCAAGGAGTAAGCGTCTTCTAATTTCATGGCTGCAGTCACTATCTACTACAGTGATTTTGGACCCAAAAAGATAAAGTCTGACACTGTTTCCACTGTTTGCCCAACTATTTCCAACATGAAGTGATGGGGCCGAATGCCATGATCTTTATTTTCTGAATGTTGAGCTTTAAGCCAACTTTTTCGCTCTCCTCTTTCACTTTCAAGAGGCTTTTTAGCTCCTCTTCACTTACTGCCATAAGGGTGATGTCATCTGCATATCTGAGGTTATTGATGTTTCTCCCAGCAATCTTGATTCCAGCTTCTGTTTCTTCCAGTCCAGCGTTTCTCATGATGTACTCTGCATAGAAGTTAAATAAGCAGGGTGACAATATACAGCCTTGACGTACTCCTTGTCCTCTTTGAAACCAGTCTCTTGTTCCATGTACAGTTCTAACTCTTGCTTCCTGACCTGCATACAGATTTCTCAAGAGGCAGGTTAGGTGGTCTGGTATACTCAATTCAGCTAGGTTATATTATAAAATAGATATTTATTTAAGTGTTAATAATATTGCTGCTCTCATTTCATCATTAGT
The DNA here is from genome assembly GCA_006410735.1 of Raphicerus campestris. Lineage (NCBI taxonomy): Eukaryota > Metazoa > Chordata > Mammalia > Artiodactyla > Bovidae > Raphicerus > Raphicerus campestris. The sequence continues at coordinate 356,842 of SJYW01030849.1, read as the reverse complement.
AAAGTTTTCTTTTATTTTTAATAATTCCTCTTAAGAGACTAGATGCATTACTATGTTGTCTTGCTGCTTGAGTTTCTGATCCTATATGAATTTGTGCAGCATTTTCTAGGGAAGTCTAGCATAATTTATATTATTGTAATTGTTAACTTTGCTTTACATGGTAGCCAATGTGAAATAACCTTAACTAATGCCATTTTATTTGCAGAATACTAATACTCTTTTCACTAATTTAATTTGTATTGCTTTTAGTATAAGAATATTAAAGAAGTCTGCAAATTTTAAGAAACATGTCTCAATGTAATTTTAGAATTTACATAAACCCTGCCTGATTTCAAAAATAGAATCTTCTCACTTTATATCAAGTAGTTCCCAAACAACTTTACAGATTATTTAAAAAACTAGTTTCTTCCCTTGTACCATCTGGATCTGTGTAACTTACTAAGAAACAACAGTTCAATGTTAAGCATATAACCGTTAAAGAGTTATTTAAAACAGTCCTTTTGTGGTGACCTGTCCTATCAGAACTTAATCTTGGGGTTATGAAGGTGGGAATGAGATTTACAGATTTTCTTCATTTATTTAAGGGGAAATCACAGTCATGTAAAACCAAGCACACACACAGATGCACACACTGCATCTGTGAGAGTGAAGTGTAGTTATAAACAAAAGTTATAAAGTGGTAATCTTAATAATCTTTATATTACAGAATTATTTAAGTTAAAGCATTAGCTGAAGAACTTGTCTTTGGTTATCCCACTTGCTGACAAAATGAAAAATGCATATTTGATCTTGTTAAATTTTGTGATTTAAGTATTATTCTATCATGAGATGGGCAGTGAGTACTTAATTTTCATTTTTGACTCAATAGGAAAGCCTCAGTTAAGCTCATTTACCTACTTTCCAAAATACACCTAGCAACATCTGTGATACAGAAGTCATCAGCAATAGACTAAAAAGGAACCTCATCAGGTCAAGTTTCAGAAGAAAGCAGCACATGATTAGGGAAAACACTATGGTTAAATTTTATATGCTTATTAATTATCAGTGCTCATTCCCAATTTCTCACTATCCCAAAATGCAAAATCCTCAAATGTCTAAAAAACAAAATGGAATAGTTGAAATGTATGTGAAATTTGAGAAAAACTATACATCAGTTCACTTCAGTCGTTCAGTCATGTCTGACTCTTTGCGACCCTATGAATTGCAGCATGCCAAGCCTCCCTGTCCATCACCAACTCCTGGAGTTCACTCAAACTCATGTCCACCACGTCAATAATACCATCCAGGCATCTCATCCTCTGTCATCCCCTTTCACTTTCATCAAAGGCTTTTTAGTTTCTCTTCACTTTCTGCCATTAGAGTGGTGCCATCAGCATATCTGAGATTATTTCTCCCCGCAATCTTGATTCCAGCTTGTTTCCTCCAGCCCAGTGTTTCTTATGAAGTACTCTGCATATAAGTTAAATGAGCAGGGTGACAATATACAGCCTTGATGTACTCCTTTTCTTATTTGGAACCAGTACGTTGTTCCAGGTCCAGTTCTAACTGTTGCTTCCTGACCTCCATACAAAATTATGTACAATTGAATACATGTATAATTTTCAGGAAGAGGGATAAAAATGGAAGAAAATACACTGAATAAAAATACAAAGAGAATGAAAAAGATAGAAAATAGTGGTTGGGAAAGGAAATATTTAAATTCAGAGAACAATATTGCCTTTCCGAGGCTATAAAATGTAAACAAAATCTGGCTATTATGTCAACTAATATTCTTGGGAAGACAAGATAAAAGTTGGAACTAACAAATAGTAGTAAAATATTTTGTTCTACCAAGTTTAGAATATAAGCTGCTTCAGGAAGCTTTAGTCATTTTTGTTCACTTATGAGGAAGTGTACTTACTTTCATAGCAGACTCTGCCACATGGAGACTATTCAGTAAATGTTTCTGGAATGAATGCAATTTATGTAATGAATAAAATTTTTCCATAGATGCTTTTAAATTAATTGCTTGCTTATTTGTTTAATCACAAAATTACCCATTTATAAGGAAGAAAGATTATATTGGGTTAGTGTGATGGTATTTAAATTGTTTTAATAAATTCCAGGCTAATAGATTTTAGATAACTAGAAATTAGAGGTTACACATAGTTCATTATTTTATTCTTTTAACCTATTTATTGAATATGTGTCATGTGCCCATTGATATTATAGGTCTTATGGATACAGAGATAAAAGGCAAAATATCTGGATCTGCAGAGACTGTATCTTAAAAAAAAAAAGAAAATTAAAAAAATATAGTTTATACTCATGAAGAAATATTTGCAATACAGGAAAAATAATGTGCTAGAGATTCAAGTAGGCACAGAATAAAAGTGTATACTGACTCCTGAAGAGATCAAAAAGAATGCATAGAAATAATAGTAACTTAGTTCAGTTCAGTTCAGTCTCTCAGTCGTGTCCAACTCTTTGCAACCCCATGAATTGCAGCGCGCCAGGCCTCCCTGTCCATCACCAACTCCCGGAGTTCACTCAGACTCACACCCATCGAGTCTGTGATGCCATCCAGCCATGCCATCCTCGGTCGTCCCCTTCTCCTCCTTCCCCCAATCCCTCCCAGCATCAGAGTCTTTTCCAGTGAGTCAACTCTTCGCATGAGGTGGCCAAATTACTGGAGTTTCAGCTTTAGCATCAATTCCTTCCAAAGAAATTCCAGGGCTGATCTCCTTCAGAATGGACTGGTTGGATCTCCTTGCAGTTCAACGGACTCTCAAGAGTTTTCTCCAACACCAGAGTTCAAAAGCATCAATTCTTCCGTGCTCAGCCTTCTTCACAGTCCAATTCTCACATCCATACATGACCACAGGAAAAACCATAGCCTTGACTAGACCGATCTTAGTCGGCAAAGTAATGTCTCTGCTTTTGAATATACTATCTAGGTTGGTCATAACTTTTCTTCCAAGGAGTAAGCATCTTCTAATTTCATAGCTGCAGTCACCATCTGAGGTGATTTTGGAGCCCCCCAAAATAAAGTCTGACACTGTTTCCACTGTTTCCCCATCTATTTCTCACTGATCCTCAAATACAAAAGTATGATAATCCTAAAGGAAAACAGAAACGCTTTCTGGGATCAGAAAGAGCATTTACAAATACCTTGGGTTTTGAGAGAGTCTAGAAGGAAATGGCAGCCCACTGCAGTGTTCTTGCCTGGAGAATCCCAGGGACGGGGGAGCCTGGTGAGCTGCTGTCCATGGGGTCGCACAGAGTCAGACACGACTAAAGCACTTTACCAGCAGCAGCAGCAGTGCTTCTAGAAATGAGAAAGAAAGGGAAAATACCTATTATCAGGGCATTTCCTGCTGACCTGTAGAGATTAGATTAGATGCCATTGACAATAAAACTAACTAAAAGATTCCATCAGTTCAGTTGAGTCCATTAGCCATATCTGACTCTTTGCAACCCCGTGGACTGCAGCACACCAGGCTTCCTGTCCATCACCAACTCCCAGAGCTTATTCAAACTCATGTCCATAGATTCAGAGATGCCATCCAACCATCTCACCTTTTATCGTCCCCTTCTCCTCCCACTTTCAATCTTTCCAAGCATCAGAGTCTTTTCCAGTGAGTCAGTTCTTCTCATCAGGTGGCCAAAGTATTAGAGCTTCAGCATCAGCATCAGTCCTACCAGTGAATATTCAGAACTGATATCCTTTAGGATTGACTGGTTGTATTTCCTTGCAGTCCAAGCCTCTCAAGGGTCTTCTTCAACACCGAAGTTTGAAAGCATCAATTCTTCTGCACTCCGTTTTCTTTGTAGTCCAACTCTCACATTCATACGTGACTACTGGAAAAGCCATTAGCTTTGACTAGACAGAACTTTGTTGGCAAAGTAATGCCCCTGCTTTTTAATCTGCTGTCTAAGATGGTCATAGTTGTTCTTCCAATGAAAAAGTGTCTTTTAATTTAATGGCTGCAGTCACCATCTGCAGTGATTTTGAAGCCCCCCAAAATAGTCTCTCACTGTTTCCATTGTTTCTCCATCTATTTGCCATGAAGTGATGGGACTGGATGATATGATCTTAGTTTCCTGAATCCTGAGTTTTAAGCCAACTTTTTCACTGTCCTCTTTCACTTTCATCAAGAGGCTTTTTAGTTCTTCACTTTCTGCCATGAGAGTGATGTCATCTGTATATATGAGGTTATTGATATTTCTTGTAGCAATGTCCATTCCAGTCTGTGTTTTATCGAGCCAATGTTTCTCATGATGTACTCTGCACATAAGTTAAATAACCTGTGATAATATACAGCCTTGCCATGCTACTTTTCTGAGTTGGAACCAGTCTGCTCCATGGGCAGTTTTAATTGTCGCTTCTTGAACTGCATACAGATTTTTCAAGAGGCAAGTAAGGTGGTCTGGTATTTCTGTCTCTTTAAGAATTTTCCACAGTTTGTTGTGATCCACACAGTCAAAGGCTTTGTCATAGTCAATAAAGCAGAAGTAGATGTTTCTCTGCAACTCTCTTGCTTTTTTGATGATCCAATGGATGTTTGCAATTTGATCTCGTTTCCTTTTTTTTTTTTTTTTTTCTAAATCCTGCTTGAACATCTGGAAGTTCTTGGTTCACGTACAGTTGAAGTCTGGCTTGGAGAATTTTGAGAATAATTTTGGTAGTATGTCAGATGAGTGCAATTGTGTGGTGGCTTGAGCATTCTATAGCACTGCCTTTCTTAGAGAATAAACTGAAAACTGAATTTTTCCGGTCCTGTGGCCATGCTGAGTTTTCCAAATTTGCTGGCATATTGAGTCCAACACTTTCACAGAATCATCTTTTAGGATTTGAAATAGTTCAGCTGGAATTTCATCACCTCCACTAACTTTGTTCATAGTGATGCTTCCTAAGGTCCAGTTGACTTCTCATTCCAGGATGTCTGGCTCTAGGTGAATGATCACACCACCATGGAAATCTGGGTCATGAATCTTTTTTGTATAGTTCTATGTATTCTTGCCACCTCTTAATATCTTCTGCTTCTGTTAGGTCCATATCACTTATGTCCTATATTGTGCCCATCTTTGCATGAAATATTTCCTTGATATATCTAATTTTCATGAACTGATCTCTAGTCTTTCCCATTCTTTTGTATTCCTCTATATCTTTACATTGATCACTAGAGGAAAGCTTTCTTATTGCTCATTGATATTCTTTGAAACTCTGTTTTCTAATGGGTATATATTTCCCTTTCTCCTTTCCCTTTTTCGTCTTTTCTTTTCTCAGTTCTTTGTAAGGCCTCCTCAGACAGCCACTTTTCCTTTTTACATTTCTTTTTCTTGGGGATGATCCTGAACACTGCCTCCTATAATGTCATGGACGTTCATCCATAGATCTTCGGGCACTCTGTCTATCAGATCTAATCCGTTGAATATATTTGTCACTTTCACTGGATAATTGTAAGGGATTTGATTTAGGTCATACCTGAGTGGTGTCTTTGGTGCAGAGTTCTGACAAAACATGGGCCATTAGAGAAAGTGTAGTTGCTCTGTCATTTCCGACTCTTTGCAACCTCATGGACTGTAGCCCACCAGGCTCCTCTATCCATGGGATTCTCCAGACAAGAATACTAAAATAGAGTTGCCATTTCCTTCTCCAGCAGATCTTCCTGACCCAGGGATCGAACTTGGGTCTCCCACATCACAGGCAGATGGTTTACCTTCTGAGCCAACAGGGAAGCCCTTACAAAATTAAGGTGAAGCTGCTCAATTGTGTCTGACTCTTTGCGACTCCATGGACTGGAGCCTACCAGGCTCTTCCAACCCTGGGATTTTCCAGGCAATAGTATTGGAATGGGTTGCCATTTCCTTCTCCATCCTTCGGAGAAGTGGCAAACCACTTCAGTATTCTTGCCTTGAGAACCCCATGAACAGAAAGAATGAAAAAGCAAAAACATAGGACACTGAAAATAAACTCCCTAGGTCAGTGGGTGCCCAATATGCCACTGGAGATCAGTGGAGAAATAATTCCAAAGAGAATGAAGAGATGTAGCCAAAGAAAAAACAACACCCAGTTGTGGATATGACTAGTGATGGAAGTAGCATCTGATGCTGTAAATAGCAATATTGCATAGGAACCTGGAATGTTCAGTCCATGAATCAAAGCAAATTGGAGGTGGTCAAACAGGAGATGGCAAGAGTGAACATTGACATTTTAGGAATCAACGAACTAAAATGGACTGCTTCTACTGCTAAGTCGCTTCAGTTGTGTCTGACTCTATGCAACCCCATAGACGGCAACCCAACAGGCTCCCCCATCCCTGGGATTCTCCAGGCAAGAGTACTGGAGTGGGTTGCCATTTTCTTCTCCAAAAATGGACTGGAATGGATAAATTTAACTCAGATGACCATTATATCTACTACTGTGGGCAAGAATCCCTTAGAAGAAATGAAGCAGCCATCATAGTCAACAAAAGAGTCCAAAATATAATACTTGTGTTCAATCTCAAAAGTGACAAAATGATCTCTGTTCGTTTCCAAGGCAAACTGTTCAGTTTATGCCCCAATCAGTAATACTGAAGAAGTTGAATGGTTCTATGAAGACTTACAAGACCTTCTAGAACTAATACCCCCAAAAAGATGTCCTTTTCATTATAGGGGACTGGAATGTAAAATAGGAAGTCAAGAGATATCTGGAGTAACAGGCAAATTTGGCCTGGGTGTATAGAACAAAGCAGGTCAAAGGCTAACAGAGTTTTGCCAAGAGAACGCACTCGTCATAGCAAACGCTGCCTTTCAACAACACAAGAGAAGACTCTTCACGTGGACATCACCAGATGGTCAATACCAAAATCAAATTGATTATATTATTTTCAGCCAAAGATGGAGAAGCTCTATACAGTAGTCAGCAAAAACAAGATCAGGAGCTGACTGTGGCTCAGATCATGAACTCCTTATTGCCAAATTCAGACTGAAATTGAAGAAAGTAAGGAAAGCCACTAGACCATTCAGGTATGACCTAAACCAAATCCCTTACATTTATACAGTGGAAAGATTCCATATTGGTGATTGTGTGAACAAATTTCACTGAGAAAGTTCCCTAAGTAAACAAAGAATTGGATGAGACCTCTTACATGAGAATGGATTGAAAGAAATTGAGAAAAGAAAAGGGGAAAGTGTAGTTCTATAATTTAGATTAAAAATGGTGAGAGCTTGAACTCACAAGAGCATTTGAAATGAAGTGGGAGAGGATAAACATCACAAAGTAAATTAATCACCATAACTGATATATTTTGAGTATTTTTAAAGTGCTGTGCACTGTTGTGAGTATTTTACACTTATAATCCCTTTCAATTTATACTATTGTCACAGTATGTATAAATTTGGCCATCTAATCCCAGATGAAGACATTGAAGCTCAGAAAGGTTAAGTGATTCACTCAGTATCACTAGTATACAGCAAGAAAGTGGCAGAGATAGAATTTAAACCCTAGAAGCTTGGCTATAGAATCCATATTTTAGTACCTCTAGAGAGACAAAATATGTTAATAATGTGGAATCAACATTATTTTCAGGTTAAAAAGATAAATACATGAGGGTGAAAGATAAATTTAAGATGATTCCTGAGTTTCTGACTTGGGTTGGAGATTAGAGAGTAGAACATTTATTTCATTGAGAACAGATTGAGTATAAAATGCAAATATTAGTTGTTATAATTAAATACCTTCTTCATAACATTATGTGGTAATCAGTAAGGCTGATGTTTTCTGTTTTATCATCTTCTATGCATATGTTTAAGATGAAATTCACTACTCTTTTGAATAGAAATATGGCCATATGACTTCATTCAGCTAGTATGGAATCAAAATATCATGTGTTATTTCCAGACATACATTTTAGGAATCTCTGTGTGATTGATCACACTTTTTTTTTCCCATGTGAAACCATGTCATCCAAAGTGTTTTGTGAAACACTAGATTTTTTAGATTAGAGGTGCTATTTAGAGGATGGCATAGAGTTAAGTCTCAAGTCAACATGTGACGGATGTGTAAACTGAGGAAGAAATGTCTTTTTTTTTTTTAAGCCATTGATACTCTGAAGTTATTGAATATTGCATCATCATAGCTTATCCTGACTACCATAAGTTTATTCAGAATTAATAAAGTAATATGCATAATATTTTAGACCAAAGATAGATCCTCTATGTATGTCCTTTACAAAAATTACTACCATTTATTCAGTGTCAGGCATATATATATATTATTTCTAACCTTCACAGCAACCTTGCATAGTATAAAAACCTCATTTCATAAAAGAGAAAAACAATAGTTGGAACGATTAGTGTTTTGTCTAACATCATTCTGCTAGGAAGCTGTAGAATTAGGATTCAAACTTGGTGTATTTCTGGTCTTTGCAAATTTATTGCATTTTTATTAGTTACATCATTTTGTGAAATTTTTTTACAACATTTTCTTGTGAACTTTGAATTTATTCCCTACAACAAAACTTCTATTTTCTTAAGTTTCTTGCAAGATAAACAGAAATAAACTGACTTAAAGGCACAGTAGCTGGCCATTCAAGTCCTTGCTTGTTCCCCACACAAAAGCTCATGGACTAAAATACTTTTACATTTTTCTTGGCTGATATAACTGAGAGCAGTTAAGAGTTGAATGTCTATAAAAAGAAAATGAATGGTCTCAAAATTGGGGTAAGATGTATCAGATTAGAATGAATTAGGGTAGACTGTGGCTCCCCTTGTGACTCAAGTGGTAAAGAACCTGCTGGCAGTGTGAGTGATCGTGGTTCCATCCCTGGGTTGGGAGGATCCCCTAAAGAAGAGAATGGCTACCCGCTCCAGTATTCTTGCCTGGAGAATTCCACGGACAGAGGCATCTGGCAGATAAAAGTTCTTAGGGTCACAAAGAATCAGACATGACAGAACGACTAACACATCAAACTATTTACTGATTCTGTCTCTCCTTCTTTAACGTCTATATTGAGAAACAATTCACATGTCTTTTAATTCAATCATTTAAAATGTACAATTCAATGGTGGGGTAGGGGGAGTACACATGAGGCACCAATATGAAGTTAGCAGGTACTGCGATTTGTCAATNTGTGTAAACTGAGGAAGAAATGTCTTTTTTTTTTTTAAGCCATTGATACTCTGAAGTTATTGAATATTGCATCATCATAGCTTATCCTGACTACCATAAGTTTATTCAGAATTAATAAAGTAATATGCATAATATTTTAGACCAAAGATAGATCCTCTATGTATGTCCTTTACAAAAATTACTACCATTTATTCAGTGTCAGGCATATATATATATTATTTCTAACCTTCACAGCAACCTTGCATAGTATAAAAACCTCATTTCATAAAAGAGAAAAACAATAGTTGGAACGATTAGTGTTTTGTCTAACATCATTCTGCTAGGAAGCTGTAGAATTAGGATTCAAACTTGGTGTATTTCTGGTCTTTGCAAATTTATTGCATTTTTATTAGTTACATCATTTTGTGAAATTTTTTTACAACATTTTCTTGTGAACTTTGAATTTATTCCCTACAACAAAACTTCTATTTTCTTAAGTTTCTTGCAAGATAAACAGAAATAAACTGACTTAAAGGCACAGTAGCTGGCCATTCAAGTCCTTGCTTGTTCCCCACACAAAAGCTCATGGACTAAAATACTTTTACATTTTTCTTGGCTGATATAACTGAGAGCAGTTAAGAGTTGAATGTCTATAAAAAGAAAATGAATGGTCTCAAAATTGGGGTAAGATGTATCAGATTAGAATGAATTAGGGTAGACTGTGGCTCCCCTTGTGACTCAAGTGGTAAAGAACCTGCTGGCAGTGTGAGTGATCGTGGTTCCATCCCTGGGTTGGGAGGATCCCCTAAAGAAGAGAATGGCTACCCGCTCCAGTATTCTTGCCTGGAGAATTCCACGGACAGAGGCATCTGGCAGATAAAAGTTCTTAGGGTCACAAAGAATCAGACATGACAGAACGACTAACACATCAAACTATTTACTGATTCTGTCTCTCCTTCTTTAACGTCTATATTGAGAAACAATTCACATGTCTTTTAATTCAATCATTTAAAATGTACAATTCAATGGTGGGGTAGGGGGAGTACACATGAGGCACCAATATGAAGTTAGCAGGTACTGCGATTTGTCAATACTTTTTTTTTTTTTTTAAGCAGGGAAGTCTGAGCTAGAGGCCTAGAAGTTACAATTCCAAAGGCTGTTACTATATGTGGCCCCTCAGTGAGTGCATAGTCAGGATGACAGGTGATGAATGAGGCATTCTAGAGTACATAGAAATCGCTTATTTAGGATTCTTTGGACTGTAAGTATCTGGATATCTCAAGATAAATTGACTTATATAGCAAGAAAATGAATTGCCCATGAAATAAGAACTGAAAGGCAGTTTTCTAGATTTCTTTCTTTCTTTCTTTTAATGATTTAGCACTCTCATCTCCTTTGTGCTTCATCATCCTCATTTGTGTTTCTGCCCTCAGAGTGATTTTATCATGGTTACAAAGTACTGTAGTCATTAGAGGTAATATTAAAATATATAGAAAGCTATTCAAGTCTATCTGTGACCTTTCGTTCATGTGTGCTGTCACTCAGTGTTGTCCAACTCTTTGCAACCTTGTGGACTTTACCCTGTCAGACTCCTCTGTCCATGGAATTCTCCAGGAAAGAAAACTGGAGTGGGTTGCCATTTCCTTCTCCAGGGAATCTTCCTGACCCAGGGATGGAACTTGTATTTGGTGTGTCTCCTGAATTGGCAGGTATATTCTTTAGTATTGAACCTCGTGGGAAGCCATCTGTGACCTTAGATATGTTATAAAATCTCACTGAGTAGGAACAGAACACATGGCCACCCTTTACATTAACTGCAGAGTTGTTTCACTCTGATTGGTTCAGTTCATTCAGCATTTACCTCTGTGTTGAGGATGGAGTAAATATCTCTTGAGAAATGAAGGGGAGAGGTGATTATTTGAACAAAGTTAAAAGACTGTTAGCCGGTGTAAAAATGGTAATAAATATTGGGCAATCAACAGATGTTTTTGCTATTGTCAAAAGTAGACAAGAAGCAAAAAAAAAAAAAAAAAAAAAAGTCAGCAAGAAGGCAAGAGAAGTAAAAAGAAAATGATGAGTATAATAGTCCATTGGAGACGAGTACTCTCAAATAAGAGCCAGAAAAAAGAATAATTTTAACTTACATTGAAAAACAAAGTTTTGTCTCCCCCTATTTTCCTCTTTTCTTTTTTTCCCTCTTGAAAACCTATGGCAAGATAAGATATTGAGAGAAAACATGGTTTGTAGGAGAAATGAGAGATATCAAAGCAAGGAAAAAGTAAGGAATGTTCTTTAAGTTTCACTATGAAAAGAGAAGTAAGGTGGTAGCTAGAAAAGTTCTGTCTTTCACAGTTTTCTAACAAAAGTAATACACATACCTTCAAAATTCAAAGATTCCTAAAATATATGTTGTAAAAAGTGATATTCTCCCAAATTACAACACAAAAATACAACTATTGAGCTATATAAATTCCTCTTATTGTGATTATGTCTATGCATATTTATATAAATATAACCACAATCTTTGGCAACCAACTTATTTATTAATATATGTTGGTATCATTTTAAATTGGTACAGATGGATTCCTCTAGCTCACTTTGATAAATGAATTTTGTACTTTCATTTTCTATAGCATTCATTATAAATGAAATTATAAATCAAATTTTAGCATTCATTATAAATCAAATTTTAGCTTTTAACATTTATAATATATTCAATGAAGTAATCTTGTACTTATAAATAGAGCAGTTTTTCTGGAAATTAGTTTCTAGATGTAGAATTATTATTCAGAAATAACTTTTACAACTTTTAAAGATACAGTCAAATATTTCTTGCTGAATATGTGCTAGTTAGTTAGAATAGGAAAGAGGAATCCAGAATGGCTGTGGTTAAAAGACAAGGAAGGGAAAAATCCTCAAAAGTAGAACAAAGGAAGGTCCAAACACCTGAGTGAGGACCTCAGGTAAAACAAAGAGCACTCCTGGCTAATCCAGTCTGCATAAGGCAGGGCCAGGGGAGGAGAAAAAAATATATATTAAAAAAGGACCCAAAACTGAGCTGGGGGACTCTCTTCTCTTCGTATCTTTTAGGTCACCCTTCCCTCACACCTCGAGGATGGATTTTTCTTTGCTTTCTAAATAAAAACAAGCTGTAACAGCAAACTGCAGCACTAATCCATCGAAGGACTGTAACACTGGTTAGTCTGTCGCTTCAAATTTTTGTTGCAATGAGACAGAACTAAGAAAATTACAATTTTCCCGTAAATCTATAGTGCTGTTTCTTGGATTTAATCTGACTGAAACAACCTCAGTGTGGCCCCCACGAGGAAGAAGCCAAGCACAGCAGGAGCCCAAATTGGTGAAACCTCCTGTAGTGGAAACTTAACATGAAGAAAACCCAGCACAGAAGAGGTGACAAGAAGGCCAGCGTGCTGGAAACAGAAACAGTGAAAAACAAACTCAGCAGAAAGCTCATGCAGCTCAGTCTCCGATTCAGAAGACCTTTGGTTAAGGTAGGAGGGTATTGCTCCTATGCCTGGAAGGACGTAAGCCTAACAAAATTTTAATTTCTTTACAATCTCTCATTTGTTTCCTCGAACCCCTCGAAAACAGATGAGTGGCAGTGGGTGCAACTGAGGGACTCTGGAGGGGCTACTCCCCAGTGTGTCCTGAAGACTCCACTATCCTCTGTGCTCTAGCAGCTGTTACCCAAGCCAGTGGGTGTTCTTCTGTCCTTAATCTTTGTGCCAAGAATCAGGTCAATGAAAACTGTGAGAACAGGTCAGGCATTTAGCAGATTTTCTGGCAGGTTATGAAGGGGATTCCTTGGCATGTTTTTCCACTGCCTTTTCCTTCTGTCCTTCAGCTCCTCTCTCCTGGGACTTGAGCCCAGCCAAAACCAATGGTGCCTGGCTTCAGGACCTAATGAAGCTCAGGCTCTGATGTTTAATTGCAAANTTATTATTCAGAAATAACTTTTACAACTTTTAAAGATACAGTCAAATATTTCTTGCTGAATATGTGCTAGTTAGTTAGAATAGGAAAGAGGAATCCAGAATGGCTGTGGTTAAAAGACAAGGAAGGGAAAAATCCTCAAAAGTAGAACAAAGGAAGGTCCAAACACCTGAGTGAGGACCTCAGGTAAAACAAAGAGCACTCCTGGCTAATCCAGTCTGCATAAGGCAGGGCCAGGGGAGGAGAAAAAAATATATATTAAAAAAGGACCCAAAACTGAGCTGGGGGACTCTCTTCTCTTCGTATCTTTTAGGTCACCCTTCCCTCACACCTCGAGGATGGATTTTTCTTTGCTTTCTAAATAAAAACAAGCTGTAACAGCAAACTGCAGCACTAATCCATCGAAGGACTGTAACACTGGTTAGTCTGTCGCTTCAAATTTTTGTTGCAATGAGACAGAACTAAGAAAATTACAATTTTCCCGTAAATCTATAGTGCTGTTTCTTGGATTTAATCTGACTGAAACAACCTCAGTGTGGCCCCCACGAGGAAGAAGCCAAGCACAGCAGGAGCCCAAATTGGTGAAACCTCCTGTAGTGGAAACTTAACATGAAGAAAACCCAGCACAGAAGAGGTGACAAGAAGGCCAGCGTGCTGGAAACAGAAACAGTGAAAAACAAACTCAGCAGAAAGCTCATGCAGCTCAGTCTCCGATTCAGAAGACCTTTGGTTAAGGTAGGAGGGTATTGCTCCTATGCCTGGAAGGACGTAAGCCTAACAAAATTTTAATTTCTTTACAATCTCTCATTTGTTTCCTCGAACCCCTCGAAAACAGATGAGTGGCAGTGGGTGCAACTGAGGGACTCTGGAGGGGCTACTCCCCAGTGTGTCCTGAAGACTCCACTATCCTCTGTGCTCTAGCAGCTGTTACCCAAGCCAGTGGGTGTTCTTCTGTCCTTAATCTTTGTGCCAAGAATCAGGTCAATGAAAACTGTGAGAACAGGTCAGGCATTTAGCAGATTTTCTGGCAGGTTATGAAGGGGATTCCTTGGCATGTTTTTCCACTGCCTTTTCCTTCTGTCCTTCAGCTCCTCTCTCCTGGGACTTGAGCCCAGCCAAAACCAATGGTGCCTGGCTTCAGGACCTAATGAAGCTCAGGCTCTGATGTTTAATTGCAAAAATTTAGTGAGACACATAGAGATAGATAAGAGGAGAATTTGTTCGGATTCAGAGAGAAGAGCGCTCCACGGGGTGTGGGCCATCACAGAGGGCAAGTGCAGTGGCCATGGAATGTAGTTTGGCTAGTTTTCTCCAGTTGGGTGAATTCATATGCTAGTGTGTGGGAGGATTATCCCAACCATTGGGGAATCACCCATTCCTCTGTCTTTTGACAGTGACTTGGAACTGTCCTGCCACCTCTGGGTGGTGTGTCATTAAGCTTGCAGATTGGGGATCAAGGTTTAGTTGAATTTGACTTGTCATCTTGGACCCATTTGACTTTAATCAGTTTATGTTATGCCCTTGGGCTATGTCATTCTTTCAAAAGTTGTGCCATGCCCCCTTCCCTCCTTTTTTAATGTTATTTTCCTGAGCCCTATTCAGACTCACAATGTTGCCTCTACAATCTTCTGGAGGACAACCAGAAAATAGCTGGTCCATGGGAGGGAAACACTGTATAATATTCAATCTCTCTAGATATTCAGGCCTTCATCTTCCATGTTTCCTACAACATGTGCAACAATAGCATCTCTCAGTGGACCCACTAGGGTGGGTGACAGGCACACAATGCCTGCTAGAAATTCATCTGTTGATGGCGTCCCTTCAAAGGCAATTGAGCTGGGGATAATGTTTGCCACTTGGGGAGTTAGCCCTGCAGGCCTGTTAGGGCCGAAACTTTTACCACCCTCCTCCTAAAGTTAGAAACATACACCTGGATCAAATTTCCACTCCACTTTATGGAACATCTGGTCTGTTGCCTCTTATCAATTTGTTCTGAAGCAACTTAATAACTCCTATAACCAGGACCCTGCCCCCTTATAGTCAACATTACTCCACCCCACTTATTGAAATACTCTTAATGCCTCTAACGGGGCCAGATAACCCATTCCTTTGTCACTACTTTGTTATTACCTAAAGTGGGACTGTGCCTTCACCAATGGAGACACCCTAACCTGCTCTTATGCAGGAAATCTAGAAAATCACTAGACTTCCACAAGGGGAGGAAATCAGTGATTTACATTCCCTTAGAGTAGTAAGAGGCTTATGGCTTATGGCTGTTCACCAGATTCCCAGTCTCAGGGCACAGACTTGGAGGGCTTTACATCATCATATTTCTTCCCATCTGTGGTGAACAAACTGACAATGAGTTAGAATTACAACCCCTTAATCCTACTCAGCACTGATTATACTGGAGACCTTGGGGATGGGGATTCCAGGAGGTCGTCCTGCCTCCACCTGCCTAGGGATCTTGTCCTCAAAAGGTTGGCATGCCTAAACCTGCTTGGAGATTCACCAGTTCAAGGGTCCCAGGAGGGCGACAAGCTTCGACCTGCCCAGGAACCCAATTCTTGGGAGGCCAACATGCCTTGACCTGCCCATGGATTCAGTCTCCAGGAGGCTGTCATGCCTCAGCTTGCCTGGGAATCTGCACCCTGACCCAGGGACGCCTGGCTCTCAGGTTGCAATAGTACTGGTTAGGATAAGCTTCAGAAAGACTCACTCACTTCCATGGAAGTCCACCCATGGAAATTGAAGAAAGCCTGTTAGTTTTTTCTTTTCTCTTTTCTTTCCTGTCATCACTGTCTTTCATATGGGAAATAACCCATCCACTTCCTGGCAGATGCCCTTGAAATGCATCTTTGATAACTGGAAGCTGTTCAATCCTCTAACTCTAAGAAGAAGTTGCTTAAAATATTTTTGTGCCATCGCATGATATCCCCTGGGGGACAAGGAACAGTGGCCTCAGGATGGGAGTTTAAATCACATTACCATCCTGCAGCTATACTTATTCTGCAAAAGACAAGGGAAATGGACAGAGATCCCTTATGTCCAAATTTTCTTCTGACTAAGAGGTATGAAAGAACTCTGTCTTAAGTATGGGATTGTTGAATGCCCTTAAAGTGAGCCTACTAGACAAATGGTGTTAGGCACAGACAACCAAAAGAAGGAACCCCCCTTTGAAGACTCACCTCCCACAGCTCCCGAGTTGCCTGGTGCTCCTTCTTTATATCCAAATGTGCCCCCATATCTGGGAACACTCCTTCCACAAAAACCAACTTGAATATGTCCCTTAGTCAGAACTGGAGAAGAATTCAGACCAATCTGGGTCCATAAGCCCTTCTCCTACTTAGAAGACAGATCAAACAAGACATGGGAAGCTATAAAGATAACCCAGACAAATATATAGATACATTCTAATACATTACCTTGGCCTTTGACTATATGTGGACGGACACAATGGCCATATGTAGCCAAAATTTATCTGACCCTGAGCATACTTGAGTCTTAAAGGAAGCTTGAAGGTATGCTACAGGGCTTCACATGTCAAGTGATAGAAACCCAGTAGGGGAAACTAGACTGGTTTCAAATAGGAAAAGGAGTACACCAAGGCTGTATATTGTCACCCTGCTTATTTAACTTATATGCAGAGTACATAATGAGAAATGCTGGACTGGAAGAAACACAAGCTGGAATCAATTGCCGAGAGAAATATCAATAACCTCAGATATGCAAATGACACCACCCTTATGGCAGAAAGTGAAGAGGAACTCAAAAGCCTCTTGATGAATGTGAAAGTGGAGAGTGAAAAAGTTGGCTTAAAGCTCAACATTCAGAAAATGAAGATCATGGTATATGGTCCCATCACTTCATGGGAAATAGATGAGGAAACAGTGTCAGACTTTATTTTTGGGGGCTCCAAAATCACTGCAGATGGTGACTGCAGCCATGAAATTAGAAGACACTTATTCCTTGGAAGAAAAGTTATGACCAACCTAGATAGCATATTCAAAAGCAGAGACATTACTTTGCCGACTAAGGTCCGTCTAGTCAAGGCTATGGTTTTTCTTGTGGTCAAGTATAGATGTGAGATATGCTTTTGAACTGTGGTGTTGGAGAAGACTCTTGAGAGTCCCTTGAACTGCAAGGAGATCCAACCAGTCCATTCTGAAGGAGATCAGCCCTGGGATTTCTTTGGAAGGAATTGATGCTAAAGCTGAAACTACAATACTTTGGCCATCTCATGCGAAGAGTTGACTGATTGGAAAAGACTCTGATTCTGGGAGGGATTGGGGGCAAGAGAAGAAGGGGACTACAGAGGATGAGATGGCTGGATGGCATCACCGACTCAATGGACGTTAGTCTGAGTGAACTCTGGGAGTTAGTGATGGACAGGGAGGCCTGGCGTGCTGAGATTCATGGGGTTTCAAAGAGTCGGACACGACTGATCAACTGAACTGAACTGAACTGAACTGAACTGAATTGAGGGGAAAACTGCAGTTTCCTCTTCAGGTCCTAACTGGAATTATAATGACCCTGAGCACAACTGGGAAAGGGATCATTTTCTGATCTGTATGAAGGCAAGACTGAAAGCAACCCAGCAAAAAATAATCAGCTTTTCCTGGGTCTCAACAATAACTCAGAGTCGAACAAGAACCTCATTGCCCTTCTGGAAACCTTCCAAAAGTTTACCAATCTGGACTTAGACTCTTACTAGGTGCAGGTGATTTTAAAGGACAAATTCCTGTCCCAATGTGCATCTGACATCAAGATAAAGTTACAACAGCTGCAGCAGTGGGACTCTGCTGCCTCTTTAGATGAGATGGTCCAGATAGCCACCAATACCTTTTATAACACAGAACAGGAGAGGGAGGCCAAGGTCTAGGAAAGGGAGAAAAAGAAAGAGACAAAACATGCCCAGATGCTTGCCGCCCTCCAGGGAATTCCTATTGCAAACCCTGAGTCCTTGAAGGATAAGGCATAAGGCAAATGCCTAATCTGTAGACAGGCAGGGCACTGGGTCAAAGAGTGTCCAAACTGACAAGTCTCCTAAAACAGCTTGCTACAAGGGCGACATTCTTTCCTGGGAACTCAAGAGCTTCAAGGTCAAGCGCCAAGCCTTCCATCATGATGGTTCAACAGGACTGAGACAGCCCATTTCAGCCAGTCCACCTATCACAGATAATCATCATAGGGCTGAAGCCAATGGTGCAACTGGATGCAGCAGGTAAGTTTGATAATTTTCTGGTTGACACAGGAGCTACCTACTCTGTTTTGACCTCCTACTCTGGAGCCCTCTCCTCCCAAACCTGTACCATTTTGTATGCTATAGGAAAAATAATTACTAAAAGATTCACCCAAGGACTTCTTTGTTGCTGGATTGGACAAATATTTTCCCACCAGTTTTTGGTGGTCACTGAGGGTCCTACTCCCTTACTGAGAAGAGATATACTCACTAAACTGGGGACCACTCTTGTGGTGGAAAACTTTTCATCCCCCAGAGCCCTACAGCTTCTGGTTACTACTGAAGAACCCATTACACCCTCTCCAAAGAGAGGGAACGAAAACTATGAGAGGACAAAATTACCCCCAGGTGTGGGACCAAGGGACTCCTGGACGAGCCCACCAAGCTGAACTGGTCATCATTGCCCTCTGAGATACCCCATGGTTTCCTAGCCGGAAATAATACCCCCTCAAAAGAGAAGCTTGGAAAGGACTACAGCCTCTAATAAATTCCTTGCCTGTGGACTATTGGTCCCTACCAATTCGCCATATAACACCCCGATCCACCCTGTAAAGAAAAAGGACTGTACCCAGTGAATGGTTCAAGATCTTCAGATCATAAATGAAGCTGCAGTCCCCCTCTACCCCACAGTACCCAATCGCTATGTAATCTTGGAGGAAATCCCACCCAATGCCAAGTCTTGTATCTCAAAGATGTATTATTTTTCATACTACTGGCTAATGAATCCCAATAAATTTTTGCCTTTCAGTGGGAAGCTCCAGGAGAAAAACACCAACAGATGACTTGGACATTATTACTTTAGGGGCTCAGAGATAGCCCTCACTTGTTTGGGTAGACTCTTAGAAAGGACTTTCCAGATCTGGACCTGGGACGTAATGGAAAATATTGCAGTATATAGATGATTTACTAATCTGCTCTCTAGATGAGCAAAATGCCCAACAAAATGCAATTCAGGTTCTCAACTTTTTGGCAGAGAGGTGATATAAAGTCTCCTGTGCTANATGAGAAATGCTGGACTGGAAGAAACACAAGCTGGAATCAATTGCCGAGAGAAATATCAATAACCTCAGATATGCAAATGACACCACCCTTATGGCAGAAAGTGAAGAGGAACTCAAAAGCCTCTTGATGAATGTGAAAGTGGAGAGTGAAAAAGTTGGCTTAAAGCTCAACATTCAGAAAATGAAGATCATGGTATATGGTCCCATCACTTCATGGGAAATAGATGAGGAAACAGTGTCAGACTTTATTTTTGGGGGCTCCAAAATCACTGCAGATGGTGACTGCAGCCATGAAATTAGAAGACACTTATTCCTTGGAAGAAAAGTTATGACCAACCTAGATAGCATATTCAAAAGCAGAGACATTACTTTGCCGACTAAGGTCCGTCTAGTCAAGGCTATGGTTTTTCTTGTGGTCAAGTATAGATGTGAGATATGCTTTTGAACTGTGGTATTGGAGAAGACTCTTGAGAGTCCCTTGAACTGCAAGGAGATCCAACCAGTCCATTCTGAAGGAGATCAGCCCTGGGATTTCTTTGGAAGGAATTGATGCTAAAGCTGAAACTACAATACTTTGGCCATCTCATGCGAAGAGTTGACTGATTGGAAAAGACTCTGATTCTGGGAGGGATTGGGGGCAAGAGAAGAAGGGGACTACAGAGGATGAGATGGCTGGATGGCATCACCGACTCAATGGACGTTAGTCTGAGTGAACTCTGGGAGTTAGTGATGGACAGGGAGGCCTGGCGTGCTGAGATTCATGGGGTTTCAAAGAGTCGGACACGACTGATCAACTGAACTGAACTGAACTGAACTGAACTGAATTGAGGGGAAAACTGCAGTTTCCTCTTCAGGTCCTAACTGGAATTATAATGACCCTGAGCACAACTGGGAAAGGGATCATTTTCTGATCTGTATGAAGGCAAGACTGAAAGCAACCCAGCAAAAAATAATCAGCTTTTCCTGGGTCTCAACAATAACTCAGAGTCGAACAAGAACCTCATTGCCCTTCTGGAAACCTTCCAAAAGTTTACCAATCTGGACTTAGACTCTTACTAGGTGCAGGTGATTTTAAAGGACAAATTCCTGTCCCAATGTGCATCTGACATCAAGATAAAGTTACAACAGCTGCAGCAGTGGGACTCTGCTGCCTCTTTAGATGAGATGGTCCAGATAGCCACCAATACCTTTTATAACACAGAACAGGAGAGGGAGGCCAAGGTCTAGGAAAGGGAGAAAAAGAAAGAGACAAAACATGCCCAGATGCTTGCCGCCCTCCAGGGAATTCCTATTGCAAACCCTGAGTCCTTGAAGGATAAGGCATAAGGCAAATGCCTAATCTGTAGACAGGCAGGGCACTGGGTCAAAGAGTGTCCAAACTGACAAGTCTCCTAAAACAGCTTGCTACAAGGGCGACATTCTTTCCTGGGAACTCAAGAGCTTCAAGGTCAAGCGCCAAGCCTTCCATCATGATGGTTCAACAGGACTGAGACAGCCCATTTCAGCCAGTCCACCTATCACAGATAATCATCATAGGGCTGAAGCCAATGGTGCAACTGGATGCAGCAGGTAAGTTTGATAATTTTCTGGTTGACACAGGAGCTACCTACTCTGTTTTGACCTCCTACTCTGGAGCCCTCTCCTCCCAAACCTGTACCATTTTGTATGCTATAGGAAAAATAATTACTAAAAGATTCACCCAAGGACTTCTTTGTTGCTGGATTGGACAAATATTTTCCCACCAGTTTTTGGTGGTCACTGAGGGTCCTACTCCCTTACTGAGAAGAGATATACTCACTAAACTGGGGACCACTCTTGTGGTGGAAAACTTTTCATCCCCCAGAGCCCTACAGCTTCTGGTTACTACTGAAGAACCCATTACACCCTCTCCAAAGAGAGGGAACGAAAACTATGAGAGGACAAAATTACCCCCAGGTGTGGGACCAAGGGACTCCTGGACGAGCCCACCAAGCTGAACTGGTCATCATTGCCCTCTGAGATACCCCATGGTTTCCTAGCCGGAAATAATACCCCCTCAAAAGAGAAGCTTGGAAAGGACTACAGCCTCTAATAAATTCCTTGCCTGTGGACTATTGGTCCCTACCAATTCGCCATATAACACCCCGATCCACCCTGTAAAGAAAAAGGACTGTACCCAGTGAATGGTTCAAGATCTTCAGATCATAAATGAAGCTGCAGTCCCCCTCTACCCCACAGTACCCAATCGCTATGTAATCTTGGAGGAAATCCCACCCAATGCCAAGTCTTGTATCTCAAAGATGTATTATTTTTCATACTACTGGCTAATGAATCCCAATAAATTTTTGCCTTTCAGTGGGAAGCTCCAGGAGAAAAACACCAACAGATGACTTGGACATTATTACTTTAGGGGCTCAGAGATAGCCCTCACTTGTTTGGGTAGACTCTTAGAAAGGACTTTCCAGATCTGGACCTGGGACGTAATGGAAAATATTGCAGTATATAGATGATTTACTAATCTGCTCTCTAGATGAGCAAAATGCCCAACAAAATGCAATTCAGGTTCTCAACTTTTTGGCAGAGAGGTGATATAAAGTCTCCTGTGCTAAGGACTTATGGTCAAGACAAAGGTCACTTACCTGGGATTTCAGATTACCCATGTGTCCAAGAGACTGTCCTCTGATCGAGTACAAGGTATCTTTCATTTGCTCTCCCCCGTGAATCAAAAACAATTATGAGCTTGCCTGGGGCTAATTGGGTATTGTAGAATTTGGATACCCATCTATGGTCTAATTGCCCAGCCCTTATATGATAACTTGAAGGATGGGGAATTAAGTGGGGAACACCTCAAAAAAAAAAAAATGCAGAGGCTACAATAAAACAAGCCTTAACTCAAGCAACTGCCTTGAGGTTGTCAGACCCAGAATAAACATTCCAACTTTATGTCCACGAAAAAGAAGGAAAAAGC
This sequence comes from Raphicerus campestris, assembly GCA_006410735.1. NCBI lineage: Eukaryota > Metazoa > Chordata > Mammalia > Artiodactyla > Bovidae > Raphicerus > Raphicerus campestris. The sequence goes on along the minus strand of SJYW01030849.1, from coordinate 334,622 downwards.
TTGGGAGTATTAACTCAAAGATTGAGACCTGAGCCCCAGCTTACTTATAGCTTACTTATCCAAGAGGCTTAACCCGGTGGACAGGCTCAATCCTCCCTGCCTTCAAAATTTTGCAGCTGTTGTAATCCTGATAGCAGATTCTTTAAAACTCTCTTTTGGGGGCAAACTAACAATTTTTACAAGCCACTGAAATGGCAACCCACCACTCCAGCATTCTTGCCTTGAACGTCCCATGGATGGAGGAGCCTAGCTGATTACAGTCCATGGATCACAAACAGTCGGACATGACTGACTGATTTCACTTTCACTTTCAAGTGAAACAGCTCCTAAACGGGAGAGGCCATTTATGGATGTCTGATCAATCCGTATCCTCAGATATCAAGTAGTGCTGATGGAAAATCCAGGCCTGACTATATCTCCTTGTGAAGTTCTTAACCGAGCCAACCTACTCTCTGCTCCTGAGGGCTCTCTTCCCTTTCACTCTTGCCTAGAAACCTTGAACCATTGGACAAAATCCCGAGAGGGATTGTCAGAAGATCCTCTGACCAATCCTGAGGAAATCTGGTACACTGATGGAAGCAGCTTTGTCTTGAATAGAAAAAGAGCCAGGTATGCAGTAGTCCCCAATTTTGAGATCATAGAAGTTAAACTTTTGCCACCAGGTACTTCAGCCCGATTAACTGAGCTCATAGCCCTGACTCAAGCTTTAGAGCTGGGAAAAGGAAAAAGAGTAGCCATTTACACTGAGTCCAAGTATGCCTTTCTGGTACTATATGCACATGCTGTGATTTGGATAGAAAGAGGCCACTTGACCACCCCAGTGTCCCCAGTCAATTATGGTGATCAAATTCTTAGGCTCTTGGAGGCAGTCCATCTGTCCACTGAAGTTTCACTCTCCCACTGTAAAAAAACGGGAGCACGGAAGTGGCAGGAGGGAACCAAGCAGCTGATCAGGCAGCTAAGAGAGTAGCATTATAGAACAATGACCTAAAAGGGGTTGCATCTTAGGTCCATAGACTAACTTGTCAGAAATTCCTTCATATAGTGAAGGTGAGACTCTTAAAGCTAAGAGTGAGGGTTTTCAAGATCATATTGGGTGGTTCCAAAAGGAGGGAATCTTTTTTCTCCTTGGGAACCTCCAATGGAAGTTGGTTAACTTTTTACATGCCACCACTCATTTACGAAAAAGGCCCTACAAAGATTACTAGAAAGATCCTTCAGAGGAACAGGCCTCCAAATGACTATCAGGCAAGTGGTCTCCTCTTGTCCCACTTGCCAATTAAACAACTCCCAAGGAGCTCAAAGGCCCTAACTGGCCCAGCCTGTCCATCGACATGGGACCTACCNAAACATTCCAACTTTATGTCCACGAAAAAGAAGGAAAAAGCTTGGGAGTATTAACTCAAAGATTGAGACCTGAGCCCCAGCTTACTTATAGCTTACTTATCCAAGAGGCTTAACCCGGTGGACAGGCTCAATCCTCCCTGCCTTCAAAATTTTGCAGCTGTTGTAATCCTGATAGCAGATTCTTTAAAACTCTCTTTTGGGGGCAAACTAACAATTTTTACAAGCCACTGAAATGGCAACCCACCACTCCAGCATTCTTGCCTTGAACGTCCCATGGATGGAGGAGCCTAGCTGATTACAGTCCATGGATCACAAACAGTCGGACATGACTGACTGATTTCACTTTCACTTTCAAGTGAAACAGCTCCTAAACGGGAGAGGCCATTTATGGATGTCTGATCAATCCGTATCCTCAGATATCAAGTAGTGCTGATGGAAAATCCAGGCCTGACTATATCTCCTTGTGAAGTTCTTAACCGAGCCAACCTACTCTCTGCTCCTGAGGGCTCTCTTCCCTTTCACTCTTGCCTAGAAACCTTGAACCATTGGACAAAATCCCGAGAGGGATTGTCAGAAGATCCTCTGACCAATCCTGAGGAAATCTGGTACACTGATGGAAGCAGCTTTGTCTTGAATAGAAAAAGAGCCAGGTATGCAGTAGTCCCCAATTTTGAGATCATAGAAGTTAAACTTTTGCCACCAGGTACTTCAGCCCGATTAACTGAGCTCATAGCCCTGACTCAAGCTTTAGAGCTGGGAAAAGGAAAAAGAGTAGCCATTTACACTGAGTCCAAGTATGCCTTTCTGGTACTATATGCACATGCTGTGATTTGGATAGAAAGAGGCCACTTGACCACCCCAGTGTCCCCAGTCAATTATGGTGATCAAATTCTTAGGCTCTTGGAGGCAGTCCATCTGTCCACTGAAGTTTCACTCTCCCACTGTAAAAAAACGGGAGCACGGAAGTGGCAGGAGGGAACCAAGCAGCTGATCAGGCAGCTAAGAGAGTAGCATTATAGAACAATGACCTAAAAGGGGTTGCATCTTAGGTCCATAGACTAACTTGTCAGAAATTCCTTCATATAGTGAAGGTGAGACTCTTAAAGCTAAGAGTGAGGGTTTTCAAGATCATATTGGGTGGTTCCAAAAGGAGGGAATCTTTTTTCTCCTTGGGAACCTCCAATGGAAGTTGGTTAACTTTTTACATGCCACCACTCATTTACGAAAAAGGCCCTACAAAGATTACTAGAAAGATCCTTCAGAGGAACAGGCCTCCAAATGACTATCAGGCAAGTGGTCTCCTCTTGTCCCACTTGCCAATTAAACAACTCCCAAGGAGCTCAAAGGCCCTAACTGGCCCAGCCTGTCCATCGACATGGGACCTACCCAGGAGAGGAGAATCCATTGTGACCGGAGACCTCAGTCTTCAGGAAAAGTAGAAAAAGCCAACCAATTCTTTAAAACAGAGATTAAAAAAATAACCGAGGAAACCTCCCTGGGATGGAAGGAGGCTTTACCAATAACTCTCCTCCGTACCTGTATTGCCCCTAAGGAACAGGTTGATTTTAGTTCTTATGAGATGCTATATGAGAGATCTTTTGTTTATGTCAATGACCTCTTCTTAGATCCAGAGGCTCAGATCTTCTGGTCTTATACAATAACCTCAGATATGCAGATGACACCACCCTTATGGCAGAAAGTGAAGAGGAACTCAAAAGCCTCTTGATGAAAGTGAAAGAGGAGAGCGAAAATGTTGGCTTAAAGCTCTACATTCAGAAAATGAAGATCATGGCATCTGGTCCCATCACTTCATGGGAAATAGACGGGGAAACAGTGTCAGACTTTATTTTTCTGGGCTCCAAAATCACTGCAGATGGTGACTGCAGCCATGAAATTAAAAGACGCTTACTCCTTGGAAGAAAAGTTATGACCAACCTAGACAGCATATTCAAAAGCAGAGACATTACTTTGCTGACTAAGGTCCGTCTAGTCAAGGCTTTGGTTTTTCCTGTGGTCATGTATGGATGTGAGAGTTGGACTGTGAAGAAGGCTGAGCGCCGAAGAATTGATGCTTTTGAACTGCGGTGTTGGAGAAGACTCTTGAGAGTCCCTTGGACTGCAAGGAGATCCAACCAATCCATTCTGAAGATCAGCCCTGGGATTTCTTTGGAAGTAATGATGCTAATGCTGAAACTCCAGTACTTTGGCCATCTCATGCGAAGAGTTGCCTCATTGGAAAAGACTCTGATGCTGGGAGG